>JABXJD010000276.1:247500-811408 GCA_013375575.1 Percina caprodes | reverse complement strand
AAAAAGGCCTAAAAAAGCAAAAAATAATAACCTTTAAAAAAATATTGTACAAATGGTTAATGGGCTAAAACACAAAGAGCTACCTGTTCTGCATCTGCCACACACCAGGACCCAGGTGGATAAATGACACAAAAAACACACAGACACAGACAGACGCACACAGACAGTCAGACACACACAAACAGTCAGACACACACAGTCAGACACACAGACAGACACACAGACAGACACACACAGACAGTCAGACACAGACAAACTGATAGACAGACCGACACAGACAGACACACACACACAGACTGATAGACACACAGACAGACAGACAGACAGACACACACAGACTGTCACAGACAGGTTTGAGTCTGACCTGTGGCCCTTTGCTCCATGTCATCCCCCTCTTTCATGTCTTCATCTGTCCTGTGAAAATCAAGACCTAAAAATGCCCCAAAACATAATCTTTAATAAAAACAAACACACACACACTTACTTTATTCATCCCCTGGGGGGATTCCCTATAATAAATGCAATGCAAATGCATACACAAGAATAAAAACAGGATAAGAGCCACATAATTACACCTACTGAACACAGCCCAGTTCTGAATGGATAAACAACCGGCTCACACACACACTTGCTGATTTGATAAGGTGAGAGATGGAAAAAATAAAGATGAAGGACGAATTCTGAATAATTGGAGGCATCCTTTTATTTCCCTGTGTTCATGTTCTTTTCATTTCATCCTTTATTGTGAAGCACTTTGTAAAGTCCGTTTGATCTTACCAATCTAAACCAAACCACTGATTATCTCCCTTAATGTTAAATTATGATGTATGATTTCTCAATGTGATAAAAAAAATGCATACGCATCTTCCTGTCTTTGTGTGTACAGCCAGGTGTGGCTCATTACCTACTTAAATATGAAATATGAAACAAAAAGTTTTATTCCAAATCCCCATTCTGTAGACCAGTAAAGTGTCAAGTAAGGCAGATTTGAGCTGTTAGAGAAAGTAACTAAAAAACAATAAAATCATAAATTTGTTAAAGTGTACAGGGTCTTTCCTGGCTCAGAATGGGCCTTTTTTGGGGGGGCAAAGAGTCTGTCACAATTTGCCAGAAGTCTATGCATTTTCCTGTTATTTCTGACAATTTGATACACCAAAATGTAAATAAAACCCCAAATAACCAAACTGGTGATAAAGATCATATTAATCTTTGAATAAATCACGGGGGGAGTGTGGTACAGGCTGACTCTGGACTGAACTGAGATCAGCTCTCCTATTCACGTTCACCTTGTTTGGTAAATGGCTCTTAACCCTCCTGGTGTCCTGGGTCAGATTTGACCCATTTTCAACAAGTTTCTATATCACACATTTGGGTTTTCTTTCAACCAAATTGTCAAAAAAAATAACATGGATGGTTCACTACAAGTAAAGTAAAGGCTCAGTTCACTACTTTCATAGAATTTGGGTGTTTTATTAAATGTTATAGTATTTGAACGTTGAAAAAAGTATTCAAAATTTCAGGGAAAAGCTTTGGAAACGCTGCAAAAAACATATACAAAAAGATTTACAAAAACATCGCAGAAAGTGACAAAAAATGTGGGGAAAAAATACCAAGAAAGGCAGGGAAAAGTGACAAAGAACAACTCAGATTTTGACCCAAAAAACAAAAGTTGCATGGTCGACAGGAAGACAACACAAGGGTTAACCATTGTGTGGCGTTCATATTTTTAATACACAGCCAATGTTCCCGGCTCTGGTGGACCCACCACATTATTAGGCTTTTAAATCAATTCAGACATAAGAATTTATGTAAAAAATACTTAACAGATGTTTACTTTAGCTCAGTTACCAATCATATATACATCATTTATGGTTCATATTTTCCATTTACCCCTGTGAGATCACATTTATGATCATATATTCATTGTCGTTGTGTGAGAAAACAAGGAAATTTAATTATGGAAAAAGGAAAAAGATTCTTGATCATTATTGGTGCTTAGTTCTTAGAACTGAATCAGAACAAGTGAAAGTGCTGGAAATGAACATGTAACTTTGTGTGGGGATAGCAGGTGAAGAAATACAACATAGTGTCATGGGGGGGGGGGTGTACCGTGTGCAGTCATTGAAAATAAGTCATTTTTTTATGTTCTTTATAGAAAATGAGCCAAGGCCACTGAATTTGAGTTAAAAGAAATAATAAATAGCATCGTTTTACTTTTGGCAAACACTGAAAACGGGTCCCACAGACCCAACCAAACGCAAGGGTTAAACACATTTAGACAGGATTTGAATTGCTATTTTTATTCTCAATTCTTAATTTTCCTTTGGCGCTGGCTAAAACCTCCAAAAGTTCCTCTATGCAGTAAAAACCCTGGTGCAGGGGGCCCAGTTTAAGAAGAGGATCTGCATTCCTGTTGAACCACTTCTGCATTATGATGAGTACCTAAACATGGCTCCTGTTTGCCTGTGTGTTCTCTGCAGGGGGATTTCCGACACAAGTCGTCATTTGTGATCTGAAAAGAGAGGAGGGATGATGAGGGGGGGCCCTGTGCTGAGTGAAAGACGTGACATGTGGGACTGCGCTCCACGCTGTCTGACCACGGCGCTGCCACGGTTCACGCTCGGAGCTCTCAGCATGGCTGAAATCCAACTACTCGAGTTTGCCAAAGGTGACAAGATTTCACAGGACAACTGCGTCAAAACTATTACACATGTAGGGACTGCGATTCATTTGTCAACTTGTATCACCGCCAACTGATTTCTTTTGCTTAATTATGGAGTTACTTTACAGTTAATTGCATGGTTTTTAAACACCATCCGAGGTGGAGGAGAGGAAACATTTCTTTAGTCTGCCAGGTAGAAAAGGAGGAGTCTCTTTCCTCCAGAGTCAGTCAATCATGACACCTTTCTACCTTTGCTTCCAACCTTTTTGCCATTTGTATAACATTTCTTTTCTACTGTTGAAATTTGTCAGACTATTTTTGATGGAATATATTTTAAAATGCCTATAGATAAAGGTTTACTTTTTTAAATATTTGTAAAATACTAACATGTGTTTTTTTGTTTTGTTTTGTGGATAAAAACACTATGTAACAAGAAAGAAAAAGACGAATGAAAAATGACTTGTATCAGCATGTCAAGATGTGGTTCTTGATCGGCGGTCTTACATATTTAATTTCTCCGCTGGGAATGCCCCCCTTCTGTTGTGAGAGACTTCCATGTTCATGTTTGTAGATAGTCTTAGTCAGAGGCTTTGAAGAGTGCCAGTCAAATGCTGTGAAACACTGCACACAATCAGTGCTGCATTTTCTTGATTTTAAGTGTCCTTCTATGCTTGCTGTTGATCTTGTATATATTGAATTTGCTGTCCAGGATAGAGTTTTGCTGTCATATGTACGTTCAGTATTACACTATAATTATAATTATGATAATAATAGTAATACAGGGTTTGTTAGTTAACCTTCCAGACCCAAAGACCTCTCAGTTTTAATACTAGACGGTACTCTGACTCTGATTACTGTGTAAAAGCCTCAATTTGAATTCTGAATGAAACCAATTGGATGACCTGATACAGAGAACAAAGAGCATTCTGCAAATATGAGTGACAGACTTATTTTAAAGGGTAATTTCGTTTTTTTTTTCCAACCTGTAACCTTTCTTTTTTCCATGCGTTGGAGTCTGAGAGACTAATGTGAACAACAATCTTTGAAATTGGTCCAGCATTGAGCGAGGACGCTGTAACAGGCCGCTCAGATTATTATTCTAAGTGTCTGACAACATTATGGGAAGGATCCCTACAGAGATAGACCTTTTAGTTAAAGAGTAAGATCTTTGTTTGACATGAAACAGCCACAAAATCGATATCGCCAAACCCACCAGACTCCATGTAAATAATCACTACTTTTAGCGTGTATAGAGCCAGAACATTTCCACATGTAACTGGGTGAGTTAAGGGTTTATTCCAACCAGACCAGAGTGGTGATTGTTGGAACAGTGGAAAGACGAACCAAGACGGCTTTTCATAGTTTTATTTTGTTTCTGTCCACTTTGAATGAAGTGTGTATTACGGTGATAAAATCACTGTTTCTTTACATGGAGTCTGGTGGGTCAATATACAGTACACTGTAGTAATAGCGATTTCGGGGTTGTTAAACAAAAAGGATCTGTCTCTGTAGGGATCCTTTCTATAATGTTGTCAGACACTCTGAGTCTGTCAGCGGCAAAAACAGAACTTTAGTGGACGTGCATTGAAGGTGCACAATTGCCCATTAATGTTACATTTCATCTTTTTAGCCGCTGTCTAGTGTAGTACTAGACAAATTTCAAACATTGTGTTCCCATCACTCACTTAGACACAAAAACATAGGAAAATATGGTTGAAAAAAACCCAGATGTTACCCTTTAACTACTGACTCGCCTGTCTTTAAGCTATAATTACTAAAGGTACCGAGAACACCAGACTCTTCAGTTCACACATTACAGCCAGGTAAAGCACATTGAACACAATCTTTGGCATGAATCCTGCTTGATATTTGCTGATGTCCAATCTGTTTACAAACGATCTTTGCTTATATTTGTGCTAATTAGAGAGTAGACCTCATCTAACATGTCTAACCTTTAGCTGTGACCAGGTAGTTGGAATGAAAGCTCCTCTTAGGTTTGACTGAAACTCATATTGTTCTCATTCCTCTCAGCAAAGTTGAAGGCAAACAGCCCTAACCCGACAGTGCTACAGTGACATACAGCTGGGGTCTGGAGGGTTAACGGTTGTATTGATTGTATATAGATATTTGTAATTTTTGTCTCTCTCTCTCTCTCTGAAGATTATGTAAAGTGGTGAAAAATGTCCTATTCGAGGCAATATGAAACTCTTTCCATTTGTAAGACTGAGAAAAGGTAACATTTTATCATACCTTGATTCATAGCACATGAACACGAGCTTCGTAGCGACAGCATGGCAGATACAGTCGTGATCCAAGCCTGGGGTCAGTATTCAGAACCAACAGAGATATGTATTAATGTAACTTCCATGAAAGCTCGCATGAATCTCTTGTTCGGCTGTTTCATAATCTGCAAGCGTGGTAAAATGTTAACTGACTATCAGTCATGGTAGAGACGATCTGCCCAACATTTGCACATAGGAAGTAGAAACACTGCTCCGTCTTTTTCCAAGCTGCATTAAGGAACCAAGAGGAAACTATTATCCCAACAGAGTTCACAACGAATCCTGTTACACAGGTCCAAGTCCCGCAGCACCCAGATGCATCCAGTTCCCCCTCCTCATTTCTACAAATGTCATTCCTCTTAAGTGCCTTCTGTCTTTACATTAGTCCAGTTTCTCCAGCCGTGCCCTGTTCCACGTACACTGCTGTGATACTCGGAGGCGTCATGTCTGCATTCATTTAACCACGAGCCTGGCGTTTGAGAGGAATGATGTCACCGCAAATTTCCACTTCCCTTCTTTACATATGTATCGGCAAATTTGTAAATAGCTTTGTTTTTCATAGATTTGAAGGTGTAGCTACATTGAAGTAGAAATAGAAATATATTAGTGCCTAAATATAGTGTGAATTATTTTTGGTAAAGACGCATAGCACTATTAGGCAAAAGAAAAAAGATGGAAGCCCAAAACAGGGACGTTTATATCTGAGTTTATAATACGTATATTTAAAAAAAACAACACTTGCCCAACTGAGGTACGTTCTTCATTTCTACTGTAACATGACACTGCTCCGCTGCTTTCACCATGAACACAGTGTTCAAACCCAGAGTTGACTCAGTACTCATAAAAGTGCCATGCAGCTGTGATGGTGCTCTAATTATTCCGGCATTGTGAGCGTTTTATAAAGCGAGTCCATGCAGAGGTTCAGCCAAACAGGAATGTGCAGCAGCTACTGTACATGTACCCCACAGATGAGAAGTCCTCAACACGTCTGTGTGTAATCTGGTTGGATGTTGTAAGGCTGCAGTGATTGAGATCACATTTACATGACAGTGAGAGATGGTTTTCCAGTGTGTGTGTGTGTGTGTGTGTTCTGTTTTAGGGGGAAAGTTAAACCAGGCCAACTCACCATTGTCTCTCAACTCAAGGATAGCAGAGCTTCACTGCTCCAGCACTGTTAGACTGTGCTAGACTGATACAACATGGAAGAAAACCAAGCTCACATCCAATAGAATGTCCATTTGGGGCCTGCTCGGGTTGTTTTTTTGTTCATTTTAGAACCAACCATTAATAAAACTCACTTATATTACCGGAGACATTTGTGTTGGCTTTTTTTCGTGTGTGTGTGTGTGTGTGTGTGTGTGTGTGTGTGTGTGTGTGTGTGCGTGGAGGCCTTCTGCGTCCGTGCTGCCGGTCATTTCATCATCATTTTCTCTGCTGCTTCAAATCCTCCTCGGCCACTCTAGAGTCCCCCGCTGTTCACGGAAATCCTATCCAGTATGAAAGGCCGTCACATATCCCACTGACAGCATCTCTGTTGATCTAAAGCTGTAATCTATTACTGGGAGTTAAGCCATTTACTTTCTTGTTCCTCTCTGGTAACTGCCAACTAGCAGCAAGTTCCTGGATAAAGAGCATTATAACCAATGAGCTCAGCAAGGATAATATACAGTTGTGTTCAAAATAAAAGCAGTCCAACATCACTAACCTCATAAATCCCATTTTTTGGTATAATTGATATTTCTAGTAAGTGTTGTAGAGTCATAGAAAACCAACAGAGCCAACAGTCATGACATGCATGCTGCTCATTCTCATTCCACTGAAATACTCAGCAAAATGGGTCGTTCCAGACATTGCTCTGAGGAACAGCAGACTTTGATTAAAAAGTTGATTGGAGAGGGGAAAACGTATAAAGAAGAGCAGAAAATTCTAGGCTGCTCAGCCAAAATGATTTCAAATGCCTTGAAATGGGATCCAAAATGTGAACGACGTGGGGGAAAAACGATTCAAACCGTTGGAATGGATGGAAGAATAGGCAAAATGACAAAGAAAATCAAAGAAGACTTAAAGTTATCTGTGAGTACTGTTACAATCAGAAGAAGGCTATGTGAAGCAAAGCTATCAGCTAGAAGACCCCCCCCCCCAAAGTCCCATTGCTGAAAAAAAGACATACTGAATAGGTTGAAATCTGCCAAAGGGCACATTGACTGGCCAGAGGAGAAATGGTGCAACATTCTGTGGACTGATGAGAGCAAAATTGTTCTTTTTGGGTCTAGGGGCCACAGCTAGTTTGTCTCCCTCCCCCCAAAACCCAGTAATGCAGAGGAATTGTGGGATGCAGTTGAATGGTCCTGGGCTGGAATACCTGTTCACAAGTGCCAGAAGTTGGTCGACTCCATGCAACACAGATGTGAAGCAGTTCTCAGAAATAATGGTTATGCAACTAAATATTAGTGCAGTGATTCAAAGTAAAGCGAACCCTTGAGGCATGTTTCAGTTTATACAGTAACTGTTTGAGTTTGTTAAGAAAAATGCAAATGCTGCTATTTTTATGAACAGCCTAATATTCTTTCTTCTTCCCTTTCTGTAAAGGTAGAACACAAACCTGATCAATTTTGGTCATGTTTTGATTTGGAATCAAATGTGCAGTGTTCCCAATGCATTGATATTATGGAATTAAAAGCTATTCTAAGAGTTTTGAGCATTTTGAGCAAAAAAATCAATTCAAGCTCGGGTCAGCCATGGTTCAACGTGGGATGAAAACATTTTCAGACTGTGACTCTGATAAAAGATAGTTCCAGTTAAATGAAGATTTTGTTGAACAGAAGACCCGTTTTCAGGGCCCGACTCGTTGTATCGGCACACTCCTCTGAAGGTTGTGCCGTATTTGTGTCCTAAGTTCGGAGGTCTTGTTTAGTTCTGACTTCTAATGAGATAAGGGAGTTTCTCACTATGCTGACCCACAGATCTGTGGTTAGCTGGTATGTACTGCCCGCCATTTCCCATCAGCCCTGCATCCTCTTACTGCCATACAATCCGGCTCATCTGTTCAGTAAATTCCAGATGAATTCCTTTCTATATATATATACCATATTCTCAGCATTAACTATAACCAAAAGCCTTCATATGTTTTCAAGAGTGGGTTAACGTTGTGTTTGTGTTGTGCACGAGGACGTGCCTGCTGCTCGACACTGGGTGGCAGGAACACAAAGCCTGGCAGAGTGCCAATAAAGGCAGTGAAGCTTCAAACTAGCAACACCGATGGAAATAATACACAATTTAACCCTTGTGTCGTCTTCCCATCCAAAGTGAAAATCAACATTTTAATCTGATGTTTTTAACTTTTTCTTACGTTTGGGTCCCATTTTTCAACCCTTTTGACCCTTTTTTTGTTTGTGACTTTCTTTGACGTTTTCAACACTACGTAACACTAACTTTAGTTTTACAGTTCTTTTTGGAATTTATGGTCAATGAACCTCATTTATAGGAAATTATACCTAATGTTTGAGGTAGAAAAGCAGAAATTAGGAATTATTGAGACTAAAATTAAAGGAATGGATGTTGATGATAATCACAGACTGGAATATGTCAACTTTTACTCTCAATACTATTTCAAAACCACTTCATTTGTTTTCAAGTAGAGACCCCAAAATGAATGAAAGTAGAGATTTGTACTTGCCAAAGAGCGTTGTGTGGAATCAATCATGTTATTTTGGGGAATTAAAAAGAACATTGATATAGGAAAACGGGTCAATTTGACCCGAGGACAACATGAGGGTTAAAAAAATATATATGAATCATGTTTAGGCTTTAAGATTACACAGTATTTGGGTAAGAAACACTGAATTTAAAGCTTTAGTGTGTAACTTTTTGATATTAAAGAACATATGTTACATTGCCAAATGAGTTGCTACAAAGCTAATTATGACTATCAGCTTGTGCACATATAGCATCTTATTAAGGTTGAAAAACTGGACACTGAAATGCACAAACTGGTCTCCAGAGGGCCACAGGTCTCTTTGTCTGCATTCTATTTAACTAATGCTTAGACTGATGGACTCAATGTCTCTGGAACACCAGGAAGGGTTGGGGTAGTTAGGGTTTCTTGTTTTGTAAATGTTATTGTAGAACAACATGATAGTATTCATAATGTGTAATATTTGCTAGTGTCTGGTAAGCTTCAGATAGGGGTCCCATTTCACATATCTGCATTATGGCTTATGGTTGTACTGGTCTTTTTAAGGTCCCATGACATGGTGCTGTTTGGATGCTTAGTGGTCCCCTGATACTGTATCTGAAGTCTCTTTTATATAGACCTTAGTGGTCCCCTAATACTGTATCTGAAGTCTCTTTATATAGACCTTAGTGGTCCCTAATACTGTATCTGAAGTCTCTTTTATATAGACCTTAGTGGTCCCCTAATACTGTATCTGAAGTCTCTTTTATATAGACCTTAGTGGTCCCTAATACTGTATCTGAAGTCTCTTTATATAGACCTTAGTGGTCCCTAATACTGGATCTGAAGTCTCTTTATATAGACCTTAGTGGTCCCTAATACTGTATCTGAAGTCTCTTTTATATAGACCTTAGTGGTCCCCTAATACTGTATCTGAAGTCTCTTTTATATAGACCTTAGTGGTCCCTAATACTGGATCTGAAGTCTCTTTATATAGACCTTAGTGGTCCCTAATACTGTATCTGAAGTCTCTTTTATATAGACCTTAGTGGTCCCCTAATACTGTATCTGAAGTCTCTTTTATATAGACCTTAGTGGTCCCCTAATACTGTATCTGAAGTCTCTTTTATATAGACCTTAGTGGTCCCTAATACTGTATCTGAAGTCTCTTTTATATAGACCTTAGTGGTCCCCTAATACTGTATCTGAAGTCTCTTTATATAGACCTTAGTGGTCCCTAATACTGTATCTGAAGTCTCTTTTATATAGACCTTAATGGTCCCCTAATACTGGATCTGAAGTCTCTTTATATAGACCTTAGTGGTCCCTAATACTGGATCTGAAGTCTCTTTATATAGACCTTAGTGGTCCCTAATACTGTATCTGAAGTCTCTTTTATATAGACCTTAGTGGTCCCTAATACTGGATCTGAAGTCTCTTTATATAGACCTTAGTGGTCCCTAATACTGTATCTGAAGTCTCTTTTATATAGACCTTAGTGGTCCCCTAATACTGTATCTGAAGTCTCTTTTATATAGACCTTAGTGGTCCCTAATACTGGATCTGAAGTCTCTTTATATAGACCTTAGTGGTCCCTAATACTGGATCTGAAGTCTCTTTTATATAGACCTTAGTGGTCCCCTAATACTGTATCTGAAGTCTCTTTTATATAGACCTTAGTGGTCCCCTAATACTGTATCTGAAGTCTCTTTATATAGACCTTAGTGGTCCCCTAATACTGTATCTGAAGTCTCTTTTATATAGACCTTAGTGGTCCCTAATACTGTATCTGAAGTCTCTTTATATAGACCTTAGTGGTCCCTAATACTGTATCTGAAGTCTCTTTTATATAGACCTTAGTGGTCCCTAATACTGTATCTGAAGTCTCTTTATATAGACCTTAGTGGTCCCTAATACTGTATCTGAAGTCTCTTTATATAGACCTTAGTGGTCCCTAATACTGTATCTGAAGTCTCTTTTATATAGACCTTAGTGGTCCCTAATACTGTATCTGAAGTCTCTTTATATAGACCTTAGTGGTCCCTAATACTGTATCTGAAGTCTCTTTTATATAGACCTTAGTGGTCCCTAATACTGTATCTGAAGTCTCTTTTATATAGACCTTAGTGGTCCCTAATACTGTATCTGAAGTCTCTTTATATAGACCTTAGTGGTCCCCTAATACTGTATCTGAAGTCTCTTTATATAGACCTTAGTGGTCCCTAATACTGTATCTGAAGTCTCTTTTATATAGACCTTAGTGGTCCCCTAATACTGTATCTGAAGTCTCTTTTATATAGACCTTAGTGGTCCCCTAATACTGTATCTGAAGTCTCTTTTATATAGACCTTAGTGGTCCCTAATACTGTATCTGAAGTCTCTTTATATAGACCTTAGTGGTCCCCTAATACTGTATCTGAAGTCTCTTTATATAGACCTTAGTGGTCCCTAATACTGTATCTGAAGTCTCTTTTATATAGACCTTAGTGGTCCCTAATACTGTATCTGAAGTCTCTTTATATAGACCTTAGTGGTCCCCTAATACTGTATCTGAAGTCTCTTTTATATAGACCTTAGTGGTCCCCTAATACTGTATCTGAAGTCTCTTTTATATAGACCTTAGTGGTCCCCTAATACTGTATCTGAAGTCTCTTTTATATAGACCTTAGTGGTCCCCTAATACTGTATCTGAAGTCTCTTTATATAGACCTTAGTGGTCCCTAATACTGTATCTGAAGTCTCTTTATATAGACCTTAGTGGTCCCTAATACTGTATCTGAAGTCTCTTTATATAGACCTTAGTGGTCCCCTAATACTGTATCTGAAGTCTCTTTATATAGACCTTAGTGGTCCCCTAATACTGTATCTGAAGTCTCTTTATATAGACCTTAGTGGTCCCTAATACTGTATCTGAAGTCTCTTTATATAGACCTTAGTGGTCCCCTAATACTGTATCTGAAGTCTCTTTATATAGACCTTAGTGGTCCCTAATACTGTATCTGAAGTCTCTTTATATAGACCTTAGTGGTCCCTAATACTGTATCTGAAGTCTCTTTTATATAGACCTTAGTGGTCCCCTAATACTGTATCTGAAGTCTCTTTATATAGACCTTAGTGGTCCCCTAATACTGTATCTGAAGTCTCTTTTACATTGGCAGTCTGCCCAATCATCTGCCAAAAGATCGGCAGGATACCCAGGGCTCGGTTTACACCTATCACCATTTCTAGCCACTGGGGGGCCATAGGCAGGCTGGGGGAACTCATATTAATGTTAAAAAACCTCATAAAATGACATTTTCATACCATGGGACCTTTAACTTGGCGTTGTGTCGTTGATGTTCAGAGTTGTGTTACCCTGCTACCTGGCCGCCTGTCTTCAGATTCTCTGCCTTCAGGCCTTTTTTTCTAAATAAATCATTGCACTGCACCAGTCTTCCTGTCCTCGTTTGCATTTGGGTCCTTCCCCCTGCTGCCTGCTCTCCAACCCTCACATTCTTTGAATTTCCACCAGATGAATTTGAGTTTATTTTAAGTGGTTAAAGGTGCCGACCATAAGCATTACAAAAACTACGCTGAAGTTGCTCAAACTGTGTTGGTTTGAGAGCTCAAATTAGACTAATTCAGTGGTAAAAGTCAGGAACTTCATTTTGATTTTTATATCAATATTTCAGCAACAGAAATTAAAGTTGGTCTAATTAGCGAGGTTTTGTTTCTGTTTCTTATTTGAAAGTGTTCTCTTTCAGTTAGGCCTATTTGGTTCTTTGTTTTAAGCAGCACCCACGTCCCCTTTTGTTTCTTTTGTTGTCGTTTGTGTACCTGATTTTGTCGATTCACTTTAAAGTCTCAGACCAATAAAGAACTTGACAACGCAATAAACCCTAAAACACACTTCAAGTCGAGTTTCAGTCATAAATGCAGACAGACAGCTGGTTTTCAAAGTAAAATACTTCAACATATATTCAGTGGTATTTATCTTTACAAGACAAATTCATCCTGAAATCAAATAAAAGCAAATGAATATGTTACAGATCACTGAGACTTTATTCTTAGCTCTCACGCCATCACCACGTCTTATTGAGACTAATGAAAGGGCTGATGGAGTTGCTGATTTCTGATATTTTCTGGCAATTTGCAAGACACACTGGACTGTTGTGGGCTAGAGTTCCTCTCACACTTTAACATTGTCATGTTTGAAAAGCCAGTAAAGCAGCAGTTAGATTGTGCCCCATGTGACTTCCCAGGTCTAGCAGGTGCCCTTTTGAGTGGTAGGTAACCTCAGTATTGCTGCAACATCAGCTGATTTAGCTCTCTAATTCTAATATCAATAGACAGTATAGATACATTCCAGTTTGTCTGCTGATGGCTGCAGTGAACAGACAGGAAGAGAGACGGGAGCAAATCGTTCTAAGGATGTAGCCTATTTAGAAAATATCTCAGCATGATGTGATGAACTGACACATTGACAAGATATTTGTCCGTATCAGACGGGGCCACAGCTGCCCCTACTGCCCTCCATTGGTTCCAGCTAGAAGGGCCCTGCTTGTTAGAAGTTTGAAGGCATGCGCCCAAACATGAGAATGAGTTCTATGACACTCAGATGTTCCAGCAGGCTGTTGAGGGACAATTTTAGACTTCTTTCACCGTCTCAAAAGTGAGTCATTGTTGTGAAAGAACATTACAACTCGGTTCCTACCCAGTGAAAGCCCCGGGGCGGCCATTTGGCTGTTGTCAAGTTTGATCATGAAACTAGTCAACAAGGAAGGATCATTATCAATTTTTTTCACAAGTCACCAGAACTAATTACGCTGTTACGAGAATCTGTTCCCAGAGAGGCCTAGTAATGAGCTAAAGTGACACACACACACAACACACATTTGCACGCACTCCACAAACAAACAAACACACACACACACACACACACACACACACTTTCTCTGTAAACATAATATTATACTATATATAATATATATTATAAGTGGTATTGTGTGTGTGTGTGTGCGTGCAGTGGCGTCAGACTGTGTGGGGGAGAGACTGAGTGCACAGGGCCCTCATGTGAGGAGGGCCCAAAAAGATGCTTGTGTGTGTGTGTGTGTGTGTGTGTGCCTGATATTTGCTTTTTATTGAACATGTAGTACTGACCAGTCACCACCAGTTTTTCAGTGGAAACTTTTTCCCATATCAAGAATTTAAAACTAATGTTTTAAAAAAAAACATGCAGTGCTTATAATATGGGGAGGATTATCATGCAAATGTTAAATACTCAATAACGGCAGGAAATATTAGGAATGAAAGCAGCCTAACTGAAGGGAACCCAGGAGGACTCTGTCCTCTAGTGGCGCAGCACTGCCATCACAGGGCTCTCCACTCATTGGGCTCGAGACAAACAGTAATAAGTTGACAGTAAATGTTAGCATTGACTGTAAAATTAATATTACCGTCTATGTTACTATGACGATTCCAGACACCAAAATGAGTTTTAATGGAGCATATTTCAAATGGAGCATTCAAACTCTTGCACTCCTGACCTTGTGTGATTACAAGTTGCTGGCAAGATGTTATTTATTTTTATTTTTTTAATCATGTTGACATGGAAATAGACCAAATAAAAAATTTTTGAAGATGTTTCGACATGTACTTATGCCATACATAGTAACAACTAAGCAGTTAGCCTACAACTGGATGTTACAAACAGACCATTGGGATCCATTTAGCTGTGGAATCATTGCATTAGTTTGAATTCTGTGGCTGTCATACTACTGAAAAATGTAATTTATTACATAATTATACATCACAATATAATGTCCCTTTACAACATCACCAAATGTCACCCCAAAGCTTGTTACTTTTGTTGCCTTACAGCCTGAATTTAACCCTCCTGTTGTCCTCAGGTCAAATTTAACCCCTTTAAATAATGTCTATATCTGAAATATGGGTTTCTTCTTAACCAAATTACCACAAAAAATGGATTGGATTCCTTACAACGCTCTTTGCAAATACAACTGATCACTTTCATTCCTGATGAAACTCGTCTGTATGTTCCTCTGATCTTAACTAATAGTCAAAATTATTCATAATTTCTGCTTTTTTAACTCAAATATTAGGTATAATTCTATATAAATGAGGGTTCTTGACCATGAATTCCAAATCACAATAGTGTAAAACTAGTGGTAGTAAGGTGGTGTTAGTGAAAACTTAAAAAAAAGTTTGAAAAAGGGACAAAAATGTCAAATTTTTGTCAGTTTTTGACAAGAATGGCCTAACATGGGGCCCCCTGGTGGCTGTAGGGGCCCAATATGCATAATGCACCCACCTGGTCTGTGTATAGAAACAGCTGTGCAGACTCGATCCTCCACTAGAAGCCAGTGAAGTTGTAGAACTGACGCTGTCCAACAGAGAGATGGCTCTCACCAGTGTGTTCTTTGCTACTTGCAGTTTCCGCTGCAATGCTTTTGTAAGGGTCCGTACCGTCAGGCAGGGAGATAATGAAGAGTACCTGAAAGGCTGTACTCTGGGTTAAGATAATGAAGAGAACCTGAAAGGTTGTACTCCGGGTTAAGATAAGGAAGAGTACCTGAAAGGCTGTACTCCGGGTTAAGATACGGAAGAGTACCTGAAAGGCTGTACGTGTAAAATAATAGAGAGTACCTGAAAGGCTGTACTCCGGGTTTAAATATTCATCAAAGCCCGAGTTTCTTCCGCCTTTTGATGCTGCGCCAAAAAAGACACATTCATTGTAATAAGAAAAGATAGCATTATTATAATTCAACCTGATATTACTAGTATAGCATTGACCGTGTAGTTTTGTATCACGAGTTAAAAAGGCAAATAAAATGAAAATAAATTAATTTTATAAATACAGCTTTCCTTCACGTGACTGTCCACGCATGCGCACTCAACCGGTTGTAACTCGAAATATTCAATAATCTGGGAAGCATTGCGCTGGAGTCTGGACCTTCTACAGCAAAACGAGAAGAAAGTCCAGCGTGTTGTTTTCTAGACGAGGAGGACCCAGCGACCGCTTGACGGACCAGCAGCCATGAGCTTCTTTGGTTTTGGTCAGAGTGCGGACATCGATATAGTTCTGAATGACGCCGAAACGAGAAAGAAAGCTGAGCATAAAAGCGAAGACGGCAGGAAAGACAAATATTTTCTCTTCTACGACGGCGAAACGGTGTCGGGGAAAGTCAACGTGACGCTCAAGTACCCGGGAAAGAGGCTGGAGCACAACGGCATCAAGATTGAGTTTGTTGGCCAGATAGGTGAGCGGTTGGCGGGCCTGTGTTCTTCACGGAGCCCGCTGAAAGAAGTAGCCAAAGTAGTAAAGGAGATGTTAGGGAGCTAGCTGCAGGTGCCGACTACACTGCTAAACACTCAGACCGTGTAGTTTATTAAATGGACCGTAATGAGCGACGTGTGGCACTTGAAAGCAACACTGGCCCGCTGTTGTAACAAGTGTCAGGTCTCGTGACAGATGTGAGTGCAAGCTAACCTCAGCTGACACATCAGCCATTGGCTAGCTGTCGCATTGACCTTTGACCCATTTTTTTTTAAACGTTAGCTAAACTGTTGTTTTTAAAAAAATATTTTTAATGTATTCATTCAGAATACAAATATACATACAAACAAACAAAGCATTTAATAAAAATTAAAATCCAAAAAGAGACTTTTTTTTTCCTCGGTCAAGCATATAATCAATACATAGGAGCATATACATAACAAATCTACATTAAGAAGAAAAAAAGAAATAAGAGAAAAATGGAAAATAAATAAATAAAAGGGGCTATCTCAAATAAAGTTAAGTTTCAAGTAAATAACAAAATCATGGGCTTTTCCATCCTTAACCCGTTTCAGTGACTTCTACAAAAGGTTTAGCTCAGGGAGGGGTTGGTCTTAAAATATCTGCATTTATGTATGCATTATTTATTCATGTATCAGGATGCATAGTATCCTGATCCATGAAATAACTGACCTTTAATAATAAAAATGTGCATGCCTCTATGAGAATTTAACATAGGGAGGTGTATAGTTTGGCCCCCTGTATTTTAAGGAAGAACATTTATTTATTTAAGATACATTATTAATTCATAAAGAAAACTGGTGTCCTTAAAAGGTTGGATTTTCCTAATTTTTTTGAGTTGAGGCATTAAGATCAATTTCCAAAAGATGGTTTTTAATCAACTTTAGCATGGGTGTGTAAACTTTCTCAAGCCACTGTTTCTAATTACTGTACTTACTACTTGATACTTCTTCTATCACTGTTACCTAAACAATTCAGATTGAAATATTTAGTTTTTACTAACTCCACTACATTAATCTGCCAGTTAAATTACAGCGACTAGTAGAAGCTACTAGTAGGAGTATAACAGAAAATGTATTGTGAAACGGAATTTGTTACCATTATACTGCCCAGTTATCTATTGAGCAGGCATTCAGCTGTACAATGAGTACTATTACTTCTGATACTTAAAGTGCTATATGTTGATAATATGTCTGTACCTTTGTATCTTTAACTGTCTATGCTTTTTACCAAGGGGGTCATTCTCTCCTCTCTAAGCAGAGCTCCTATGGCGCCATTTTAATGCTACGAAGCCATCACCTGCAGTTAGCATCCCATTGACTGCCATTCATTTTGACATCACTTTGACAGTGAATAACTTTACATCTGAAGCGTTTAAAGACTCTGTTTGTCCGTTGTTTATTTCTAAAGAAACACGACAATGTATAAAAGGCTCCATTACCTTGTACCTCACGTTATGGCTCCGTAGCAGACGTTTATGTAAAAATAGGCTAACGATTGTGTCATAACCACGCAATTTGCTGTCACATAGTCGACAAATCACCGTATTGTCAGGAGAAGCTCACAGACAGTGTGGACTTCCATTAGCTTTTTAGGTTTAATTACTAATGTTAACTAGCATATTAGTTAGCAGTAATTAGCCTGTGTCTATGTTATCTCCTAACATATACCTACCTCTCCGTCTCTGCTGATTGGGAATGATTGAGATTTCTCTTGCACAGCTACCAGAAGATTTACAACTTTCAGACAGGTTGCTCACATCACATCTACGTCTTCAAGCTCAGTTGGAGGCTGCTCAGTAACGCTCAGCATCACCGGAAAAGAGCTTCTAATTGATTTCACTGGTCTCCATCCAGAACAATTGGATCTGTTGGTCAATTTCTTTAACTGTCTATGCTTTTTACATACTAGCTAGTGCAGTGTCTGTTCAAAACAGTTCGGAACTGTGTCATTGCAGCTTTTTTGACAACTGTATACAAACAACTTCCCACTTGGCATGGCGTCTCTTTGGGACCTGAGCAACACACATCAGGACATATTGTCCTGTAACAATACTAGAGACTAAGTGCAATTTGGCTGCAACAGCTGAGACCAACAATTGTTAATGTGTAGGAATTTTACATAAGGGTGAAATGACATGATTTTTTTCGCCTGACCCGACAGTCCGGAGTATTACCAGACTGGGAGATGGCTACCGTAATGCCCCGTATATGAGTGCAATGCTCCTGTTGTCTGCTCTTAGGAAATGTCATTCACTGAAACTCACATGTAAGATTTTGAATGCAGGATCTTAACTGATAGTTGAGTCGTTTTTTTTTTTTTTTTACATTGTTGTATTTCTCTCACGGATCTGAATACTTCACCATCAAAAACCACGCAACTTATTTTTTAGTCAAGTTAGACTGCATTTATTGATACACACCCTGATTTTGTGTCTGTAGCGGCGAATTGTCCTCAGATTGAACAAAACAAACTTAAAAACTCAAGATCCAACAGCCACTGAGGCACCGAAGGAGAGAATCTTCCGCAGAGATAAAAACGTTCATTGTCCAGGCAGAGATGGTATTCTGGGAGGTTTATTAATCCAATATCTTGACAAAAAAAACATTTCACAAAAAGGAGCAATAGTGTCTGTAGGCTAGGGAACATACCTGTTCACACCTACTACAGATACTAAAAATAACCCAAATAAACTACTAATGATAAACAAGTATAGCAGCGGTATAATTCAAGCAAATTAAATAAATACAATATTTAACTATTAAATATAACTAAGCAATAAATAGTTCCAACAGTAACAAAATAATGAATTGCTCCAACAGTGTCAGAACTCTATAACAAAACAGGATGTGTCTCGTAAGCATCAAGTCAGTTTTACCTGGGGAACTTTAGTTGGGATGAAGTAAAACCGGAACGAATTAATTTGAAATCTGCGGCCTCAACAAAGGTCGCACTGTGTTAACCCTTGTGTTGTCTTCCCGTCAACCATGACCTTGTTGTCCTTCCGGTCAAAATGTGGGCATTTTGTTCTATGCTTTTGACACTTTTTAAAACGTTTTTGTCAAACTTGTGTTTCCATTTAATTTATATGACATTATACCATTTGTTTTTGTTTAAAAAAAATAAAAAAGAGCCAAAACTATGAATTATTTTGCCTGATAGTTAAGATTAGACAACGTATAGTCAGGATTCTGTTTTGAAACCATTTTAAAAAAAATTTCAAATGCTATGAAACTAAATAAAACCCAAAAGCCCAAATTCAATGAAAGCAATCATTACATTTACCAAAGATCCTCCATGTATCCATGTTATTTGGGGCATTTTGGTTGAAAGAAACTTCTGATTAAAATAACTTGGAAAACGGGTCAAATCTTACCCCGAAGACAACACAAGGGTTAAGCCAGCCTCAGGACCCACATGGTTAAGAAAGGATAGTCCCTCATTCAGAGTAGCTACAGCTTTTCTGTGCATCCTTTCAAAGGCACATTCGGTTGTATTTTCATTTCTTTTGTAATTGATTAAAATGCAGTCTATCTAGTTTAGCTGAGTTTCCAGCAACAGTAGGGATATGCTCTGAAGATGGCCTTTCCAGACCATTAGAGCATGTATAAATGAATCTTGACATTTTTCACCACTGATGAGGCCCTCCCTTTCCCCCTTTTCAGTTCCCACCATTTGTCTCCAGATAAAGAAGAAGTACTTTGGATCAGGGTAGAATTGCAAAATGGCAGCCTTTAAGTTGGCCTTTTAAAAAACACCCAATTGTTTAGAGCTGCAGTGGATGAACTGTGGTGGACCAGTCAATTAGATTATTAATATTCATTAGCCTGGTGGTACTTCAGGTAAAACAGATTTGACTTGGACAATAGTCAATAGACAAAGACAAACCTGTTACAGTTTTCTTCTGCCATTAGATCAAATCTTGGCTGTTTTCAGCTGTCAGCACTGAAGGAAAGGTTCTAAAACTGCGCGCTGTAGCTGTCTGATGCTGGCAATGTGTCTTTTTTTCAGAGCTGTACTATGACAGAGGAAACCACCACGAGTTTGTGTCTCTTGTGAAAGACTTGGCTCGGCCAGGGGAGCTCACACAGTCTCAGACGTTTGACTTTGAGTTCACACATGTGGAGAAGCCCTACGAGTCTTACACCGGTCAGAACGTCAAACTACGGTAAGCTTTGCTGCGTGTACATGGTTAATTTGCAATCTATATTATGTAGGGATTTCTCACATGCACCATACATTTAAATAGCACTGCTTATAATAGTTCAAAGCCACATTCATGTTGGCAGGCAAAGGTTTTTTCAGTTTTACTAGCTTGCATCTTAATTAAGTCTACGATAGATAAGTCTCCTGAATACAGTCATACATGACATACAGTCAGCTGATGGCATGTATGTCACTGATACAATCAGTGCCTTGTGGACAATCAATTAATTGTCCCTTATTTTATATTTTTTCATTCAGAACACAAGAAAAACAATTGAGTTTACTTGCAAAATGTAATGTGCAAAATAATAATTTTTTTCTCAATTACGTTTGTTTTTGAGCAATTTGTGCTAGTTTGGCATTGAGCAGCACATTCTCTCACTGGTTACTGTGCTGCAGTTTCATAGCCATGGGATCTTTTTTTGTTTTCTTCCAGCTACTTTCTGAGGGCGACAGTAGGCCGGAGGCTGAATGACATCAGCAAAGAGCTGGACATTGTGGTGCACACACTCAGCACCTACCCTGAGCTCAACTCCTCCATCAAGATGGAAGTGGGGATCGAGGACTGTCTACACATAGAGTTTGAGTACAATAAATCCAAGTATGAGTTATTTCTTTTGAATCAGTAGTATACCTGTTAATTGTACCTGTTTGTACCTGTACACACTAGGGGTGGGAGAAAAAAAATCAATACAGCATAGTATTGCAATATTTTCAGTGGCAATACTGTATCGATACACAGGCGCCAAGTATGGATCTATTATTAAATATGTGTTGGTCAGTTTGTCTGCTTGACAATCCCATTTTGCAGCAATAAAATTGAAGAGATATGAAATGTATCTTTTTAGATAAAACAGATGTTGACAAAGTTTCTTTTTGGGGACGTCATTTGAAATTGGGGAAAAAATACAAGTTGGAGAAACGGTTATAAATTGCAATGTATCGCAAAATATTGCAGTATTTTCAAAATCGCAATAATCTTGTATCGTGGCATAAGTATGGTGATGATATCGTATCGGGATACCCCCCCCCCAGTACACGCAGAGTGTCAAGATTTATCAGCAAAGTGTGTTCTTTATTTGCTGCTGCTACTTATTTATGTTGACACAGCACTACAATAGAATTTGTATAATCCATTTAAAACTCTTTTTAACCTAATCTCACTTCTACTTAACTTTTTTATTTATTTCTTACTGTAGCTATGTTACTTTATACACTTATTGACTTGCTATTTTCTTACTCTTATTTTTACCTTGAATTTGAGTGTGAGCAACTGCAACTAATTAATTTCCCTGAGGGACGTTTGACAGATCTTGCCATTTGCTTGCAGGTATCACCTTAAAGACGTGATTGTTGGGAAGATTTACTTCCTGCTGGTGAGGATTAAGATCAAACACATGGAGATTGACATCATCAAGCGGGAGACAACTGGCACAGGGCCAAACGTCTACCACGAGAACGACACCATGGCGAAGTATGAAATCATGGACGGTGCTCCGGTCCGAGGTAACAGTGAGGCGTCGCCCCGTCTCCAGTGGGTGATGAACTGTGTTTCTGTTGTGAATTCCTTTGTCCCACTCTACTGATCTGCTTCTGACTTGTCGCCCTGCAGGGGAGTCCATCCCCATCAGGCTGTTTCTCGCAGGCTATGAGATGACGCCCACAATGAGGGACATTAACAAGAAGTTCTCGGTGCGGTACTACCTCAACCTGGTCCTCATAGATGAGGAGGAGAGGCGCTATTTCAAACAGCAGGTACTTCAACTTTATTTGTGTCCTGAAGGGCGATTGGGTGTGCAGCGGGTATAAACACATAAAAAGACACATACATACGAGGTATACAGACAGCCGTGTTGGGTGGGGTGGGCCTAGAGTAGAGCGTGATTTATGGTCCTGTGGAGTCTCCACACAGAGCTTTCGCCGTAGCCTAGGTAAGCTGCGGATGTTTCTACTTGCGCGTTGGTGTCAAATTGAGCCGTTTTCCTATATCAGTTTTACTTTTACCTACCCAATTCTAATGACCCAAAATAACATGATTGATTCCACACAACGCTCTTTGGCAAGTACAAATCTCTACTTTCATTCATTTTGGGGTCTCTACTTTTATAGCATTTGAAAAAAAACTGAAGTGTTTTTGAAATAGTATTGAGAGTAAAAGTTGACATATTCCAGTCTGTGATTATCCATCAACATCCATTCCTTTAATTTTAGTCTAAATAATTCCTAATTTCTGCTTTTCTAACTCAAACATTAGGTATAATTTCCTATAAATGAGATTTTTTAACCATAAATTAACTGTAAAACTAAAGTTAATAAGGTAGTGTTACATAGTGTTAAAAACGTCAAAAAAAAGTGACAAACAAAGTGACAAACATTGAAAACAAGCATCAAAAGTGTTGAAAAAACGATAATGATGAAAAAAAATAAAAATATTGATTAAAAAGCATTGATTTTGATGGGAAGACAACACAAGGGTTAAGAGAATAGCAGGGCTACGCATGTGTGTGTGTGTGTGTGTGTGTGTGTGTGGTAGAGCGAGTACTGACTCTAGAGTCATAGTGAGAGAAACAAAGTGTCTCCCCTGTTCTTTCTGACCATGGTGGGACATCTGTCTGTCGTTCACGGAGAAGGAGAACCAGGAATGGACATCAGGCTACGGCGTAGGGTCGGTGTCTCCATGTACCTACGTACGTATCCACGGTGTAGATTTAACGCAGAAGCTTGAAACATGCTTATGCCTGAACATCAATAAAAACTGGAACACAACCGTTACAGTATAAGAACAAATACAAGGTGCATGGGTATCAGCGTCAAAGTAGCCCTCACAGGGTAGGGAAAGGGTACATCAGCCTTGCAAAGTTGACACAATACAATCAACAACAACATCAGCATCCATTACATTACATCACCAACCCCTTTTGTCAACGTCTCTGACGTCCTCAACACATAGTAAACAGCATTTTAAAAACCTCTTTAAGACCATTATTGTTTAACCACAAACAGCTCTGAGATCACCAGCACTAAACCCACCAGACTCCATTTAACCGTCATGTTATCCTCGGGTCAAATTTGACCCGTTTTCAGTTTTTTTTTAATCACAAAAAATGGGTCTTCGAAATAAGCACTGAAAATGTCAACATTAGAAATATCAAATAACTTTGGAAAAAACATTTTTTTTTTTTTTTTAGCTTAGAATTGATATCATGGTTCTCTGCCACAATTTTTTTTCTCACAAAGTGTGATATTTATTGCACACATGAACCATGACAAAACAAAACAAATTGGCAGTACCAGACAGATTTCTTTTGGCACCTTTAGCATATTGCGCATCACCAGAATCCTGTCTGTGTTCAAAACTCACAGAAGAAAGGAGTAGCGTTTGTGATGCAGTCGGCTCGTATGATTAAATAAGAAAATTATTTAAAATAAAACCTGTTATTTAAAACAGGGCGACTCGAGATTGTGATTTTATAACGATTAATCGTGCAGGCCTACTATTCAGGCATTACAGAGAGAGATGTGTGTTGATTTCTAGATCAACATTTTGATCCTCAGTCACAATGCCCAGCGGGGGGGCTGTGAGAATGCATAGTCCCCTGTAGCATCTTGTGTTGTATGGTTGCAGGAGATCACCCTGTGGAGGAAAGGCGACATAGTGAGGAAGAGTATGTCTCACCAAGCGATCATCGCCTCCCAGCGCTTCGAAGGCTCCTCCAGCGCAGAGAAGAGCCAGACCCCGAGTAATGCAGAAGAGGACAGCTAAAGCCCAGCAAGAACCCCCCCCCTCCCCCTCGTGTAGTGAGTGTCTGAGCGAAACAAAGTGAAGACATTCTGGATGTGAATATCATGTTCTTGCATTGAGATGGAATGCGCTGCAGTCCCTCTCTCTCTCTCTCTCTCTCTCTCTCTCTCTCTCTCTGTCTCTCTCTCTCTCTCTCTGTGTGTGTGTGCGTGTGTGTCAAACACCTTTTAAAGCAGAGATCTTCAACAGGCGGTCCGGGACCCCCTAGGGGATCCTCCGAGTTACTGCGGAGGGGCCGCCAAATTATTGTTCATTTTTTGGAAGTTTCCAAGAAAATTTCAAATATTTTAATGAGCCCAATATGTTATTTGCAACATTATTAGCAAATATAAATCAACTTCACAATTTGTAAAAAAAAAAAAAATCCACAGATACAGTTTGTCCTAAGGATTCACCCTGCCACATGTATGTTTAATATTAATTTTATGCAATATATGTAGTAGGGGGTCCCTGCTCCATCTCTCTTTCAGTTAAGGGGTCCTTGGCTTTAAAAATGTTGAAGACCCCTGCCTTAAAGTACCAGCTGGGTGAAATTTAACCACATGAAAACATCATGATCAGACAGTGTCAGTTTATGACACAGGTCAATGGGCAAACTTCACCCATTAGATGCACTTAGATGTAATTTGCAAATACTGTTCGACCAATATCTTGAATTCAGGTGAGTGTATGGATGGACAGTATGAGAGCCGCTGTATTTCTAACACAACCTTTCCTTTAAAACTACTTACTTGGCTGGAGAAACTGTAGTCATACAGTAGCTTTCTACAGAGTGGGTACACAATAGCTCGTACAGTACATTTATGTATCTTTACTCAAAGGAATGTGAGATTCTTTCATTCCCTGAAGATTATTTTGCTGCCATGCCCTCTGCTGAGAAACCACTCCTCTCACGTGGTTTCAATTCAAAAATGTGTACAATGTTTTTGAGGTTTTTTTTGCTTTAAAAAAACAATGACTCCTTACCACAGAAAGAGAAAAACAAGATTTAAAAATGCTCTAAAAGAAAGGAAATACATTTACATATTTGTATAAGACGATGGTCAATATTTTCATACATTCCAAGGCTCTCCTCAGAAAAAGGCATGGCTGTAGAGTATTTATTTTTTAAACAAAATTCCATTTTTATCCAGCATTTGCCATGTTTGCTGTATCAGTGGGTTGTGTCTGGTGTTGCCACTGCTGCTAAAACAAACGTGGCCCTTTGTGAGCGCTGTGGGATTGTTCCTCCATCATGGTAACCGGTCTCTGATAGTTTGAAGCCCTGCTTTGTCTTTTGCACTATGATATCATTCTGCTTTTTTTTTCTGCTCTCAGTGCTGTTTATAAACTGGACTCACGGCAGGGTTCAGGAGCAGAGTGAAAATCCGACCCCGCTATCTCCGGGATCACTTCAAATCTAATATGGACAGTATTACACCTGTATCTAGTCACAAAGTGAGTCCTGCCGGGACGGACTGCCCCTGTGTGTGTTAGTTAGCGTTGTGCCTAAGGGTTTTATTGCCAAAAACGTTTGTGTGCAATACTGTAGAACTACTGGCAGAGTGATATGCCCCGCCCTTTCTCCCCATTTAGACTGTGCTCATCTCTGAATCCACCACAGTCACCTATCATGAAATAAAAACATGGATTTCAAATAATGGTATTGTGAAGAACATGAATGTATGACAAATGCGACTCGTCGTATTGAGTGCTTAAATTCAAATTTAGAAACTGAAAAGTCCCAAACTCTGTATTTTCTGAATAAGCATAATCAGCTTTTATGTTGCTTCTGGTCAGGGAGAGTAGATCATTGAGTTCCTGTGCCGTGATTCCTTTTTATTTTGTTTCCCTTTTCTGAAAAATACATGTTCTCCATCCTGAAAAAGAGCACACTAGTGAGTACGAAGTGTGAAGCACTGCAACTGAACCCGGAACCTCCTGCACCCTGGCAACTCTTTGCTTATTTTGTGCAGCTTCGCACAATCTCACTGTGTTATATTCAAGTATTAGACATTTTTTAATATTTCATACTCTTACTGGCAGTGAGGTACAGCAACATGTCCACTGTCGCCAGACTACTGTTCAGGTAACTGCTAAAATAAAGGATACCCCCGCCTAACGTGTTGCTATGAGCCAACAATCCAAAGTCCTGTAGCCTGACTTAAAGGGAGACAGTTTGCCTTTTTTAAAGTGCCCTTATTATTCTCATTTTCAGGTTCATAATTGTATTTGGAGGTTGGACCAGAATAGGTTTACATGGTTTCATTTTCAAAAAGCACCATAATTTTATTTTACTGCACGTTGCTGCAGATCCTGTTTTCACCCTGTGTGTGTTTAGGTCTCTGTTTTAGCTCCAGAGTGAGACATCTACTTCTATACCATCTTTGTTGGGAGTCACACATGCTCAGTAGCTCGGTAAGATCCCATCAGCTGATAACTCTTTCTCCAACTTTGGTCAGTCCAAGGCAGGATTAGCTGGGAGACTTCTTCTAGACCAGGGCCACTTGTGGAATACCTGCAGAACAGGGACAGGAAGTAGTTCTTTTGGAGATTATGGTCAACTAGTGTGTGTTGTAGCAGTGTTTTGCCATTGAGAATGAGCTAGCATGTGCTAAGGTTAGCCACCTTGTCTCTAGTGACGTACAAAGCCGTGCAGATGTTGAACAGCTCCCTGGGGACTGAAGACAGGACATTTAGAAACCAGATCTCACTCAGAACAGCAACCAAGTTTGTATGTGTGTGGAAGAACCAGATACACAAAATAACAAAATCCCAGAAAAAGTGTTTTTGGGTTTTTTTCTTTTCATAATATGGGCACATTAAAGATTTTCCTTTGGCATATTTGGTGGCAGAAATCCCTGCCAGTCTCTCCAGTCTCTCCTGAACTCTGATTGCATTAAGGGCTCGGGCCAAAATGATGTTGATGAGGATGAAGTTTGACTTTAAAAACATTAGAAATAGAAATTCAAAATAAATTAAGACTAATTGTTTTGGACTCTCCTATACGACTAACTATATGACACTGTACATGTAACATGTTTGTAGTCCTTTTAAAGTGCAGAATAAAGTGAAGGTTCAGGCGGAACACGCAGCACCATTTCCTACAGAGTCGATTTCAATTGGAGCAAGGAAGGAGAGAGAGTGGAGGGAAAATAAGAGGAAGAACTGGAGTTACTGGTTAGAGGCTGAGCTAAACAGCAGCCACGCACGTGGTCGGGGCGTCTGTGTCTAACTAACATGCAGATGGGGTGAGTAATCCCAAACAGCCCAGGGGTCACATTAGCGCATATGAAGCAGAGCAAAATGTCCTGAACTCGGCATCTTTATTTTGGCTGTTACCTTTTATCAGTACAACAACACTTCACTGGAATCTGTTGAAGGAAAGAAAAGTTCCATTCCGGAGTATATACAGCATGTTTTTTGTTTGTTTGTTTTTTGTGTGGCTGTAATTTTAATTTTTGCCTGTACTGGTACAGACACAGTAGCTAAACAAACCCAGTTTGGAATAGAGAGTAAATTGAGATTGTACAGTGTAAATGCACAATGTAAATGCAGTCCTCCTCTTTTGATTATTTTCATGTCATATTTTATCTCCCTGTCTATGAATGTTGATTTAAATAATTTTATATTCCTGTTTTATTGTAAATTAAAAGGGAGTAACTAAAAAAAAAACACTTCTTTGTGTTGACATTTTCTTCCTGTGTCCTGTATCACAGATCTTGTTTCAGGAACTAGTTCAAGACATTCACACCTACTGTTAATTGAGACATTGTGCTTATATTTTTTGCATATTCTTCCTGAAAACCTCAAAATGACAAATATAAGACAGCCTTCCATTTTTTGTAACTTGTACATGAGCTGAGGCTTCAAATGTATTCATAAAGGCTTTGATCCCTGCATACTTAGTCCTGCCAGTCACAGGTACTTTATCCAATTTTATTCATTTATTTGGAATTATTTATTTTTGTTCAATATAGGATTGGGAATTTTAATACATCACAATTGTCCTCATTAAATGCCACGCAGATGGCCAGAATTCCTACCGTGTGGAACAGATGTTGTCACTAGAGGGCAGGTTTGGATCAAATTACTTTATGAACTAGATTTTCTGGGGAAAGGAAGGAAATGATTTGTGGAAGTATATGCCATTGGGAATCTGTATTACTTCTTCAGGGGCTGTTAAGACATTTGTACCAAGCGATAACCTCCACTACATCTGTTAAATGTGTATAAGGAGAGTGTAAGCATAGTCATTTTGCTTAAGAAATAAAGCAGGAAATCCTTTTTGCTTTTATGCCGTGTGCAGACAGCTTAGACTCCCAATGACTCATCCATCATGTAAAACGGAGGGAAACTAGCAGTCAAAGAGATTCCACAGGAATGGTATCGCATCCTGATATTATATGATGACAGTGTGCATCCTTAATATCTAGTTATGTCCCAGGTTTAATTCCAACCTGCATCCCTTTGCTACATGTCATTCCCTCTCTCTCTCCCCTTTCATATCTATGCAGTCCTGTCAAATAAAGGCCTAAAACGCCCCAAAAAACTCAGTAGAACAAAGCAACAACTGCCAATGTGATGTCAGTGGAAATAGATTAGACTCAGTTAAAGAGATAATGAATAGATAAATAGAGCTATTTTTCCAGTTAAAAACTACTTTCAACTTTTTTTCCAGATTTGCTCACACAGCCTGATGGCGGTCTGTTGGAAATGAGCACATGTAATGACAACATGACTTTACAAGGTGCAGCATAGGATCCATTCTATGGGGAAAAGATGGAATCGCCCCTGAGGCATTTGGACCAGTGCGTCTTTTGTCCTCAGAGGGTTAACCAGGTCTGGATAATGTCTCTCTATATTGAGAGTGTGGAGCCTTGAAAGAAGAAGGCTGCTGGAACAGTAATTAGCCGATTTTATAGAATACACAAGTGCAGTACCTGTGCAACGAGATTCAAGCAACCCCTTTACAGTGTCAACACAACATATAAAAAACTTAAAATATAAAAATATAAAGTATAAGTAGTGCAGAGATAAAAGAGGGGGCCTGGTGCACAGTCCTGAGTCCTGAGAGCAACTGTATACATATATAAAATAGCTTTGTACACACAGTGTGTGAAAAGTAGTTAAGTAAGTAAATAAATATTGCACTGAAATGAAATGGTTAAGTACTAAATAATTAATAAATATTGCACAGTAATGAAATGAAATGGTTAGACATTAAATATTACACTGGATGAAATTGCACAGAATTCCAGTGTCCTTTTAGGTATTATATATGAGTATTGCACAGTGGTAGGGAAGCAGAAAGTCCGGGGGGGGTCTGTGGAGTGGAGTCAGTGCTATGTGAGTTCAGGGTGGTTTTGGCCTTTGGGAAGAAACTGTTCTTGAGTCTGTTAGTCCGAGCTCTGATGCACCTGTAGCGCCTACCTGAGGGTCAGGTCAGACAGATCAGAGCTGGGGGGGAGGGGGAGGGGGGGGGGAGCTGTCCTTGATGATGTTCTCTGCTCTGCTGAGGCTGCGGGGGTGTAGGTGTCCATCAGGGAGGGGAGAGGGCAGCCAATGATCTTTTGTGCTGACCTAACAACCCTCTGCAGACTCGCCCTGTCTGCCGCGGTGCAGCTGCCGTCCCAGACTGTGATGCAGGAGGTCAGCAGGCTCTCAAGGGACGAGCGGTAGAAGGTCAGCAGCAGGTTGGAGTCCAGGTCGTAGGACCCTCTGGAAGTGTAGTCGCTGCTGGGCCTTCTTGATGACCGCTGTGGTGTTGGCTGTCCAGGAGGTGTCAGCGGAGACGAGGACGCAGAGAAACCAGAAGGTGTGCACCCTCTTTACACACTTGCCGTTGATGTACAGGGGGGCTGTTGTACAGAGTGTTTTAAATGAAACACTCGGTCTCTTGGCCCGCCTTCCTGAAAAGCCCAGTCTGCTCTGATTGGTCAGCTGGCCCACTCTAATTGGTCAACCAAATTCCAACCAGCCACTGGGCCGGCCATGCTTGCTCAGGCAGCACCAATGGGCAGCACAGATGAAAAACTGGGCTTGCATTCTCAATCAGTGGCATCACTAGTAGAGGAGGATTTCAAACAGGAATGTGGGCCAGCTGTTTTTAGGCAGTAGAGAAGAGTGTGGACTGTGGGAGAGAAAGCTAGACTGGGTAAGCCCCGCCCACTCTGCCGGTGATTTGATTTCGCCCTGCACCTCGGTCTGGAAACCTGCACATTTTATTCTCCTGCTTCAGTTCACAATTTTGTGGTAACCAATCACAAACTGGCTTGCCTACCTGGCGCGCTATTGGCAGGTTTAACACCATGACGATAGAGAAGCAACCAATCAGCTTCTTGTTTAGCTTCAACATAGCGGCCACCGAACTCCCCAGACCAATGTTCAATCTCAAATCTATTGAGCTTGGCTTCGTCTGGTGATAGCCAGACTCAAATAAAGCTGCATTTGGAGTGAAATGGGTTTTTTGTATTTTATAAATATGTATAATGTGCGACAGACTGAAGTCAAGCATACAGATGAATAAATCCTTAACCAGCCGCAGGTCATTGCACTGGTGGACGTTTCCTCCGCCTGACAGAACTGACAGGACGGTTGTTCACTTTTATCACCAAGCTGAGGCCATCTGTCACTGAAGCCTGCATGGTGGAAAGAGAACTAAAAGAGGCCAGCAGGAGCTGGATCAGAGGAGATGAGATTGGGTGACCAGGTTTTAATTTCCTCCTCGCTTCCTTAGATTCTCCTTAAGTGCCTCCCTGGAACTATTAGGGAGTTTTATGATCATCCACGAGCCACTTGAAATATTTTACCAAGTATATTAACTGGTCAACCTGTCTGACTCATTTCACAAGTACGTCACTGACAGCAATTGGTCCCAGGACATGGTACTCTTTGGATGCTTTTATATAGACCTTAGTGGTCCTCTAATACTGTATCTGAAGTCTCTTTATATAGACCTTAGTGGTCCCCTAATACTGTATCTGAAGTCTCTTTTATATAGACCTTAGTGGTCCCTAATACTGTATCTGAAGTCTCTTTATATAGACCTTAGTGGTCCCCTAATACTGTATCTGAAGTCTCTTTTATATAGACCTTAGTGGTCCCTAATACTGGATCTGAAGTCTCTTTTATATAGACCTTAGTGGTCCCCTAATACTGTATCTGAAGTCTCTTTTATATAGACCTTAGTGGTCCCCTAATACTGTATCTGAAGTCTCTTTTATATAGACCTTAGTGGTCCCCTAATACTGGATCAGAAGTCTCTTTCCCAAAATTCATTCTTGGTGCAGAATTCCAGCCACTAGATCCAGTCCCACAATGAGCTTTCCTTAGTATGTCCCATTTCTGAGTCTGTAGCTATTGATGATGAGGGGGGTGGGGGGGTGGCCTTGACCAACTGCCACTTTGCGCATTTGAAAGCCATGATGTCTCTCTCTCATTGGTGGGCCAAATTTCTAGCTGGGCAAAGCAGAGAAAGAGGAGATAACCTTGCTCCTTATGACCTCATAAGGGGCAAGATTCCAGATCGGCCCATCTGAGCTTTCATTTTCTCAAAGGCAGAGCAGGATACCCAGGGCTCGGCTTACACCTATCACCATTTCTAGCCACTGGGGGGCCATAGGCAGGCTGGGGGAAACGCATATTAATGTTAAAAAAAACTCATAAAGTGAACTTTTCATGCCATGGGATCTTTAAAGGGCTTACCTAAAAATGACAGTTAACATGCATGTACTTGATGACCAGACCTGCATAAAAGTTTAAGTGTGTTTTAGCCCATTCCTCTGACCAGCACTGTTCCGATCATTGATAAATGGAACGTCTCACATGAATGGCTTGTTTCAGGTCATTGGACATTCCAAAATATGAATTTTGATCATTTCAAGCCCCACTGTAGATTTGCTCCTGTTAAGTTTCAGATATATTTTCTGCTTTAAAAAAAAAAACGACCGCTCTTTTCAAAGAACAGTATGTTCCAGGATCAGCTTCTTTTTTTGTGCTGATGGCTGAAAAAAGTGACATCCTAGTGGACACAGGGGCTAAACTGTAATAACGATAATAGATAATAAACACTTACTTATTAGCTTTTGGGGTAAACAAGTACGCCCCTGCCCAGTGGTGTAGTCTATGTGATACGCAGGTATACGCAGTATACCCACTAAGACCCATTGACATGCAACAACATTGTTTCCATTTTGATACATTTTGATTTATCATCTGTTTTCATTCTTCACATCGGCTAAATGAAGGTATTTCCACCGTAATTTGGTGCATAAAAGTGTATCCGCATGCAGGAAATTAAGTTGTTGATGCTCAAAACTTCCATCTGGGAGGACACCCGGACCCCCTGCTATGATATATATATATATATATATATATATATATATATATTACAGTATACCCACTACAATACATTAGACTACACCACTGCCCCTGCCAATCCCTGAGGAGTGTTCCTCAGTGGATGCAGATGGAAGTGTTATTGTAGATTAGACTCCTTAACTCTGACTCATAAGCCCCCCATCCCAAGCCACTACCCTTGCACTTACCTTCATCCTGGACTTTACATCCGCCCATAGCATATACTAAATATTCTTCACACACTTTGCATTCAACCCATTCAGCCTTTTTCTTATGCAACTGTTACGTTGTATTTGTATACTTGTTTTTCTGTATTTGTTGTTTATTTTATATTAATGTTTAATATGTATGTTTGTTGGTGTATGTATGCATAAGGAAAATTCCACATAAGTGTACTTATTGTGGCAATAAAACCTTTCCTGATTCTGATGAACAAAAATGGGTTCTTGAGTGCACTCCTGTGTTCCCACCTCTTAGTCCAGATTTAATACATGAGTACATGAGGGTCTGGCAAAGCTAAGCTAGTTGAACCTCAACTTAACCCGGGTTTAAAAAAAAATTATATATATATATATATATATATATATGACCTGTCTAGCTGTACATATACAGCTAGACAGGTCTCTTAATCCACGCGTTTTGGGAACTGGAATAGGATAGCAAATGACCAAATTGTCTTTTTTTCTTCTTTTTTTCATCTGTTTTTGGAATTGTTCGTGGTCAACCTTTCCGACAGCACGCGAAGGCAGCACAGAGATAGCGCTGCTCCTCTGCTCCAGTCAGGATCCACTCCGAGGTGTGCTCTCCATTGAGTTACACACGGAGGAAAGCCTCTGGACAAGTTTTAACCTGGAAATAACGTCCTGTGGCTTTAGCAAACGGCGAACTGAGTCGGACTTTTGTTTCGAAAGGGAATAGTTATTTTGGAGGGCGATAGCAGTCTTTATTTGTTCCCAGAACAGAACAGCAACTGACTGAACGGTTCCCCTCGGGGAGCATTTTTTGTTTGGGTCAAACTGAATACAACCACTGGCGCGGTTCCTGCGGGCTCTGCTTGGAGAGAAATTGAAGAATATTTCCAATTCTTTCTGCCTGACGTATTTGAGGCTGCTGGGTTACCGTTGAGCTGTAATGAGGAGGGCATTTAAAAGCGGTGAAGCGCCAGACGGAGACAGCGAAAGCTAAGCTCATCTCACCAACCAACGGTGGTCAACGACCGCAGCCTCGACCACAGAACACAGGTACTTTTACTTAGCACACTAATGCTACATGCTCGCGGTGTATGCTTTGCCTTCTTTCGCATTACTTTGCTAGATAACGTTAGTGTTGTAGTTGGTATTTAGTGGCCAGACAGTGAAGTCGGCTACCGTTACCGGGCGCGCATGTGCGTATCGTGAGTGTGTGTGTGTAAGAGAGTGGAAGAGGTGTGTGTGTGTGTGTGTGTAAGGGGCTATTGGATACAGCGAGAGTAACGTTACGTCTCCCCAGCTAGTCATGGCTTGCATTTGGCTAACCCTCCACTAGGGAGGCAATTGCATACAAAAGCCCGTTCAAAAATAGGGCAATTTAACGCTGCATTGAATTCAGCGCTCGTCGTACAACATACACACATAGCAGGAGCACATCCGTCATGTTTAATCCTTTGTTGTATTTCGGCTGTAAAGTTACTACCAGGTTTGATCACTTTTACCGTGAACTAATATTGGAAGTTTTATATTATAGCCTAACGTTAGAACTTCACTCTGCTCACATGCTGCTTGGTGGATCAGACGATGCCACAGTCACTTGGATACAGTAGCCTACCATCAAACAAAGAAAACATTAAACTGCTATATATTTAACGTAGTCTGGCTTATGGTGTTCTCCACATCCGAGAGGAACATGAGAGTCTATGATGAAGTCTGCCTACTCGTGCATCAGTCTGGTTGAAACCATTCATTTCTTGTATTACCTTTTAAAGATAACCTAACATCAGGAACTTAACTAAAACATGCCCCCCGTTTTAGTAAAGTAAAATAAGGGCTCCACTGCCAAGTAGCTAGTCTAGTTTTTCTATTTGGCCTTGATGATTTCATCAATGTTGAATCCTAAATGATGTGTGATCCACAAGGGACTGTCGTAAAAGCTACCCACTCCCTCTCATGTTACTTGATATATGCATGGAGGCCTTTAATCCCCATTTAACTAGGCAAATCAACTAGAAACATTTGCACATACACACATCATTCATATCCATGGTGCTCAGCCATACAGTCTGTGCTCAGCACGGTCACAGCACTGTTATACCATCTTGTGTCATCGTATGTCATCTTTAGTGGAACAAGTGGGGAGGGAATGCATTGCTCAAGGGCACTTTAAGCATAGCTTTCTACTGATGTTTTCCAATCATTTCCCTTGTGTAAAATTTCCCGGTCAGCATGACTAAGTGAGTCTATAGCAACACACCTCTAAAACCCATTACATTTCTGCCTCCAGCATGATTGGGGCGGAACAGTTTACAAGCCATGGTTCGTTATGTATTTTGCCATCCAGGGTCACGGTTCAGTGTTTTTCAAATATACCTGTGTGTGTGTGTGTGTGTGTGTGTGTGTAAACAAACACTAACTAACCTCTTATCTGCATTTGTACAACTGTACTAGTACACCTAGCATGTTGGTGCTTGATGTGATCTTGATCCAGCCCTAAGCTCTAGTTTATCATTTCCATATGAAGAAATAACCCTTTTTTTCATGTTCTACTGTACCCATTTTAATTTTTACAACCCTTACTCTCTTTGATTTACTCTGATATACACCTGTTTACAAAGTCTGTCGTTAAAAATATACAGCCGCAGTCTAAAGTAGTCCGGTAATTTTTGGCCGGAGGTTTGTACTATTCAATCAGTTCTTCTTTTGTTGCAGTTTTAGAATAATAGCTTTTATTTGGAAATTTAGACCGTGATTCACATACAATGATGTTTTCATTGCTATTGTGATGAGGATTCTGTCCTTAGCTGACAGGGCATTAAAGCCAGATGATTGATTTCTTATTTTCTACCTGAGGAGAAATGTTACAGTTAAATGAATAAAGACAACACACTGCAACCATTTAATTTCAAATAGGTCATTGTGAATTATTTTGACTGACTTAACGTTGCCTTTTTGCATCTGATATTTACCACAGTAACATTTCTATTCCAACCACGTGAAAAAGTATATGAGGGTACTTTCAAACTGCCATGTCATCCAACTCTTAACAGCCATTGGGCCAGGTGATTACTGCCAGCAACCCAGCTCCTCTTCTGTCTGGATTGGACTTGGCTGGTGCAGCAGATGAGAGTGACCCGTTGAACCGCTGAGAACTAAACAGAGAAGTTAGAGCTGTAACAATTCCAAATGTTGCTGAACAATTGATTGTCTGAGAAATAATTGCAATTAACAATATAATTGTCTCTTACAGTCCAATTTAGAAAGAATTATTAAAGGTCCCATGACATGGCTCTCTTTGGATGCTTTTATATAGACCTTAGTGGTCCCCTAATACTGTATCTGAAGTCTCTTTTATATAGACCTTAGTGGTCCCTAATACTGTATCTGAAGTCTCTTTTATATAGACCTTAGTGGTCCCTAATACTGTATCTGAAGTCTCTTTTTATATAGACCATAGTGGTCCCCTAATACTGTATCTGAAGTCTCTTTTATATAGACCTTAGTGGTCCCCTAATACTGTATCTGAAGTCTCTTTTATATAGACCTTAGTGGTCCCCTAATACTGTATCTGAAGTCTCTTTTTATATAGACCTTAGTGGTCCCCTAATACTGTATCTGAAGTCTCTTTTATATAGACCTTAGTGGTCCCTAATACTGTATCTGAAGTCTCTTTTATATAGACCTTAGTGGTCCCTAATACTGTATCTGAAGTCTCTTTTATATAGACCTTAGTGGTCCCTAATACTGTATCTGAAGTCTCTTTTATATAGACCTTAGTGGTCCTCTAATACTGTATCTGAAGTCTCTTTTGTATAGATCTTAGTGGTCCCCTAATACTGGATCTGAAGTCTCTTTTATATAGACCTTAGTGGTCCCCTAATACTGGATCTGAAGTCTCTTTTATATAGACCTTAGTGGTCCCCTAATACTGTATCTGAAGTCTCTTTTATATAGACCTTAGTGGTCCCCTAATACTGGATCTGAAGTCTCTTTTATATAGACCTTAGTGGTCCCCTAATACTGGATCTGAAGTCTCTTTTATATAGACCTTAGTGGTCCCCTAATACTGGATCTGAAGTCTCTTTTATATAGACCTTAGTGGTCCCCTAATACTGGATCTGAAGTCTCTTTTATATAGACCTTAGTGGTCCCCTAATACTGGATCTGAAGTCTCTTTTATATAGACCTTAGTGGTCCCTAATACTGTATCTGAAGTCTCTTTTATATAGACCTTAGTGGTCCCCTAATACTGGATCTGAAGTCTCTTTTATATAGACCTTAGTGGTCCCCTAATACTGGATCTGAAGTCTCTTTTATATAGACCTTAGTGGTCCCCTAATACTGGATCTGAAGTCTCTTTCCCAAAATTCATCCTTGGTGCACAATGAGCTTTCCTTAGTATGTCCCATTTCTGAGTCTGTAGCTATTGATGATGAGGGGGTGGGGGTGTGGCCTTGACCAACTGCCACTTTGCTTGTTTGAAAGCCATGATGTCTCTCTCTCATGGGGGATTCTCTGGTTGAGCAAAGCAGAGAAAGGGGAGGTAACCTTGCTCCTTATGACCTCATAGGGGTCAAGATTCCAGATCGGCCCATCTGAGCTTTCATTTTCTCAAAGGCAGAGCAGGATACCCAGGGCTCGGCTTACACCTATCACCATTTCTAGCCACTGGGGGGGGCCACAGGCAGGCATAGGCAATGCATATTAATGTTAAAAAAACTCCATAAATTGACATTTTAATGCCATAAATAAATAAATAAATAACTTTTTCTTTTTTTAAGATAACTTTTTGGACATTTTAGGCCTTTAATTGACAGAGACATGAAAGAGGAGGGGGGGGCGATCACATGCAGCAAAGGGCCGTATGTCGGAGTCGAACACCGGCGCGCTGCGTTGAGGCGGTAACCTCCATTTGCGGGCGCCTGCTCTACCAACTGAGCTATCTGGACCCCAATGTTTTTCTTTTTAAAACAAGAAAACAACAAATTATAGTTTAGAATGAATTGCAAGAAACATCTTTTGGTTATATATCACTGTCATGTGACCCGGATAATGTAATAACACAAACACACAGCCTACAAAGTAAACTACGCCTCTTTATTATTATAAACCATTTTTTCTGATTTTTGTTGTGTCAACAACTAATAATAAAAATATAAAGTCAGACCAATAATCACTTATATTAGAATTTGGCATATCTGAACAAAATCAACAAGTACCAGTCATACGCTTGGCTAATGTTTAGCTTAGCTAAAAACAAAGAAACTGTGATTATTTATAAAAAAAATTTGAATTAGACAATGACAGAATGACAATAAAGTTGAATGTAATCTAATAGTTCCAGATAGAAGTGAGGGGAAGGAGCTGTTTGGCCTCTTTCTCAGCAGTCTCTTGATGGAACACAGGCCGGAGTAGAAATGCTGATTTATTCAAAGTTAACCCTTGTGTTGTCTTCCCGCGAAGACAACACAAGGGTTAACACAAGCTATTTTTTTCCAAGGTTTCTTTTGCTTTTTTCTGTGCTTTTTCCCCCGCTACCACCGGATTCACCACCAACATCAAGTTATTACCACTAATTTTACAGTATTTTATAATTCATGGTAGGACCGCACAATTAATCGAATTTTAATCACGATCACGATTTTGACTCCCCACGATCAAATTTGCGCGATCGAGCGATTTTTTTTTTTTTTTTTTTTTAAATGCGTCATAAATTGTTACGATTGAGTGGATGATCACAGACTGTCAAAGTTCATTGTTTTTTCAAATGCTATGACATTTTATAAAACACCCAAAATTCAGTAAAGGTAGTGAACTGATCATTAATTTTACTTGTGAAGAGCATTTTTTGGAACCATCCAATTTGCTTGAAAGAAAACCATATTTCTGATGTAGCAACTTTGAAACCGGGTCAAATTTGACCCGAGAACAGGAGGGTTAAGATACTGTCTCTTTGCGTAATGCATCACAGGCAGTTGTTTGTTGATCAGTCTTTACTGTGGATTTCTTTGCTTTAAACAAGGTTTGTATAGGTTGAGGCGGGGCACATCAGTTCTTTGTAAAATAGGAAAATGTCAGAAAACCGAATTGTTTGAACTGTAATTCTGTCAAATGAAATTTTCCCAACAAGGCCGTTGCCAAGGTAAGGACTAGATGTGAGCATATGAGCCAATCTGACATTACTGTTACAAGTTTGGACTGCCGGCCACAGCTGAAACAACAACCCGCTCTGTGGTGCAGCTGATAAGACTCAAAACGATTTCAGATTCAGTGCGCTGGTGACTTCAGGATTAGCCGTATCTTATCAGACAAGTAGTTGTCGCTGCTTACGGCTGATGCAAATCTTGGAGACTGCAGCACATTTGTCTCACGAGTTAAGCTGTGGCATTGGAGTGTGAGCCGAGGGGTTGTATCAGCAGACAAGTAAATCATGATAGAGGAAGAGGCAGGTCCCAGCAGTGAAGAAGACTTACTGAGAGAAGCAGACAGTCTAAGTTCCAGACATGAACTGGTCTGAGTTTGCCTTTCACTATTGGACAGATTGCGATAATATTTAATACACTCGGGTTCACCCCTTGGGATGATTATAATAACCAAAGTGGATTACATTTCAAATCAGCCTCAGCTGTACTAATGGCAAATGTTAGCATGCTACATGCTAAACTAGCATGGTGAATAGGGTTGGGCGGTAATACGGTATACTGCGGGGTCTTTAAAATAGCAAGGTATCAGTTTCAGTACCGTCATTAAAAAAATGCAATACTTAATACGAATTTTATATATTATTATTTTTATTTTTCTATTTTTTTATTGTTTCAAAGTGCCTTTTGGGACATGCACATCATTTCTTTAGAATCTATAATTCTAATAGAGAGAGAGAGCATATTTCCTATGTACATGTCCCAAATATGAAGACTTAAGAATCAAATATTTCCAAAAATTTGAAAAACATATATCAGCTAGCGTGGCTGTAGACTGTCAGTCTTGTTCCAAGTTCAATAAGAAGCTCATAGCCAAACCATTTTCTCTCCTGGGTGAAGCACGTGGCCTTGCTTGCTAAAACTGAACTGTTAGTGTTGTTTTGTTACAGTTCTTGTGAGAAGGAACTGAAGAAGGGTTTCTGTATTGACTTGCTATTTTTCAGCCGTTGCGTCAGCCGTGTCACGAGTTCTAGTCAGTAAATAGTCATCTTTCCTCTGCAACAGGATGCTGCCTGTGCATCATTTAAGAATCAGTCCTACCAACCAGGTGGTTAAATAACTTGACTATCTCGAAGATAGCATACTACCTTTTCCATAAACCTTGGTTTTCCATGAAATCATGTTTTGAAAAGAGCCTAAAAACACACTTCTAATAAAGATAAACCTTGATTAGATATGTTTTCCGGTCTTGGTCATGTCTTTTGAGTAGCTTCTTTTTTGCAGGCAATAATGAAGGACTGTCAGGTTTTTATTCAAATAAATACACAACAATGAATTCAGCATAATGCCTCTTTATATCAAACAAAATGTAAAACCTTGTGCAGGCTGACCATCCTCTTTCTCCTGTTACGCAACCAACCGCTCTCCATTGTTGTCTTGCTGTGTACATGAAACCTCCTGCCCTCTCAAAGCTCTCCTTGTTTGTCGTCATCCTTGGCGGCCACGCACAAAGCCAGACGTGACCTCTGACCCCAGCATGAGATACTGACGCATTGTGCGCGGCTGAGCGCCCATTGTGATTCCTTTCAGCATGTTCATTAATTATGCATAATGCATATACACTGCCATCCTCAAGCCTTGTCCCACACATGCTCATTTAGTGTGAAAAAGCATCTTGCTCCGAGCTCTGTGCACAGTAACAGGCCTCGGAGGTTGCCGTGACATTCCCAAAGGAGATTCCATTCCCCCGTAAACAATCCTGGCATTGACATAGCCTCTGATTAGTGAGTTGCCAGGGTATTCCCACAATGGCTCAGCGGAGGATAATGAGATCGGATCAACAAAATGGGTTCTCATTCAGGACTTTGCTGGCGACACTTTCTGTGAAACTGCTGCTCGGAAGTATTTTGGGAAGCCGTGTAGCTGCAACTTTGGCTCACTGACTTACTAAAAGTGTTGACGTTCAACAGATTGTTCGGAGTAGGTGCCGAAAGCACCCAGGAAGCAGTGCAAGCTGTCGGCTGCTACCTGAGTTCAGAGATTTCTCTGTTATGCTGTTTGTCAGCATTTTAACTCCCTTCTTCCTGCAGCTGCAGGAGTAAGGTGATGTCAAAAACTGTGGTGCAGCAAGAGTAAGTTTGGCTGCCACTTCCAGTCTTACCCACATTCTTGTGTGTGGATGAACCGGTAAGAATGATTAACCCTTCTGTTGTCCTGGGGTCTAATTTGACCCATTTTTTTTAAAAGTCTCTACATCAGAAATTTGGGCATCTTTCATACAAATTGTCCAAATATTACATGGATGGTTCCATATAAGCTTCTTGCAATTTAAACCAAAGGTCCGTTCACTACTTTATTGAATTTTGGGTGTTTTATTTCCCTCCAAAAATTATATAATTTCATATAAATTAGGTTTCTTGACCATGAATTCAAAAAAGAAAATAGTGTAAAACTAGTGGTGATATATTGGTGTTAATGATGTGTACAGTATACTGATGGTAGTGTTAGGAAAATGAAGATGTTGAAAAAAGAGTCAAAGTGATTAAAAAAATTATATAATTTCATATAAATTAGGTTTCTTGACCATGAATTCAAAAAAGAAAATAGTGTAAAACTAGTGGTGATATATTGGTGTTAATGATGTGTACAGTATACTGATGGTAGTGTTAGGAAAATGAAGATGTTGAAAAAAGAGTCAAAGTGATTAAAAAAACAGTGTCGAAAGTGTCAAATTGTTCATTTTCAGTTTTGACCTGGGAGGACAACACAAGGGTTAATTTTATTGATCCTTGAGGAGAAAATTGGGTCATTGCAGCAAAGAACAGAGCCGCAGGGGAGTTATAAAGCATATGATTAAAAAGCAAGGACATCAATAAATTATAAAATGAAAACCTTAAGGTATAGCCCTACATTATATTAAGATTATAGACGGAGTTAAAGAAAATTGCATTGGGCAATGACCCGAGAACAGGAAGCTGAGGATGCTTGTTGGTTTCCTCAGGTCATGAATGGCTTATTGCTTTAGTGTCTTATGCATATTGTTGTTTTATTGTGTTTTTTTCTTCTTTAAGGAGATGTGTAACCACCTCATGAACTTTAAAGTGGCCACTCTTATAGTCAAGCAACATACACATTGTAAATGTTTCTAAGTGACAGTTTGCTAAACCCTCTCCCCGAAACAGCGATTGTCCAATCACAGCTTAGCAACCAGGCACAGCAAGTCTGTGAAACATTGGATTGCTCGGTGTACATGTGGCTCTAATAAGAGAGATATAGTGTATGGGAAGAGTTCAAATCGTTGAACCAAAAAAATGTAAAGGCAAAAATATCAGGAATGGAATAAACGGTGTGTTTATCTCCTAATGGTCAAAGCCAATGAGCCTCCACCGCTCACTATATTATGTTTTCTGGTTAAAAGCCCCATTTATGACTGGAATAGCCACTGTGTGGGAGGCAGTCCTAGATTGATAATATTTCATGGGGTAAAGTTAGTTATGCTGGCCTGTTTTCCCATCCCAGACAGTGTTACGTACCCATGAGGAATACTAAGTAATGGCAACACCATTGTTGTTGCATCCAAATAACACAAGCCTTCCGTAATTGCTCACGCAGTTGGTAGTAGCCAAGGAGGACATGGAGGATTTAAAAGCAACATGATGGACACTTCAGAAGAGGTTGTTGACTTCACTCGAGGTTCTGCACGCAAAAGCCGCCCGACGACATTCTTATGAATATAGTCATACTGAGAAATCCAGAGAGAGTTGTGGGGAGCCGATAGTCTTAATTAGCTTTGTAGCAACTCATTTGGCAATGGTTTGAATGTAACAGACGTCAATTATTATAAAATGATCCACACTAAAGCTTCTTTGAGTCCTGTTTTGTGTAAGTAAAACATATTGTTTGGAAATGCAAAGAATCCAGTAAATATATATCCTATGGGCTGCTTGTATATTTATCTATAATAAGCATCCATACAAGGTGATGTTGGAACAAGTAACATTTTAATACACATTCATTTATAATGATGTATATGTAGCTTTAGCCTCAGTCTGTTATACAATGAATTAGTTAAGACGTCATTATATGAATTTTGTTTTAAAACAAGTCAAATAGAAACAGCTGAGAGGTTGAAGTTAAAGTTAGTTAGCTGGCTAGCTATAGCTGATAGAAGTTATTGTGTTGTGTTCAGTGTTTCAGTTTTGGCTACAGAGTTCATATTGGGATGTCATCAATGCTGTCCGTTCTTATTGCACTTCCGGGGATCCGGGGTTGGGTCCAGCCAGTGACCTGTGTTGCATCATGTCACACCTCCCCTCTCTCCGCCCTGAGCTATCTGATGATGATGATGGCAGAAAGGCTACAAAAAGTTGTAGTCTAAAATGTGTTTTCAATGTCATGCCAAGATTTAAGTGATGACATAACATGATCCCCATATCTGTGTCGCGCCTACAGCTACTAGATGCATTGTTTCCAATAAATGATGCCAGCAGCAGTCTAATCCATAAATCTCTGCCAAGCTCCTAGAAGCTCAATGTCGAACACATTCTGGACAGTGGTGGTCAGTCAGTATGTTGTTGTTTGAAAAAGTATCTCCTCCACACCTTCTTTTAATGAATGCATTCACTTCATTTAGTCAGTTCTGCTGGACGAATGTTGTGGAATGTAGTATCAAACCATAACAAAAGTTATCTCGAGACACTTTACAGATAGAGTAGGTCTGGTCCACACTCTATAATTTACAAAGACCCAACAATTCCAGTTATTCCCCCAAGAGCAAGCAACTAGTGCGACAGTGGCGAGGAAAAACTTCCTTTTAGGAAGAAACCTGGGACAGACCCAGGCTCTTGGTAGGCGGTGTCTGACGGTGCCGGTTGGGGGTGTGATGCAGTCACAATAAAGATAATGGAACAGTGGCTACAAATGGTGGTAGTAGTAGTAATTAATCTTGTACTAAGATCTTGCAAATATTTGCCATCACATTGGTCTTTTTTGTGTTATTTCTCACATAATACATTTTAAGTGAGTATATTCCTATTTGGCGGACTCCGCGTCATGTCCTGTATGCTACATTCTCCATCCAGCCCCACCTGTCATCTTAATCCAATGGAGTATTATATATAGGGAAGGGAGAACGCATCTGAAACAGACAACTCCGTCCTATGTTGGGACCTGATTCCTTAGACATTGTCCAGAGTTCACATGTGAAGACGACTTAAGATAGAGGTGTGCGAAATAGCTCCTAGGTTAAACTTTAAACCCTACGTGTTTGGAATAGTCCTTTACTTTTGTGTGGTCACAAGAGTGGGGGAGATTTGTCCTGCATTGGAGTGAGTTGAAAAGCCCTTTCTTCTGTTTATTTCACAAAGGCTTTTGTCATTAATTCCAAAGTTAGTTCTTTTGAATGAGTTTGAGGCCTACTTCTTTTTTATATACAGTTTTCAATGTATATAAAATACACTCACCTATAGGATTATTAGGAACACCGTACTAATACTGTGTTTGACCCCCTTTGGCCTTCAGAACTGCCTTAATTCTACGTGGCATTGATCCAACAAGGTGCTGAAAGCATTCTTTAGAAATGTTGGCCCATGTTGATAGGATAGCATCTTGCAGTTGATGGAGATTTGTGGGATCCACATCCAGGGCACGAAGCTCCCGTTCCACCACATCCCAAAGATGCTCTATTGGGTTGAGATCTGGTGACTGGGGGGGCCATTTTAGTCCAGTGAACTCATTGTCATGTTCAAGAAACCAATTTGAAATGATGTGAGCTTTGTGACATGGTGCGTTATCCTGCTGGAAGTAGCCATCAGAGGAGGGTACATGGGGGCCATAAAGGGATGGACATGGTCAGAAACAATGCTCAGGTAGGCCGTGGCATTTAAACCATGCCCAATTGGCACTAAGGGGCCTAAAGTGGGCCAAGAAAACATCCCCCACACCATTACACCACCACCACCACCACCAGCCTGCACAGTGGTAACAAGGCCTGATGGATCCATGTTCTCATTCTGTTTACGCCAAATTCTGACTCTACCATCTGAACGTCTCAACAGAAACCAGACTCATCAGACCAGGCAACATTTTTTCAGTCTTCAACTGTCCAATTTTGGTGAGCTCTTGCAAATTGTAGCCTCTTTTTCCTATTTGTAGTGGAGATGAGTGGTACCTGGGGGGTCTTCTGCTGTTGTAGCCCATCTGCCTCAAGGTTGTGTGTGTTGTGGCTTCACAAATGCTTTGCTGCATTCCTAGGTTGCACGAGTGGTTATTTCAGTCAAAGTTTCTCTTCTATCAGCTTGAATGAGTCGGCCCATTCTCCTCTGACCTCTAGCATCAACAACTGACTGAGCAGATGGTGAAATACTCAGACCGGCCCGTCTGGCACCAACAACCAGGCCACGCTCCAAATGTCTTAAATCACGTTTCTTTCTTCATTCTGACATTCAGTTTGGAGTCCAGGAGATGGTCTGGACCAGTACCACACCCCTAAATGCATTGAAGCAATGCCATGTGATTGGTTGATTAGATAATTGCATTAATGAGAAATTGAACAGGTGTTCCTAATAATCCTCTAGGTGAGTTTAGTTCGCCATTACTTTCCTCCCAGTGTCGTTGTCATGTCTTCTGTATATGATGACATGTATGCAGACTCATGAAATCAGAGAAGATATATAGCTCTATAGATATAGAGCGCTTCTCGTTTGGTTCATACTGTAGCCTGATTTTTCTCTTTCCGGTGCTCCAAGACGCTCTAAAGCCCCGGGGCTCCAGACACCAAAGGCCCAGTGATGCAAAACCTCCCCTAAAGCAGAGTTGTTTAGTGGGTCACTCTTGTGCGTTCACTGAGACCGTTCATTGGACACCCGCTTCCCAACACCCCCCTAATTCCCCCTTCCCCATTTTGCTAATTAGGTTGACGGGTGTCATTTTGTCTGGGTGCATTAAGGTCAAATTCACTTATCGTGTCACAACAGGATGCCTTTCAATATCTTATTTGCACAAGCAAGGGATCTTCATGTATCAGCCTGTTGGTATCCGCTTCCCATAGTGAAAGTCTAGTTTACGTCTCTTTTCCCTAATAAGAATAATAATTACTGAGTAGAGACGAGATGAAAACTCTCCATTCTCAGGTCATAACAGCAGCAGCAAGTATCTTGATTTGTATTACTTCAAGGCCTGAGAAAACACAATTGGATGTATGTTTAAGGTTATCAAATGGCTACAGCATTACACACATTTTACTTTAAAGTATTGGTCATTTAATATTACAGCAGCTTTAGCTGTATAAAAACATCAAGTTTAAATAGTAACTTAACAGAAAATCCGTGTGTGTGTGTGTGTGTGTGTGTGTGTGTGTGTGTGTGTGTGTGTGTGTGTGTGTGTGTGTGTGTGTGTGTGTGTGTGTGTGTGTGTGTGTGTGTGTGTGTGTGTGTGTGTGTGTGTGTGTGTGTGTGTGTGTGTGTGTGTGTGTGTGTGTGTGTGTGTGTGTGTGTGTGTGTGTGTGTGTGTGTGTGTGTGTGTGTGTGTGTGTGTGTTAATTTTGAACCCTCCTTACATTCCTGGCTGTCTGGAGCTCTGTGCCCGCCGTCGGTGGCACGGAGGTGCCCAGGGACCACCGGTATACAATAACCTTATTTTTAGTTGAAAAAAGACTGACAAATTTAGGAATATGTAGGATATTCCTCCAGACATTCAGGTTTGTACGTTGCAATGTCTGTTGTTGCTATTTAGAAAGCGGCGAGCTTGAGTGAGGGTCAAAGGAACAGCGGAAAAACGGTGGATAACACTTTTCCTGTCGACAATAAAGTTCCTGCATTATTTAAAAGTTATTATTGTGAAGCAGCAAAATTGGGATCCCGGCAATCACTAGTAGATGTCCTTATTTTAGGATGTGTATGTCACACACATAACGCCACTGCACACAGAAAAGATGCGTCCTTCAGCACAAAGACTGCAGGCAGTGCTTTTCATTAGTCATCTGTTTCTTATATGATTTATGTGAGAATAACAACTGAAAAGTATGTGCGAATACACGCACATCCAGCCAATAGGCAAACGGAATTAGGTTGGATTTATGAAAAAACGTACTTAGAGCTGTCCACTTGTGATCTAATCACTCATATCGGAGTTTAAAACGAGGTGAAACCAGCTTGAGTCAGACACTGGGCCAGTCTGCACAATACCAGGACCCTGAATCTAAAGCATCTGATCTTTATCTTAAAGGGAACTCCGCCACCATTCATTTTGTAATTTGTCTTCCTAGAGGTTTCTGTGAAAAGGGCCTGTTGCATGTGCTGCTGCATCCGCTGAAGCCTCACTAAGCTAGCAGTTCAAACAAGTCTGGCTCTGAGCTGTCTGTTATTTTCTGAAACAGACAATCTGCGAACCACACCCTCTTAAGGCAGCAATTGACCAGTTGGACGGCAGTGTGAAACAAGGCACGGTCTCAACGTCTCTCCTAACTTTCTTAAAAAACAATCACTTTCTGTGTATAACTGAGTGTTACACAGTGACTACATTTTAAGAAGACACTTTCCAAAAGTGTGTGTTGTGATCCCATTCCTTGTGTCTCGCCCTTCTAGATGATGGCGGGCCTTTGAGTGTGGCCTTTTGTACGACCAAATTCCTGTAAAGCATACTATTCCCTACAGTGTCCCATTGTCAAGGCACATAGTCTTCTTTAATTTATTTCAATAACCATGAAAAGGCTTGCTAACCAAGATACACTGTAGAGCCTGCGCGATAGAGGATTTTTAAGGCTGATACCGATACAAATATATACTAGACTGTGCAGCAGTTGATTTTATTGTAACAGAGTAATAGTCGTTGGCAGCAGTCAGAGCTATTCACTTGCTTATCGCATGGCAGACAGCATTAAACTGTCTGGTCAGTGAAGCACATTGTATTCCTCTCCCATTCTTTTTGTCTTCCCCATTGGAAGAACTGTGAGTCATCTATTGTACCGTAGGCCTCAAACTCTGACAATTCTTATTTAAAGGGGTGCTATGCAGTTCTATGCTGTTTTCTCGCAGGTTTCTCTATAGAATCCCCCCCTTTACTGGTTTCTCTATAGATCTCCCCCTACAGCTTTGGAATAGATATTTGGCAGCTCCTATGTTTACTTGTGTCGGACCCCTCCCACGATCAGTCTACCGTTTCCTCTTTCTCTGTTCCCCTGACAATGCTTTCCTAATTTTCTGCTTCTTCTTTGCCGGCTCAGCCATGACAATAGTGTAAAAAAACTCCATCGCTACCTTGTTAGCCGGGCCCTGAATGGGCGTATGTGTGCATTGCCGTGAAGTAATTTGTTACATCGCGAGACCTGATATCACGTGATACTATGTGACGCGGCCCAAAGTTGCAAAGGTGTTTTTTTCCGCTCACAGGCGCTATGGGGGAGCAAGACGACCACCATTCAATCTGAAAAAAGTCATTTAACCATTCCAATGACTCTGAAGCTGTTCAGTCAAGGTAAATTAAGCTAAAAACAACTGCATAATTCCCCTAAATAGTCTGATTAACTTGTGCTTTCTTGGTGTTCATGCAGAGACTTGTTCAATTGACGTCTGTTTTTGCATGCTTCTTCACTTTGTAACAGATTAATCTAGTCGTGAGCCAAAGGCTTTTTTCCAAGGACGGAAGGGATTGTCCTCACCATTACAGGACTATTACTGTCCCCAGTCTTTGCTTTTTTTTATTTAGAAGGCACAAGATTGTGTGTTGTCACACATTACCCTTAAAGAAAAATAAAACCAATGTTTTATTGGAGTTCAATTGCTTTGGATTGGTAAATAAGTTTAAATAGCTACTGCCCTATTCCTGAAGTCGCAGTTAACAAATTGCATTCTTGCCAAGAAACAAGTCTGTAAATGTATATTCTTTTTTTTGTCGACACTTGTACTATTTTGATTCAAATCATTTTGGATTCCATGCATGTCTGAATGTGCTTGTCCTTGATAGTATACTGAGCTACTAAAAGAAAAGCTCTGCTTTTCTTCACTGACAATGCAAGGCTTGATAGAGAGATGTTTATTTGCAAAACCAGCGCAGTTTATGGACAACAGGCAGAAAATTGTGCCATATATTTACAGGTCACTCTACATCTGAATAGGGAAAATTGTGTTCACTGTTATGGAGAGACTTGCCAATCATTATTGACAATATGAATAATGGGTGCTCCAAAGGCATTGTGTTGTCAGCCACAGAATGAGTACTCTTTAGTGCACGATAACACTTCACCATATCAGCAATTGTAAGCTGTGCATTTTGTTATAAAAATTACCTTTAGTCCAGTCAACATAAAAATGACAAAGGACAATCTATGTTGTGAATAAGAAGCTAACTGGACTCAAGGCCTTGTTATTGGCCCTGAACACATTTCTGAATGATAATAAAGATGCGCTTACATACTTTACTCACTACGGATTTTTGGCCACAAATGCCGCAACAGAGCCACAGTTTGTCGAGGAATGGAATTGTCTAAGCCCTAGTTGTGTCTACCAACTCTAGTTGACTTCAAGATAACGGAGTTGCTGCCCACGTCTCTGTGCTTCAGCAATTCAAGTACTGTAGGTCTGGTGGTGTTTCCATTTCTTCCTGATGGAGGAAAGATTGACCATTTTTTTGATTGATTGTGTTTGGGATTAAGAATGGTGAAGTCATCTTCCTGCAGAGCTAGCTGCTTAGCTTCATAAATAAGAAAGAAATGACAGAAAATGGCCACAAAAATGAATTGGTACTATCAGCTAAACAGTCAAAAACAATGCTCCACGGACAGCTGCAGACATTTATTGGTCATGTTCCTGTACAGTGGCAGCATGTGTCCACGACAGTGCACGGAATATTGTGGCTGCACAACCGGGACAAGTCAGCTGTCCCAAGCTGAGCATCCTGGATGCGCGAGCTTGGACTCCGTTGCCTGCTTTGCAGTTAGTGGGTTAATGAACAAAGGGTCGGTATTTATACTATTTGTGCAACTGCAACACAGAGTTTCCCTTCGGGGATCAATAAAGTATTTCTGATTCTGATTCTGTATCGGTCTAAATTAGCATCCCTAGTGAGAGCTGTTGGGACCTAACCATATGGATGACAAACCAACACAAAAAGCACAAATGGGCTGTAAGCTGAACAGTGCTGCATACTGAGGCTGAACTGCTCAGTGCCCACTCTTTCACATCATATGGAGTCATTTCAAAGTTCAATGAATGACTCCATGTTAATAGAAAAGGGAGCTTTAATGACAGGCTGACACATTAAAAAGAAAACCAGCTCATGTTTCACACCCAAACCCTAAGGTGTAGAGCTGTTAAGTTGTTTATGAAGGACCTGATACCCAACACCGTCCCTTGGCAGATACACTTGGTATTCATCTTACGAAGGTGAATTGGATTTACAAGGTCACTGTCCTGACATCCCGTCTCCGGAGGTTGGAGACAGTAGAGGTATCGGATGACAAGCAACAGAAGGCAGAACACACTTTAAAAAGGAAGCTGTGTCACACTGTTGTCTTGAGTTAGTCCTGGGACAGCTAACTGCCGACTGGCTAACTCCAGTGGGGTGGATATCAATGTGAGAACGTAGTCTAATGACCAGATCTAGATTGCCTTTCTACAATCATCCATAACATTCCAGGTAATGTCTAACAGTATCTGTAGTACAGTAGTTTAAAACCTTCTACAGGACGTGGTGCTATCTGCAGGGAAACAGCAAAAGGCGCTAATGTCATTCAAGGGTGCTGAGCAGACTGCTTTGTCATGGCCTAATTCCTGTAAAGCTCTAAATTACCCAATGAATATGCACTGACAGAATTAGGGTCAGGGCCTGTCAGTCAGGTCAATATCATACTGGCTTGGTTAGCATACAGAACAACAGGATAAAACCTTTAGAACAGCACTGTGGGGTTGCTGTAAATATCAGCATCTTACCATGTGTACGTTGATTAGGATGACTACCCACCAGTGCTTACATCGCCACAAGATCAAGTGTCAGTACCATAGTCCCATAATCGCCAATGCAAAACATAATTTAAAGTGGCACAAGTTTGACAAAATAACCTTGATGACGTGGTTGTAGGACTGTGGATCATAGTTGTCTTAACTTGGACTTGAAATGACTGTATACTAACTGCAGGTGTGAAGTTTGAAATAAGTGGGTATTGAGGAGACAGGAGGGATCTAATTAAAGACGCTATTGAATTGCATTATGGGAAATGTAGGATCCAGCCAGACTTAAAGTCAGAATATGTCAGCTTCTGTTGCTTTGGATTTTGACCTTTAAAAAAAAAAAAAAAAAAAAAAATCTGTGGGGACATAGACTAATTTATGGTAATTCTTCTTCTTTTTGGGCCCCACTATTTGTTTTATTCTCTGTTAAAGTTGAAGGAAGAAGCCATTATTGAAGGAACAAAGAAAAACATCAATATAACAGCTGATTTCATTTTTATTGTATATTGGCAAGATTTCAGAAATCCACTATAATACCTACGGTTTCTACATAACATTAAGTCCCTCTTTGTGATAAAACACATTTTATAGCCTGACCTTCTGCCGGCATATTTCACACTGGTCTCTCTTAAAATTAATGCGTGTTCCTGCAGTCTCACACTTTAGTATGCTGGTCTTTTGAATAAGAAGAGGTTACACTCTTAATCTTTTTACATTCATTTGTATGTATGCAAATGAGGGGAGCTCTATATCTTTTTAAAATACCTTTTTGTCTTTCTCAGAAGAGCGGTGGTTGACCTTAGCACTTGGATAAATTATTTACGTAGAAAATATTTAGAAAGAACCATTAATGAAGGCTGCTCTTCATGCCGACCAACGAGGCAATTTATTAGAATTTATCAGTTTTTACCAAGCTAACAGATGCCCCAAAACTGCACAAAATCACATGTTCTTACGAGTCACTGAGTTAATCAAGTTTTAATTTGTCACTTTGAGGGATGCTGTCTGGAAAAACAATTATTTCAACGGTTGCAGATGAAGAAAACAATAGAAAATGGAAAATGGCTTGGCTTATTGCCTAATAATGGAATGTTGTGATGGGGGGATAAAGTTGTTTTTTTAATAATTTATAGTTGTATATCAGTGTTACAAATGAAATAAAAAGTCCAGTTCATTACACACTAGAACGGTTATTTTCCTCATTGGAGTCCAAGCTAGCTGAGCCGATACTAGAAGGTGGAGTTAAAACACTGCTGAGCACTGATTGGTCAGAGAGAATCATCACTAGCGCAACACAGGACACTCTGCACACACATGCCACACAAAATATTCACCTCTAATAATTGATATTGTCTTCTTACCACAGTTTTCATGGCAGCAAATGGCCTACCTTCTTTATTTTACTACCAGTGTGACTGGGTAGTGTTGATATATGGTATGTATGGTAAAATGATATGGCTTGAATATCAAAGGAAATGTATAACTTCACAGGTGTGTTCCAGAAATGATTAGCTGTGGAGAAGAAACTTTGGTCTCTCCTATCCAGCTGGTTACATTAGGATGAAGCCTTTGTTTTCACCAGAGAAAACGGTTTAACAGCTGTGGAAGTGGAAGCAGCACGTACCACCTACCAGGTTTTATACCCACAGTTCAACTTTGACCTCCGTGAAGGCTGACCTGTGTGTGGCGTGTCCAATGGTATTCTGGCACACAGGAGGTAGACTTCTTGGTTTCAAATTTAACTGCACAGAAGAATGGAAACCCGGAGTTGTATAACGACGACGTGTAATTGACTTTAGTGGCAGTAAAAGTCATAAGTAAATATGCAACAGGATGTGGATATGAGGCTATGATTTTTACTGTCTGTATGTACATATAGACACATTTTAAAGGCCCTGCATTCTAGCTAATGAGACCTCTGCTCAGGTTGAAGTTAGAAATGAGGTGTAAGGCAAAAAATAAAAGGAGGATCAGACAGATGTCAAACACATTTTGTACACGGTTCTCCTCTAATCAGGCCAAATAAGTGAAACCACCTGTGTGAGTGTGCAGGGCCTGTATGTGAAACATGGACCACCATTTACAATCCAATTTTCTTGTCTTGGGCAAATCGGTTAGCTATCTGATTTGCCCAAAGATGCAAAGTGGAGAAGCTTTCGAGATGGATTGAAGTCCCTAGATTGTGCCCAAGTTGATGTGGTTTTGTGCAGACTGTCCACCTGTAGTCCCAGTGTGTCTATACGGCGTACATCCACACCATCAGACATGTATCAACTCACGCTGCGTAGTAAAAGCGGTATGTTAGCACAGTCACAGCAACAGCTTTAGTGCTCTCTCACTTGATGCATTCAGGCACATCAATTGAGCCCAACACACTAGCGCAAGAGTGAAAATATGTTTTGAGTTGCAGTTATGCCACTAACACAAGTACATACAAGCTGTTATGCAGATTCAAACGATTTGTGAAATAGCCACTTCCAGGGTCCGTCTCTCTGTCTTGTGATAATAGGTTACCCTAAAATGAATCTGTTTCCATGTGACATATACAGTGACAAGTAGAAAGCTTTGTGGGTGAGGGAGTGGGATGAGTGAGAGGGTGAGGACGATACAACTTTGTCTTGTAGTAATGTGTAACGTTTGTGTTAGTTATGGATAGTTGATTGTTGTAACTGTTAGCTAAACTAGTATGGTTGGAACTAAACTGATAAAGTGCACAACTTCTGCCTCCGGTTTTTGTTGGCTACCAAACCGCTTCAAGTGCATTACCACCACCCTCTTATCGACACACTTTGTTTTAATGCTCTTCCAACGCTGGAGAAAGGTCTCAATCAATCAATTAATTTATTATTTGTCACTTGAAATTATGAAATAGTTCCAATTTCAGTGAAATGTAATTTACCCGTTCCGTAAATTTAAATGCATTGCATCCGCCCTTAGGAAGTAAACAAACACTTGGTTTGTATTTCTTTAACCCAATCATAGTATATAGTAAATAGTTTTGGGCGGTGCCAAGCCCAGGATATATTGACGGTGCCCTTGCAAAATGCCTATGGGAGGGAAGCAGAAGGGGAGGAGAATTGCGTCTGAAATAAGTGGCCAGTGGCAGGTTTTACACAATCTACATCCTGTGAGCCAGACCACCACCCTCTGACCTGGGGTAGTAGTAGTCTGGATCAATGACTGTACATTTCCAGGATAATTGCATCACATTGATGTCCCACTGGATGTCCCTCACCTTCCCCTCCCAGTGTGTAGCCATTCTCAAACTCTGTGCGATTTGGGAACAACAGAAAACTTCAAGCTAGCAAGCTGCACCCTGAAAATGGAAGGTTTTGAAGAAAATTTGGATGGTGCAACAAGGAGTGCTTGGTTCTTTCTGGGAATGATTGTGAAGATTTACAAAGAATATGTTTATGACATGTCCTCTCTAACTGGGACGTTTTGGGGCCGATTGGAGGGGATTGCTGTGGAAGAAGTACACACGGAGATACACTGGTAAGAGATAGTGACGTTTAACCATGTGTTCAGCTAATTTAAACAGCTCCCGTTATACTGTGTGGACCAGTAACTTCATTTAATATTTGGCGTTTTCTTTGGCAGGGTGAAAAACAAGTTCCTTCCTGAGACAATTCAGCAGAGCCACCGTTGTTTGTGTCCAGAGCTTAGTGCCGCCCAACATGATTGTGATCTGTTTAAAGAAATGCAAATCTCCTATCCTGGAATATAAGTGTTGTGTAGACAGACCGTACACCCAAGCGCTGTGGAGATAGGCCTGGCAATGACTAGAGTTGTACCGACCCTAATTTCCATGTAGTGTGGAAAAACCGACACAGATGTGATCAGGCTAGTGGCTAATGTGTCTTAAAGTGTAACTCTCGCCAAAATGCAACCTAGGGTTTTTTTGTGAATGTACCCGAGTCAAACTTTTGTTTAAAAGCATATTTAGGACGGAAACGCCACTTTTAAGATTTACTGTATTCTCGTTTTTCGGCCTTTTGAATGGGAGAGGTAGGGGCACAACTATGATCACATCAAAATCACTATTTTTAAATCACTCAGAAGTGTCGACACAACATGAGACTTTGTTCATCAGGGACTATCATCAGGGACTCTACACATGAACTCAGCATTGAGAACATTGTTGGTGTAAATGGTTTACTAAAAAGAAAGACCCCAGGTTAGACTTTAAATTGCATGTGGATTTTATCTGGATGAGCCTGTTTAAATGACAAGTGTACATGGGGCCATACTGGATCAGCCTTCAGATGATTGATTGAGCTACTTTTGTATGATGTTCATGTCATTAGTAAATCTATGCAAATAAATGGTCTGAGATTAATGGACTAGAGCAAGCACCTGGCACAAACTATGCATTTTATCATTTTGTAGTGTGAAAAGCTGGTCAGTGATGCACTTTTGCTGACAGAGAGTAATACTGGCAAGTCATCCATGTCTTATTTATCGGAGCAGGAGGGAAGGTAATGAAGACAAGACATGCAAGGAAGCATCCAATCAGTGAGTCATGGACTTGCTTGTCGTCTTTCTGTTGCATATGCTGTCAAAGATAATTGACAGGAGAGCAATGCCACGCTAGAGAATAATGTATTGATGTATGTAGCTATACCATATAAATCACCGCAGTATAAGATGTTAAAGTGTGCGCACGAAAGCTACGGGATTTCTGTGGGGAATTTGATGAATGGCTATGTTAACAGATGATTTTTAACAGTGATGATTAACAGAACATGTGGACACGGTAAACAAACATATACAGGCAACCTGTAGACCTGTAGTCTTTCAACGATTGCATCCTGTCACGTAAGACATACATAAAATAATTAGGCATAAAACACATTAAAGCTGTTGATCTGCTTTATCACATTACATGTGACCACCTCATGTTTCATTCTCCACCTTTAAACATGACTGAGCCTCTGAAGATCACTGGGAGAGAAGGTGACTCAGCATGTTTAAGGCTTAAGCATGGAATGACTACACAAGAAAAACCTCAGTAGACAAAACATTTCATTAAGACAAATACTGTATATGTCAAACTCAGATTTAGATGTATATTTTTTCACTCATGGAAATATTGTTCGATTGTTTGGGGGGGTGGGGTGTTCTGCTGAACGCACCGTTATTTTCAGCACAGCCATCCAGGAGATTTATGTCATCAGACCCTGGGTAAATTACTTATTCCCTAGTGTTTGTCACAGTGAGTCAGCATGCCATACCTCCTCCTTCTCCACAGTGGTAGTGACACGCCTCAGCAAAACACTTCTCACACAGGCAGAGTGATTCCCTGGCAAGCCATTGCACAAATGCACTGCAGAGGCCATAAAGAAAGCAAATATAAAGCCCCAGCCTCAATTAAGTTAGCACTCTTCTCTCGCTGTCTTATCTGCTTTATTTCTGGAGTGCCAAGTGATTAGCATACAGCTGCTGCCAAGTCAACATTGCAATTAAAATAATAGTTTCCAGTAAAGCAGAGTGGATGTCGGATGATAAGTCTGTCTGAATACAGTAATTCAAACTGCAGATACAAAAGCAGCTCTTCTACTTGATTAGGCTTACAACTATTAACTGCCATTCTAAAGAACTGAATTATTTGTTAACTGTTATTTGTTGACTTTGCTTTGCAGGTGCGGACACATTTACTGTGTTAACAGTTTTTAATAGAGCTCTAAATGAACTCTGTGCTGTGTTGACTATTATGATTTAACTTGAGCTTTCACCCCTTAGAAGGGTTCCTGTCTCTTTACATGAGCCAGTAATGTTTCCCATTTAACTTATTTGACTGCACACCTGATGGTCAAACAGGGATGAATTCACTGTGTATGTATTTATGTGGGTGGTAAATGCATTTAAATGATCCCTCAAGAGGATTGGCCAGAGTGTCCCAAGAGTGGAATAGCGCGGAGAAAATCCTCTCAGCTCTACTAATGGCCATTCTGGCTCTTTCACTGGCTTTCATTCACAATCAGTGCGGTTACGATCACAGTCGTAACCGGGGTATTGTCTGTCCCTGGTTAAGTGAATAACCGGGTTATGCCAGTTCTCCCTGTATACGTGAGCGGGGGAGAATGACAGGAGTGACTCTACCTCCGATACAGTAGGTGGCTCCCTTCCAACAAACAAGGCTTTTCCCCCCAGTTGATCGATGTCAAAATTACACAGACCGATCAACAACATTAACGTTAGCCAGGTGCCCCGGCTCAATTTGTTTCTTTTTGCCGAGACACAGCGTTGACAGTTTAGCCATCTCCCGATGTCTGTTTGGACCACAGGCTCTTTGCTGCCGATGGCCCGCTGCTTTGTTGTATGGTGTCATAGCAACAACTACAACTCCCGTGTGTCCCACAGATAAGTCATTTGTGGCGTGGGGGGACGTCATACGCTCATTTGCATAAAGCTTAGTGGTTGTGTCAGCAAGGTAGATAACTAGATAATTAAATAAATAATCGCAAATTCAATACAGGAATTTATTTTACAGTATAATTGTTACTTAGGTAGCCTATCTTTGAAGTAAAAAAATAAATTCTAATTCTTCTGCTCCTCACAGAACCGATTCAGAGAGAGGTGACTGTTTTGGCGTCCACAGGAGGGGACGCTGGACAATAATGGTGATCGATACGGCATAGTATTGCAATAATTTGGAATACTATATCGATACACGGACACCAAGTAACAATCTTATTTGCGTTGGTCTGTTTGTCTGCTTGACAATTTTGCATTAATGACATTAAAGTGAGATGAACAAGTAGAACAATGTTTTTTTGGGGGGCCTTTTAGGCCTTTGTTTTGATAGGACAGTGAAGACATGAAAGGGGAGAGAGAGCAGGAGTGACAGACCAGAATACTGACCAGTAACCCAGATCATGTCAATTGAGTTATGGTTCATCTGCTTAGATGAAGATGTGATAAAACGTCTATTACCATACTGCTATAGTTTCACCATTAGGGTACATATGAATGCACGTGCTGTCATTTTAGCCTGTACAGTCTGCTAATTTTTCCACTTAGTAATTTAGATCCACATCTCACCTTGTGTTGCATTATCTTCTCTGGTAATTCACTAAGTGTGGTTTCCCCCCCCCCATTAGTGAGCTGCTGTGAGTTGGTACCTTATCAGATTTTCTCCTGCTAATTATCAGGATCAAGTTTTATTACCCAGGGCTTCCAAATCAGCTTCAAGGCCATTCATTTCTTTACTTGGATACATTTGAGGGGAAAAAAAGGGACTCTTATCTTACTTTTCATTATTGTCTCTCATGCTGTCTTGTACTCAGGCTAAGATAATCAATTAAAACTTGTATAAAGGGATATGGTTTGTTTTCAGGCTCCCGCTGCACAGCTTGTGAGCGTGAGGGATAACTGATTTTTACCGGCAGACAAATTATATTTGAATGGAGTCATCCTAGCCATTCACACGTAGGTGTCATGTGTGTCTCAAAGTAATCTCACTCAGATGAGATCAGTCTCATAGGGAACAAAACATCTCCAGTCGGCTAACATAAATAGCTTTTCATCTGTTTATGACAACCAAGCAGACATGATTTACAGGTTGAATAAATTGCCCCCAGTTTGCCCCGTTGGTGTTTTGATAGTCAAAAATATGCTTTTACAGTAGGGCCACGTATGCCAAAGTGATGTATTTCACTGGATAGTGAGTGTGAATATCTTTCCCATGACATTGGATGAATAATTTTCCCTTGTGGGATTAATAAAGGATTCATCATTATTATTATTATTATTATTATTATTATTATTATTATGTTGTACTACCCTATTGATTGATTTTAGTAGCTTTTCTTCTGCATCCTATTGGACTATGCATAATGTATCAATAGTCAAAGCCCAATGAGTTGAGGCTCCATCCTTTTCGCTAGTGCTGACATGTCCATGGCAGAGTGGGTTTGCACCGTCTTTAGCTGGCAGCCTCACATATTATGCTGCCTATGAGATTAGCTTTCCTGATGCTAACCCTAATGTAGTCTAGTTCATCAAATCCTCTGCTTCATCTCCTGAGACCCAGCCACATGGCAATGTATTAAACAGGCTTCATATGATTAACAGGGCGTTTAAACCCAACACAAGCATGGCATTGTACAGAGGAGGACCATTGTTTTCAAAGCTACTTCCAAGATGAGCGTTTCCTAACATCTGCACAAGTTGCTTTGCACCCGTTTCTATGCACGTCGTTAACTAAATTCTGCTCTCTACCTCATGCACACTATCTGCTCTGTTGTTTCTGGTGTTAAAGTCGGGTAACGACACGACAATGAATGGCAGAAGGAACGTGGTGAAGCATCCGCTTTCAACTAAGGATCTTGTCTTAACCCTCCTGTTGTCCTCGGGTCAAATTTGACCCATTGCAAAAAATGTCTATATTTGAAATATGAGTTTCTTTTTAACCAAATTACCATTTATATAAAAAAGAAAGAAAAAAGAAAGTGGATTGGATTCCTTACAACGCTCTGCAAATATAATTGATCACTTTCATTTTTGACTCGATAGGACAACACATGGGTTACCTTTTAAATCTGGTACCCGGAAATGTTTTAAATCATTTATTTACACACTTTTCTCAAGTAATATGCCATATATGTTGCTTTTGACTATAGGTAAAAAAAAATGTTGACTGGTAAAGGGTGGGTAATCCTGGTATGGAAGATGATTATTTGGTGCCTCCTAGATGATTCAGATCATCTGCTGAGAAGTTGAGTCTCATTTTATCGGTCGGATCACTGTGTCATTGTACACGCAGCAATGCAGGATAGCAGCATGATTACAAACCAAGTCTCGACTGAAATACATCTGTGTGCTCTCACCTCCGATGCTGTGTTAGTGAAGTCGACTAAACGGCTTGTGAACCAGATGCTCGCCTTGTACAGTGTGACTCTTCAGCTGACGGAGCTGTCAGAAGCCAGGCAGGAGAGATGATGGGCAAAGGCGTTACAGTGTGAGTCTTAAGGGTAAAACGGGAAAGTCAAACATTGAGCCTCAGCTGGCGACGCAGAGTCAACATAGAAACTCCAGGTTCAGGCACAGCCCTAATCATTTTTGGAGGCTGGAAAGGGTTTTTATTGTGTAAGTCAGGCGGTAACTCTCAGATTATGAGAGGAAATAAGCAAAAACAGATCCGCTTGATATTATAATGTGACGTAAAGCCTGACCGATAAAGAATTTGAAGGCATATACAAATATTTGGTTTAATTTAAAAATCCAAAATTCCGATATATTGGCCGATGCATATATATTTTAAAAACAATCCAGAAACGTGTAACAAAACAGATTTCAAACATTAGTTATTTGTAGTTATTTGAGTTCTCACTAAAATAATATAATTTATACATGGTTGACCATCTGTTTTTATTTTATTTTTTAAATATTAATTTTATTTGTCATTATAAATTATTCTGATGAATGAATATTTAGAAAATAAAGTATATTTAAAAAAAAATGTATCAACCATTATAAATGCCGTTACCAATAGTTCAGGAAATGCATAATATCGGCTGATAATATCGGTCTGCCAATATATCAGTCGGGCTCTATAATGTAACTAGATGAAAATGAAATAACGGCTAATGAGTGCAGCTCCAGTTTCTTGCTCGAGGACATTTTGACAGAACAGATGGCTTCCCCAAAGATCAAACCTGTAACCTTAAGTTGTGTTGAGTAACCTTTCAGAACTTGCTCTCTCTTATCAGCAGGCAGCCCTGCTACTGGCTCTACTCTACTGCTGCACATAGACAACAGCTCCTACTGCTGCACATAGACAACAGCCTAATCTCAGAATATAGACTATTATGGGTAAGTCTGAACATCCATCAGCTAGTTGCAGTATGCAGGCTGCGGAACCTCAATGTGAATGCTGCAAGCTGCTGATCACATTCTACCTTTTTTAAAATGTTTATATGAGGACCCTACTTGTAGTGGAAAACAGACATTAGTCCACATACTCTACTGTAGCCTTGCATTGTTACTGGCAGGGTTTGAGGTTGTTGCAAATGTTGAAGAGGCTACGCTGAATGGGGCTTGATACAATTGGAGGAATGTTGAATGTAGGCTAGTCGGAGCCTCATTAAACAAAAACTACTGGGTGTCAGAGTTAATGTCAGGGTCTGACAGAGACATGGTAGAGTTACAATTTCAGAGTCTCAGAGGATCTCAGAATAGGCACCAAGGATGGATTGCTTACTGCTTTGATAGATAATTCAATCCAAGAAGTGGAGGAAGGAGCTTGACATGATTGATGCAATATGTAGCTGTTTCAGGCTATTATGCCAATGTACTGCATGCTAATACAGGAAGGATTTTCTCATGTTATGACAACGAAAGGTAATTGTCAGTTAAACCAACTAGTCTGACTGAATCACTGATGAAGAGAAGTGTGTGTGTGTGAGAGTGGGAGCGTGTTCTTTTATTTTATTTGAAAATGTTGAAAATAACTGCAGATATTTAAAACATGTCGGTGGTGATGTGAACACTGCAGCCCTGAGACAAGTAGCAACATGTCTGCTCCAGAAAATAACCATCGGCCCAGATAGGGCTGCACAATTAATCAAATTTTAATCACAATCACGATTTTGACTTCCCACGGTCAAATTTGCATGATCGAGCGATTTTTGCAACATTTTGTCCCGTCTGTGTAGTTTTTCTGACAACAGCAGCTAGTTGGTGCTAGTTAGCGTCTGTTAGCTGTTAGCTCTTCTAGGACACACCGGTGCTAATGTCCTCGCATCCGCTGCAATGTTGTTATATGGATATGGTTTAATTGTGCGTTACATGACCCATTTCTTCTGTAAAGCCATGCCTGTGTTGGATCTCTCCTCTACTCTCTCTCCTCTTACTCTCCGTGCAGCCCCCCCACACAGCGCCGGTCCACACTTCTGACGTTTGTCTACAGTTTTAATTGTTATTAACACAGCTGTATATTGTTAAATATGAGGGGCAAAGCTGTATTTGTACCAGTGTTTCCGCGGGTAACTGCTATCGCGGCCGCCACGGTGAAAAACACAGAAGAAGTTATTGAATACAACATAAGAAGAATGTAGCATAATATAGATGTGAAAGCAGTTATAAATAGCCTATGTGACAATAAAATTTGTTTTGATTAAAATCAACAAATAATCGTGAGAATAATCGGGATCACAATATTGATCAAAATACTAGTTATTATCATTTTGGCCATAATCGTGCAGCCCTAGGCCCAGATTAATCTGGTAGCACATTTTCTGAATCCTCTTTTGAATTGAGAATTGATTTTGAACAACACGGTGATCCCAATTCCAAGCGAGTTGCACTGACTGTGCCTGAACACAGTCAGTGTGACACTGACGGAGGCCTGAAGCTGATGTGCTGTTTCCACTGCACAGCATGTGTAATGAAGGCGTTAGCAGCGCACGTAACAGGAAACACAGGATATTTCTTGCTGAATTGCAGTCTGGAAGTCACAAGTAAATACTTCAGCAAAGTTTTTTTTGATCTTGATAGTTTTTTTTTCTGATTCAAGCCAAAGTGCTCTAACTGTGAGTTACATACCGGCAACCTAGTCGATGGGAAAGATGAATGGGTGACCAGCAAACATCAGCATTTTAACCTATTAGCCTTCATGTAAAAAATAATCACTGGTACGATCATACAGACAGGAAATATTCCCCGTTTGTGCCAGGTTGATTGCAAATTTGTGGGCGTTCCAATCAGCGAAATATATTGAAACAGTTGCACACAATGGCGACTTCGCCCGATGTGACATAAGCAGCAAAATAACTAACAGCTGTTTAAAGATGTGTTACTGTGTTGAACATATGAATTTTAATCACTATTGACAATGTGAATGTAATGGCAAAAGAAGGACGCAGGAAAAATAAACCTCAAATATAGTTTTGACACGGTCACATGGATGGGTATGGGGAACCAGTAGTAAACTGGTTCCAGTTCTGGACGGGTCAGTACCGAAGTATCGATAAGCTCCTGGATAAATAATCAGTTTGTATGAACCGCCGCCAGGTCCAAGCATCTGGGAATGATGTTTAAACTAAAATATGTTAGGCTTTACAACAAGAAGCCAACTCCCTTTGAGGAAAAGCTCGGTGCATATGTGTGTGTAACCCTCCTTATGTGTTCGGGTCAAATTCGACCCATTTTCAAAAAGTATCTAGATCAGAAATTTGTCTTTCTTTCAACCAAATTTCCTAAAATGAACAGGAATGGTTCTATAAAACGTTGTTCTCAAGTAAAATGAAGGATCAGTTCACTACTTTCATTGTGAATTGTGGGTGTTTTATTCGATTTTATAGCATATTTCTGCTTCTTAAACTCCAAAATTAGGTTTACAAAAAAGTCAAAAAGATTACAAGTGATAATTAGTCAAACAAAACAACAGAAAAACAACAAAGATATATAAAGAAGCATCAACAATGTTGAAAAAAGCGACAAAGTGCCGGAAGCTGGGGAAAAAAAGCTAATTTGTTTTTGTAGAAAAATGTGCTAACATTTCTTTAGCTGGGAGGACAACACAAGGGGTAATGTAGCCTAAGCCAGTGAATGGGGGGTGGGGGGCGGGGGGGTGGGGGTGGGGAGAGGAGAGAGAGAGAGAGAGAGAGAGTGTGTGTGTGACAGTGAGTATGAAGTTACCAGTTAGCTGTGAAAGTAGCAGTGCTATGTGAGACGCCTGTAGAGGTTATAACTGGGAATAAGGTTGGGAATCGTTTATTTCCTGATACGGTGCTAAAACGATACTTTTAAAATGATGATGTAAACTTGGAACTAGGGCTGCACGATTATGGCCAAAATGATAATCACAATTATTTTAATCAATAATAATGATAACGATTAATTCACGATTATTTGTTGATTTGAACCAAAACAACTTTTATTGTCACATAGGCTATTTATAACTGCTTTCACATGTATATTATGCTACATTCTTCTTATGTTGAAGTTGTATGTTGTATACACATAAAGTTGCAACACATGTAAATGAAAATTAGCTATCTGAAATAGATAGCATGGGATATTTTTTATTAAAAAAAAAAAAAAAGTTTTCAACAATAACTGATTAAAAGAGCTAGGGAGAGAGGAGGAGTGCGATGGACGTACTCAGAGAGAGACGGCTGACTCATTATGAACGGGTCCAGCACGGGTGGAATGGCGGGTCAGCAGAGTTACACACGTCCTGTGTATGAAATGTCTGTATCGTCACTGCGCTGCATTTTTCTGAACTATGATATTCTGGCCATGGATCACCTCTCTGGCCCAGGTCCAGCAGCTCCGTCTCACACGCTGTTACTCTACCAACTGAAGTTAGTTGCATTCAGTAACTTCTTCTGTGTTTTTCACCGTTCTATTAAATGACGCATTAAAAAAAAATTAAAAATAACAAATCGCTCGATCAAATCAGCAAATTTGATCGTAGGAAGCCAAAATCGTGATTAAAATTCGATTAATTGTGCAGCCCTACTTGTAACAGTTACATATTTCACAAGTAACTCATTTGTATTGGTATTGTTTGTACTGTAGTTGTTAGACCAGCCATTTGTAGAAATTACTCCCTCATTATATACACAGGAAACTCAAAAAACAATTTAACTTGTTTATGCAAAAATGTAAAAATGAAATAAGTGTAAGGTAAGTGAGGCTTGTTGTGGAGAAGCGCTGTGGTGATTTAATGCCCTCTCGATATGTCAGCAGAACAAGCTTTACAAATTGCTACTCTGCTGTCCACATCAGAACCCATAAAATGGTCATATACTGCTGACGTTCAGCTAGGCAGTTGGACACACTGCAGACCAGTGTTGCAAAGTCCATGGAAAATTGAATGCTGTTGCCGGGCACCCCAAGAACTGGCCCTGAAGTGCCCAGGAGACAGCATTGCCTTATTTGCATATCAATGTGTTTTAATAGTGTGTGGTTTCAATTGAGTGAAAGAAGCTGGGCTGTTGTTGTCAGACTTCATTTGGAGGGCTAGGTGGAAAAATCTGCAGCTTGTGTGTTGTGTTGTGTTTTTGGCCACACTACACACATGGATCTCAACAACTATCAGATGGATTGCCATGATATTCATGGTCCCCAGAGGATGAAACCTACTGACGTTGGTGAGCCCCTGACTTCATTCAGGTTTACATTTGATGTTTTGAGAGAAATGTCTCAACAGCTATTGGATGGCTTTTGATAAAAACATTACCGTTCCGCTCAGGGTGATTTGTAATCACTTCTGTGGTCCTTTAACTCATCTAACACCATCAACAGGTTGACCTTATTTTTTTTATTATTACATTTTAGGCCTTTAATGACAGGACAGCTGAAGAAATGAAAGGGGAGAGAGAGGGGGGAATGGCATGCAGCAAAGGGCCACAGGTCGGAGTTGAATTCGGGCCTGCCGAGTCGAGGAGCAAACCTCTATATATGGGCGCCCGCTCTACCAACTGAGCTATGTGGGCGCCCAGCAGGTTGACCTTTTCAGAACTGTTTCCTCCAGCATTATTGTGTTTAGTGCTAATTAGCTCATTTTACCCTGCTAACACACTGAACTAAGGGAGTGTTCCATTACCCATACTAACATACTAATTATTAAGTATGCATTGTACATCCCAATACATACTGTGCATAGTATGCCAAAATGCCAGTATGTTCTACTACATCTGGTCACATTTTGCCTCATGCAAGCCAGAATGCATTCTGACCCCCATCCTCTGTATATGAGCAAGAGGCTCAAAGTTCAAGGCGCAATGTTATGATGAAGTAGTATGTCCCAATTATATCCATACCATACGATTCTCTCCAACCAATCAGTAGTCTGCAGGTTTTTCACGTCACCTTTTGGTATCGCCTCAGCTCGCTTGGAACTTCGACTGAGGTAGTACACTCATAGACGTTTTTTTCGTAATGGAAAACCAAAAAAAGCGAGTCAAGGTTAGTCGAGTAGATAGCATGTAGTGGAAAAACACCAATTGTTAAGGTCTGCTCCAAGATCACTGGAGTCCATTAGAAAGACCTCAGCTCTGTGGGGAAGGAACGAGTGCTTCAGAAAGCTGACAAAATAACAACGACCTGACCATGCACCTTCTAGTAAATTTGTAGTAATGCCGTCATGCAAATTATTTTATTCCTTCAGCTATCAAGCTACTAAACAAAATGTGTTGATCTGTGCACTAGGTGTCACTGGCATGTTGATGCTGATGTTTTGATTGTTGTCTGGATGGAATAGACTATAAAAATGAATTGCCCCTTGGGGATTAATACATTTTTCTGAATCTGAAAAGTCTTATTAGCCATTTGGAAATCAGCATAGGATTATGTTAGCATTGAGCTCAAAGCACCATCGTGCCTGTAGACTCCAGTCACTTTACTGTTATGTTATTGTCTTACATAAGATATAACACCAGTTTTTCATTTGTCTCTGAGTTATGATTACAGTGCTTTAAACCAGCGTAAACAAGAAGAATTGAAAATGTCGAAACATGTTTTTAGATGAACTTTTCTTTGGCTTTTGGTAATGTTGGCTTGTAGCTTCATAGTTGACCAAACACCATCCTCACATACAACCGTATTTGTTTTGAAGCACGTGGGAAGTGTGCTTTACCCAACATTAGCCTACAAGAAACAAGAACAGGAGAAAAAGTGAAAGACTGCTGGAATATAGTGCCAAACAAAGCAGTATTTAGCTCACTGGTACACTGTAAATTTAACTGGCTGAATATAGTGGACACACACTGCTTTGTATCTGATAAGCAAGTAGTACAAATTGCTAATAGCTGTACAGTTTAGACAGCACATGAACTTATGGGTTAGATGATATTTTGCTAATCACATTTAAGAATTCAACCCCTAGCTCATCTGAATGGACATTAAGTACTGGAGCCGATAAAGTCCCCAAAATGGCAACAGTGACGATAAAGTGACAGTAAGCTCATCACGTTGCATTTGTTCTGTGACGTCCTGCATTACTGCACTGACCTAATTGAGTAAATGAACCGCAGATGAATTGCAAATTCCAACTTTGATAAATTTCATGCCACTGGCCGATAGGGGTGTGAATCTTTACTGGTCTTGCGATTTGATTACGATGAGCCTGTCATTGATTCGATATCACGGTGCATCACCTCCTCAACGTTAGGATAGATTGCTACCTATGGTTTTCATGAACACATTTAAGCAGTCAGATGTATATGTGGTTGTGTCTTTTAAAAAAGACACAACCTGAATGTAGCAGAGAAAAAAGCAACATCTGTAGGCAATAATCGATTACGGTCTGTAACTGCATCAATGCATGATCGTCAACGCCGGCATCGCGATCCATCGATGCAGTGATTCATTTCAACACCCCTACGGCCAATCCATAAGAGGGATAATTGGTCCACTAGCAGTGCGTGCCTACATTTAGACCGCTGGTAATGATAGCAGGAATTAAATAAAAAAGGTCACTAACCCTCGTCACAGACCATGTGTTGTTTGGGTCTAGTGACATGTCTCAATCTGAAACCGCTTGTTTCGTCATTAGGGAATAACACCAAAGACGATGATGGAAATCCATTGCATACATTAGGCCTTGTTATAGCATTTATGTCTGTGTTTTCTCTTTACATACATCGTAGCTGCAGTGTCATAAACTGGACAAGGTCATGTGAGTGAACTTCTCCTTCCCAGTATTGATTTCATGTAGAGGGATTTGTGTGCATTGACATGGCTCCTTCCTACTTCAGAGCTGCTCTGTTTCCCAGGGAGTTTAGCAAGAGATCAAGTCTGCTGGGAGAGAAATGCAGCAAAAGCAGCATACAGAAACCTAAAGGAATACATTAGGTATACTGCATTAGGTATAACTCACAGGGGTGTCACGATTTCAATTTCAAATGGAAAAAAAACGACGGAGGGGAAACAAACAGCGAAGGTAAAGCCTGTGAGCTCTGACTGGACTCCATGGTGCATTCAGGTGCCCCTTGTTGTCAGGGATAAAATAAAATGAAGGTTAAATTGGATGAAATCGTTAAAACTAATCTTAATGTTAGACAGTCGGAGCACTCTTTTTATTTTGTTGTGTTCATTTTGGCACCTGATTTTGATTTAGTTTAAGTATTTAGACCATCATTTAAATTAGTTTTATTGATTGTATATCTGCTGCAGCTGCTGTCAACAGTCTATTGCGATGTTAGTGGAACAGGCTGTGTTTACTTGTTTTTAGCAGACTCTAAGGTTCATACACACAGTGTCCTTGTGCCTCTGCTCTGTGGTAATACAACACAGTGACTCTTCTCATATCAACTCCGCTGTTTAAATGGAACCACTCCTTCCCTGTCATTCTTCCTCATCTGGCATCGAATAGTAACTTTAAAGTTAACCCCCCACATACTGTATTGCCCTTGATAGTTATTTTATCATAAGTGGCTTACCTTTTTTTATATTTGTCGCCGTGCTGCCTGAATGTTGATAGTTTGTCTCAACTCTTTTTTTATGCTTCTTGTGTAGTTTTTATTGGCAGAGATAACGTTACGTGAAATCCAAGATGCTGCGTCCTACCATTTTGAAAGTTAGGTGCAGCACCCAAGCTGTTTTGGGGACCACCTAAGCCAAATTAAGATGTAATGATTGTAGTAATGCTCTATCTTTTCCACCATTTTAAACACAGATATGGTAATAATGGTCTAAATCATTTGAAACTGAATTATTTAGTTATTTAAAAGTCCTATGACATGGTGCTCTTTGGATGCTTTTATGTACATAGACCTTAGTGGTCCCTAATACTGGATCTGAAGTCTCTTTTATATAGACCTTAGTGGTCCCCTAATAATGTATCTGAAGTCTCTTTTATATAGCCCTTAGTGGTCCCCTAATACTGTATCTGAAGTCTCTTTATATAGACCTTAGTGGTCCCTAATACTGGATCTGAAGTCTCTTTTATATAGACCTTAGTGGTCCCCTAATACTGTATCTGAAGTCTCTTTATATAGACCTTAGTGGTCCCTAATACTGTATCTGAAGTCTCTTTATATAGACCTTAGTGGTCCCTAATACTGTATCTGAAATCTCTTTTATATAGACCTTAGTGGTCCCATAATACTGTATCTGAAGTCTCTTTATATAGACCTTAGTGGTCCCTAATACTGGATCTGAAGTCTCTTTTATATAGACCTTAGTGGTCCCCTAATACTGTATCTGAAGTCTCTTTATATAGACCTTAGTGGTCCCTAATACTGTATCTGAAGTCTCTTTATATAGACCTTAGTGGTCCCTAATACTGTATCTGAAGTCTCTTTTATATAGACCTTAGTGGTCCCATAATACTGTATCTGAAGTCTCTTTCCCCAAATTCATCCTTGGTGCAGAGCCAGTCCCACAATGAGCTTTCCTTAGTATGTGCCATTTCTGACTCTGTAGCTATTGAGCAGGAAGTGGGGGGGCAAGGTGGAGGCTGGGGTGGGGTGGCTGTGACCAACTGCCACTTTGCTCATTTGAAAGCCATCATGTCTCTCTCTCATGGGGGGGCCAAATTCTCTGGGCGGGCAAAGCAGAGAAAGGGGAGGTAACCTTGCCCTTCATGACCTCACAAGTGGAATATTCCAGATCTGCCCATCTGAACTTTCATTTTCTCAAAGGCAGAGTACTATACCCAGGGCTCAGTTTACACCTATCGCCATTTCTAGCCACTGGGGGGCCATAGGCAGGCTGGGGCTCCTATTAATGCAAAAAAAAAAAAAAAATGTTTCTTGAGGCGGGACCTCTCCCCACTAAACACGTGCACCCAAGTCTTCCAAAAACCTGTTACTGCAACCGGTCAAGCAGCTAAATCAACTGCTGATGTGGAGAATATTGTTTTCCTCATCAGGAGGATACAATGTGTGATTCCACAGACCCCTGCTGTTCATTGAATACAACTTTGCATTGTAACAATGATTTAATAAGAATTCGTCCATTCGGCTTTCATATTATTACGTTTTTTTAATATGTTGACAAAACAAATAATACATAACACAAAAATCACTACCGGGTAGACAAATGACCGTTGAAAGCCCTTCTGGGGACGGGCATTGGAAACGAGCAATAGCTCTAAATGCTGTGATGCTGTACGTTGGAGATTTGTTGCTCAAATGTCTAAATCTTAGCGTTTGTCCCTATTCAAATCAACATGACAAATAATTTGACTTGCAGAGATATTTGAAATGGGCAATCTTGTATATTTCTGTTGTCATTTTCAGCCAAAACGGTTTAAAGAAATATAGTTAAGCACAGAGGTCTGACCTGTCCTGTCCTGTGTGTCTAACCAAGTCTAGCATTAGGAACCGCAACATGTCACCGCCGGTCAGAATGCTAGTTTGGGTGGTGTCATTTTCTTTAGTCTGTGGCCCAGCAGGTAAATTAGCTCTCCAACGTAACAGTAGCCCAACATATGAAAGCATCAAACATGCATTTGAGATGAATGAGATGAGAGTATATCCAGTTTTTCCTCGTCCCCGTCTGCTGGGACCCGTTAAATTGTACGTATGGGAAGTTATTGTAAACAAACCTGGTTGTGTGTATGAAGCTTAGCTTTTGGCTTTAACCCTCCTGTTCTCCTCAGGTAAAATTTGACCCCTTTTAAAAATGTCTATATCAGAAATATGGCATTCTTTTAACTAAATTACCACAAAAAAGGATGGATTCCATGCAACGAACGCTCTTTGCAAATACAATTAATCGCTTTCATTGAATTTCAGATGTAAATTGAAATGGTTTCAAATCGGCATTCTGACCAAACTGATCCACTCAACACACTGGATGTTCCTATGATCTTAACTATTAGGCAAATAATTCATAGTTTCTGCTTTTTTAACTCAAATATTAGGTATAATTCCATACAAATGAGGGTTATTGTCCATGGATTCCAAAAAGTAAAACTAGTGGTAGTAAGATTGTGTTAGTGGAAGAAAAAAGAATGCGTTGAACATGTAAAATGTTGGAAAAAGGGTAAAAAAAATAAATAATAAAAGTGTTAATCTTTTTGACCCGGGAGGACAACACGAGGGTTAATAAAAACATAGCCCAATGGCATACACTGCTAAGTTGAACATTTCCTGACTCTGACCTGTGGGAAGACAAGATCCTGGGTTGTAATTAGAACAACTTCGTCACCAGTAACGCTGCCATCCTGATGAGAGTAAAGGATGTTTACGGTGTAGAAATGATTAAGTCTTGATTTTTAATCTCCTCGCAGCTCCGGCTCTGTCCTCTTCTCAAGGACGGCCATTTCAGTGTTTTCTGCTGCATCAGGTAATTGTGGGAAGCTCAGCCGGCTTTGCCCTGCCTGCCATACACAAACTCACTTCCTCTTTTAACTAATGCATACACTTGAATCCTCTACATGAGCTAAATACTAAGAAACCCAAATGTATGTTTTCAAGGGCTCGTTCCCAATCCCCAGATAATATAACTATTAACAAATTAAGTGGGGACTTAATTGAAAATGTTTCATCATATAAGTATTTAGGTATTTTGGCCGGACAACAAACTTTCTTTCAAAGTTCATGTTGAAAAGCTGAAACTGAGGCTGGGGTTTTATTTTAGAAATAAAACTTGTTTTAACATGTCAGCCAGAAAAACACTTGTGCAGGCTACTTTTTTTTGGACTCTGGTGATGTTGTCTACATGCATGTTGCATCTAGTACTCTCCACCTTTTTAGATTCTGTGTCCCATAGTGCTCTGCGCTTTTTAACTAACTCTTATTCCCGTACGCACCATTGTACGCTGTAGGAACTGGTATGCTGGCCGTCACTAAGTCTACGTAGACAACTTAATTTGTATATTTTTCTATATAAGGCCATGTTGGGTAAACTGCCGGCATATTTATGTAATCTCCTCCAGGTGGCTCTCTTACCAGGTTCCAAGGGTTTTACTGAGCTGGGGAGAAAAAAAGCCTTCTCTTACTTCCCCATCTAAATGTCTAGTCCCATCAAATGAATTTAAGGCCATGTCATTCAAAAATGCAACTGCCACATGTGACCTGTTCCTTTCCTCTGTGTGATTTTGACTATGCTGTATTTCTATTTAAATTGTAACTGGTGTGCAGTTTTGGCCAGGTCTCCCTCGGAAAAGAGATTTCAATCTCAAGGGACTTCCTTGTTAAATAAAGGTTAAATTGAAAAAAAAACAACCCTGCAATAACAAAAGAGAAGTGTATTTTCACGCCTGCAGCGTATGCACGCTGGGGCTACACAAAAACACTGTCTTAACGTCAGATGGCTTGAGCTCATGTCCTTCCTGGGTGAGCTGGGAGCTGTTTGGCTGATTTAAGAGCAGGAGTGTACAGTAGCCCAGGACATGAGATGAATTTTAACATTTATCCTGCTGTGTTCACTAGGGCTGCCCCCTCTTAGTCGACTATTCGGTCGTTTTCTTTAATCCATTAGTCATGTTTTATGTTGTTTTAAAATTTATTTCCCAAAAGCCTATGAGCACATCTCTTATAAATACAAGATTTAAATTGGTGTTTTTACATGGTTACTTTTTTTAAGAGAACCTCACCCACATAATCTTCACAGATATGTCGATTAAATCAAACTAATTAGTCGGCAAAATTATAGTAGCCTGTGTGGATCCTCTCCTCCCACTTTTCTCTCCTTGCCTATTTGATTGGGTCCGACCTGCTATGCTCCTGTCAACTATTTTCGTCTGCTGACAACGTCACGGTTGGATTTCATTAGACGGTTGTCATGTGGTGGGTCATACTGTAGCAATTATACCCAAGAGGGCGTTCTCTGCCGTGATTATGCTACACTGATGATTCAGTAGGTAGGAGATGAACACTGGTGATAGTCCCAACCTTAATCACAGTTTTTAAACCGATAGTGACGCACGTTCTGCATGAAAAGTTGTGTGCGTACATAATCACAGCGATGAAGTCTATCCCAGGAGGGGAGGCTAACTGCTCGTCTAGATACTAGAAACCTCTCGATTTACCTGATTTTTGACTAAGTCAGAGAGAAAACTCCAAATCGCAAGATGAACTTTAAAACTAAAACGATGTGTTCATTAATCGTAATAGTTGACAGACAGAAAAAAAACAATTTTGATACAATAGTTGATCAATTCTAGTAAAAATGTCAAACATTCTGTTGTTCTAGCTCATTAAATGTGAGGATGATACTTTGGGCTTCAGGAAATTGTTATTTAAGTGGTTCAATCCAGAAATCCCTCGCAGTGCACATGGATGGGAACACAGGGGCCCTCCACCAGACGGGCCAGAGCCGGCTCTACTTCCTACAGGCGTTGCAGGCGTTCTACCAGTCTGTGGTGGCCATCACTATGGTAATGCTGCTGCTGTGTGCGGGGGCAGGAACAGGACGGCTAATTAAAAAGGACACACAATATATTGTCATCATGGCTATATCTGCAGCCGTAATACACACATCGCAAAAGGCTGCGACATATATGGCGAAAAACACTGAGATTTTCTGTTTGTTGAAAGAAAATATCAGCAGAAAACTGCACTTAAAATGTATTTATCATTCTTTTTTTAGTGGTGTTTATCTTCAACTCAGTGTTCCATTTCTTCAGTGAAATAATGTTAAATGATTTCCATCATCACAAGCAATTTGTATTTTAGCAGAATACTGAAAGCAGCAATATATATGCATATGTATATGTATATGCATATATGTATGTATATGTATATGCATATATATATATGTATATGTACAGTGGTGTGAAAAAGTGTTTGCCCCCTTCCTCATTTCCTGTTCCTTTGCATGTTTGTCACACTTAAGTGTTTCGGAACATCAAACCAATTTAAACAATAGTCAAGGACAACACAAGTAAACACAAAATGCAATTTGTAAATGAAGGTGTTTATTATTAAAGGTGAAAAAAAATCCAAACCATCATGGCCCTGTGTGAAAAAGTGATTGCCCCCTAAACCTAATAACTGGTTGGGCCACCCTTAGCAGCAACAACTGCAACCAAGCGTTTGCGATAATGTGCAATGAGGCTTTTACAGCGTCCTGGAGGAATTTTGGCCCACTCATCTTTGCAGAATTGTCCTAATTCAGTTACATTAGAGGGTTTTCGAGCATGAACGGCCTTTTTAAGGTCATACCACAACATCTCAATAGGATTCAGGTCAGGACTTTGGCTAGGCCACTCCAAAGTCTTCATTTTGTTTTTCTTCAGCCATTCGGTGGTGGACTTGCTGGTGTGTTTAGGATCATTGTCCTGCTGCAGAACCCAAGTTCGTTTCAGCTTGAGTACACGAACAGATGGTCGGACATTCTCCTTCAGGATCTCTTGGTAGACAGCAGAATTCATAGTTCCTTTTATCACGGCAAGTCTTCCAGGTCCTGAAGCAGCAAAACAGCCCCAGACCATCACACTACCACCACCATATTTTACTGTTGGTATAATGTTCTTTTTATGAAATGCAGTGTTCCTTCTACACCAGATATACTTGGACACACACCTTCCAAAGAGTTCCACTTTTGTCTCATCGGTCCACAGAATGTTGTCCCAAAAGTCTTGGGGATCATCAAGATGTGTTGTGGAGAAATTGAGACGAGCTTTGATGTTCTTTTTGCTCAGCAGTGGTTTTCTCCTTGGAACTCTGCCATGCAGGCCATTTTTGCCCAGTCTTTTCCTGATGGTGGAGGCATGAACGCTGACCTTAACTGAGGCAAGTGAGGCCTGCAGTTCTTTGGACGTTGTTGTGGGGTCTTTTGTGACCTCTTGGATGAGTCGTCGCTGCGCTCTTGGGGCAATTTTGGGCGGCCGGCCACTCCTGGGAAGGTTCACCACTGTTCCATGTCTTCACCATTTGTGGATAATGGCTCTCACTGTGGTTCGCTGGATTCCCAAAGCTTTGGAAATGGCTTTATAACCCTTTCCAGACTGATAGATCTCAATTACTTTCTTTCTCAATTGTTCCTGAATTTCTTTGGGTCTCGGCATGATGTGTAGCTTTTAAGGATCTTCTGGTGGACCTTACTGTGTCAAGCAGCTCCTATTTAAGTGATGCCTTGATTGTGAACAGGTGTGGCAATAATCAGGCCTGGGTGTGGCTAGAGAAATTGAACTCAGGTGTGGACAACCACAGTTATAGTATGTTTTAACAAGGGGGGCAATCACTTTTTCACACAGGGCCATGATGGTTTGGATTTTTTTTCACCTTTAATAATAAACACCTTCATTTACAAATTGCATTTTGTGTTTACTTGTGTTGTCCTTGACTATTGTTTAAATTGGTTTGATGTTCCAAACACTTAAGTGTGACAAACATGCAAAGGAACAGGAAATGAGGAAGGGGGCAAACACTTTTTCACACCACTGTATATATATATGTGTGTGTGTGTGTATATGTATATATGTATGTATATGTGTGTGTGTATTGTTTGCAAGTAACATCATGATCGTGATATTCTACAACGTTATCGCATTCCCATATTTTCCTTCATATCGTGCAGTTTTTCTAGACAAAATGGAGCGCGGCATCTACCAACAAATGATCAATATTGCACAAGTTGTAATAGTGCGTATGTGCCAGCTGATAGCGACATTTCAAGCTATAATCAACACATTGCAATTGTGATGCAGATTTTATTGTCCCTCCGGCACCGCTGCAAGACACTTTTTTGAGACATGTCTCTCTGTCTGAGCGCCTTCCATTGTCTCCGCAGGACGTCCCACGGCTTGTCCTAACCTTTGTCGGCCATTTCCTTCGCGAGATCCTGATAAATTAAATTCAAAAAGTCTCTAAAAGAACATTTGCATTACAAGCTTTTGTTGCATTATTTGTTTCATACTTGGGTGGTGAGTTGCTAAAAGTGTTGATTGGACACTTGGCACACTTAAAACCAGCGTTGAGCGCATCTTCTTTGTATGAAAGCTGTCAGTCAGTCAGCGAATCTCTGGACATAGTGCTGTTGTAGATGAGACAGATAAAAATGGCATTTCAAATAAAACGTGGATTGGCTGGGAAGAAAAATTGATTTGGGCATTGATATTCTGGGTTGAAATAGAGACACAGTCACCACAGGATATCAGGGCAGCCAATGTTGGTGTTTGACTGTTAATTCACACAGGAATGTGTGTGCCAGAATCTCCATGTGTTAACACTGAAGTGAAATCCTGCTTTGCGAAGCTCCATCACCATGTAATTTGATCTACAGTACACACAATTAATTATTTTTCTCTCTCCCTGTTCTCTCATCCTGCTCCCATGCCAATCTTTCTGTTCATTTTCCTCTTTTCTCTTTTCATCACACGTTTTTCACAGTCCTGCCCCCCCGCCCCCTTGCCTTTACACGTGATTTTCTTTAATCTCATTCGTATTTCTCCCTCCTGATCTACCTCTTCACATCCTCATCCTCCCCTCCCCTCTCTGCTTCTCCGCTTCTCTGGCAGGCTGCTCATTGCAGTGAGTCAGTATCATGGAGGCAGGCAGCGGGGCTGCCGCAGCGGTGGGGAGTGCAGCACTAGGTATGCTGGGAGCCACAGCCACGTCCAGCCATGACATCTTGGACAGGTAAGAGCACAGGACGAGGCTGGCGCACACCCTCGAGAACAGGCTGAAGAGAGGAGGAAGAGTGTGTGTTTGTGGAGAGAAGGACCACACCTCAGGTTGTAGTTTGGTGAGCATGCTAGTTTGTTTAGTGTGTGTGTGTGTGTGTGTGTGTGTGTGTGTGTGTGTGTGTGTGTGTGTGTGTGTGTGTGTGTGTGTGTGTGTGTGTGTGTGTGTGTGTGTGTGTGTGTGTGTGTGTGTGTGTGTGTGTGTGTGTGTGTGTGTGTGTGTGTGTGTGTGTGTGTGTGTGTGTGTGTGTGTGTGTGTGTGTGTGTGTGTGTGTGTCATGCTCTCTGTGTGTGTATTCTTTATCATTTCTCTCACTGTATGTGAGGCAAATGCTCTGGTTTTGAAAGGTGGAGAAACTGGTCTGTGCTTATAGCAGTGCCACTTTAGAGTGTGTGCGTGCTGGAGTGTGTGTGTTGATAATGGGGGGGGGGGTTACGTGGCTTTCTCTATGCCTCAAGGAGAAATGACACTAGGGTATGCGCATGCAGGGGAGGAGTGGGGAGGCATCAGTAGACATGCCTGAGTGCTATGGCTGAGCCTGAGTTTGCACAGTCACCGCCCCCGCCCCCTATTTAACCCCCACCCACACCCCATCCGCCCATAGCAACGGGGCGACCATCACCGCTGGAAACCCCTCATTCAGATTTCTTTTGCTGACGGAGCCAGTCAACTCCCATCTCCAAGAACCACTGAGGGGCCGAATGTATCCACTTTCAGCTAGTTACGTCATCGCAACAGCTGTACACCCACACCCACATGCCTGTGCATTGTCATCACACTCACACTCACACTCACACACACACTCACACCCTCAAGCAATTACATTCACAAAAATACATATGGACTTGTACCCAAAACACTGCATGATTCACAGGGATGTTTTAGGACAAACATTGCTGTCACACTTTCAGGTGATAAAAACACACACACACACACACACACACACACACACACACACACACACACACACACACACACACACACACAACAAACCACCATTAATCTTTTCTGTTAGGGGCTTCTCAGCACGTTTCACCGTGCACTGCCAGCTCTCTCATCAGCTTTCAAGTGCTGTTGGGATATCACTTATCTCCTCTACATTATAGTTGCTGCACTCTCGGCCCATGTGGTATAACTAACCTCCAACACATCCTGGGGATCTCCTTTGACACATTATACAATCAGAGATGGAAATTAAGGCTGTGACTCATTTAGTTATTGCCTTACTATTTCTGTTACTCATCACTCACATTTTGCCTTCGCCAGCCTGTTTTTATGCCACCTCGTAGCCATTGGTGTCTCTCCCCTACATTATTGCTGAGGCAGCATGATGTGGGTTTATTCACTGTGTGTGTGTGTGTGTGTGTGTGTGTGTGTGTGTGTGTGTGTGTGTGTGTGTGGCTGGCTATACACTTGTTTACATCTGTCTTTGTTTTTGCAAATGTGTGCTGCTGTACGTTATCTTTTTTTGGAGGTTAGGGGGGGATTACCGTTAAGGCTGCTCAGTCCCTCCACCTGCCCCTCAAAACACCACCACCACCACCACCCCCCCCCAGTACTGAAATCCTGCACCCTGGTTACCATGGCAGCCGCAGCTTAGCATACATTAGACAGCCGTCCAACATACTACTGAGAGTGAGTGTGTGAGAAGAAGAGAAAAATAATAAAGGGAGAAGGGTAAAACTAAATGGTAAAGGGGAAAGATGTTTCTCTTCTGCTAAATTACTTTCAGATGATATATATATATATATATATATATATATATATATATATATATATATATATATATATATATATATATATATATATATATATATATATATATATATATATATATATATATACACACACACACACACACAGTGGCTTGCATAAGTTTACAAACCCATGCTAAAGTGGATTAAAACATCTTTTGGAAATTGATCTTAATGCCTTAATTAAAAATTTAGGAAAATCCAACCTTTTATGGACACCAATTTTCTTTGTGAATGAATAATATATTGTAAATAAATAAATGTTCTTCCTTAAATACAGGGGGCATAATTATTCACCCCCCCTATGTTAAATTCCTATAGAAGCAGGCACATTTTTATTTTTAAAGACCAGTCATTTCATGGATCAGGATACTATGCATCCTGATAAAGTTTCCTTGGCCTTTGGAATTAAAATAGCCCCCCCACATCATCACATACCCTTCACCATACATAGAGATCGGCATGGGGAACTTTCCATAAGATCATCTCTCAGTGCAAATCAAACCAGCTGTTAAGCTAACTGAAATAACACCATAAATCCTTAAAAGGTTGGATTTTAGAATTTTTTTGTGATTGAATAATGTATAATAAATAAATATTTTGAATTAAGGCATTAAGATCAATTTCAAAAAGATGTTTTTGTATTCCTCTTTTTAATCAACTTTAGCATTGGTGTATAAACTTATGCAAGCCACTGTATATATACAAGGGTGTGTATGCTTAGTCTGTTGCCCGTTGCAGCGGATTATTCCTTTTATCAGAGACAGGGCGTTCGGCCACGGCTAGTGCATTATAAAAGTTGTCCGGTGAGTCCTGGTGGACATGTGTGGATCAGAGGATCAGCCAGGGCTGAGAAGGGCGGATTGGGGACACGGCAGCCCAGTAGATGAAACAGAAAGAGAATGAAAATGCTGTGAAAGTGTATACTGTCAGTGATTCCATCATTCAGTCAGGCAGATGAGCGTACAACAGAGCCGTACTGTGCAGGAAGGCCCACGCCGGCAACCAGGCTCTCATGAATCTCTAACTAAATAGATCACGAAGCTGCTAATTTAAGGTATGTACATGCTGTGAGGGCTGTAGCAGTCCATGTGCTTGTAGATGCAGTCGATTTTACACAAACGTCACGTTGTTTTTAGTAAAGAAATTTGCAGTAGGCAAGGCAATGCATTTTTATCACTTTACATTGGTCTTCATATCACCTTAAAGGAGAATTCCGACACGTAGCTCTGTTATTTGTAAATTTGGAGTGCTGTCAGTAGAGAGGAAAACTTAACCAATCGGTGCTGCCTACACCGTGTTATCCTCCTCCAAGAGTTAGCACCCAACACGCTTAAGCAGGGCAAGTTTTCAATGTGTTTTTTTCCTCTGAACATGTTCAGAATGTCATTTAAAGTGCCTACCCTTGTGAAGGGATTCCTTCTGAGTGAACACTGTGAATCTGACTGCAGTAGATGTGATAGAAATGCATGAAAGTTGTGCTAAATCAGCTGGGTTTAGTTCCTGTGTTGATACTGGAGGAGGAGTTCTAAAAATGCTTCGGGACCGTCTACAAACTGCAACACAGAAAAGAGATACAAAGATGTTTTCAAAAATAAGCATATGCTTATTTTTTAAAAGTAGTGCTGTAGTACAACTAGCAGGAGACAAGTTATAATTGAGGAACATTTGGAGACATTACATTAATTAAATTGATAGCCTACATATTTTTGTTTGATCTCTTTTCTGTGTTGTAGTTTGTAGACCGTCCCTAAGCTCTCAAACTGCCGCCCAACACCGGAGCAAAACACAGCTGAATTAGCACAACTTTCATGCATTTCTGTCACTTCTCCAGAAGTCAGATTCACTGTGTTCACTTGGAAGGAATCACTGCACATGGGTAGGCACTTTTAATGACATTTTGAACATGTTAAGAGGCTAAAACATGTTTAAACTTGCCCTGTTGGGTGCTAACTCTAGCAGGAGGATAACACGGTGTAGGCAGCACCAATTGGTTATTTTTCTCTCTACTGACAGCATTCTAAATTTACAGACAACAGAGCTATGTGTTGGAATTGACCATAATTCTCCTTGAAGCCATCGTGACTTTTCATTAACGGGGTGCACCACCAATTATTTTTTAATTTTTTTTAACACATGAATCAGTTTGCTTGTCATGTGTAGTCCTAGCCTGACATAGCCAGACTTATTTGCAAACGAGAGTTAGTATTGAACCGCTCAGTTCATTTTTCAGTCTCCAAGGGGAGTCAACAGTGCAGCCCATAATGGCTCTGTGCACAAGTGAATAGTCCTACAACCAGCCAATGACACGTGACCTATAATCAATCATAGGGATTTATCACTGAAATTACAGCTAGACAGTACACAAAAGCCCTATTCACATGGGACTAATATTACCAGGGGACCTCATGTGATTTAGAACGTACTGACATCCCAGGGATATGATGTCAAGGCTCTGTCAAAACCTTCATAATTGACAACGCAGCCAACACGACCCCAAATCACAGAGATGCAGATTCGCATGGGACTGTCATCACACAAAGTCTGCGTTTGGCAAACTATGGTGGGTAATTTAGGGTGGAATTTTTACTTGACAAATAACTGACATGGCATATTCACACAGGAATAAGGATCACAGACAACAGCCGGTCCCCAGGGAATACTACTCCAGTTCGAATAGGGTTTAAAAAATGCGTTTGTGTAAAACACTTTTTGTGAGAACTACAGGTAAAAGCCAGTAAATTAGAATATTTTGAAAAACTTGATTTATTTCAGTAATTGCATTCAAAAGGTGTAACTTGTACATTATATTTATTCATTGCACACAGACTGATGCATTCAAATGTTTATTTCATTTAATTTTGATGATTTGAAGTGGCAACAAATGAAAATCCAAAATTCCGTGTGTCACAAAATTAGAATATTACTTAAGGCTAATACAAAAAAGGGAGTTTTTAGAAATGTTGGCCAACTGAAAAGTATGAAAATGAAAAATATGAGCATGTACAATACTCAATACTTGGTTGGAGCTCCTTTTGCCTCAATTACTGCATTAATGCGGCGTGGCATGGAGTCGATGAGTTTCTGGCACTGCTCAGGTGTTATGAGAGCCCAGGTTGCTCTGATAGTGGCCTTCAACTCTTCTGCGTTTTTGGGTCTGGCATTCTGCATCTTCCTTTTCACAATACCCCACAGATTTTCTATGGGGCTAAGGTCAGGGAGTTGGCTGGCCAATTTAGAACAGAAATACCATGGTCCGTAAACCAGGCACGGGTAGATTTTGCGCTGTGTGCAGGCGCCAAGTCCTGTTGGAACCTGAAATCTCCATCTCCATAGAGCAGGTCAGCAGCAGGAAGCATGAAGTGCTCTAAAACTTGCTGGTAGACAGCTGCGTTGACCCTGGATCTCAGGAAACAGAGTGGACCGACACCAGCAGATGACATGGCACCCCAAACCATCACTGATGGTGGAAACTTTACACTAGACTTCAGGCAACGTGGATCCTGTGCCTCTCCTGTCTTCCTCCAGACTCTGGGACCTCGATTTCCAAAGGAAATGCAAAATTTGCTTTCGTCAGAAAACATGACTTTGGACCACTCAGCAGCAGTCCAGCTCTTTTTTCCTTAGCCCAGGTGAGACGCTTTTCGCTGTTTCTTGGTCAACAGTGGCTTGACACGAGGTATGCGGCAGTTGAAACCCGTGTCTTTCAAGCGTCTCTTGGTGGTGGATCTTGAAGCACTGACTCCAGCAGCTGTCCACTCCTTGTGAATCTTTTTTTTCACAATCTTGACTAGGGCGCGGTGATCCCTATCGCTTGTACACTTTTTCTGACCACAGTTTTCCTTCCCTTTGCCTCTCTATTAATGTGTTTGGACACAGAGCTCTGAGAACAGCCAGCCTCTTCAGCAATAACCTTTTGTGTCTTTCCCTCCTTGTGCAATGTGTCGATGGTCGCCTTTTGGACAGCTGTCAAATCTGAAGTCTTCCCCATGTTTGTGTAGGCTTCAGAACTGGACTGAGAGACCATTTAAAGCCCTTTGCAGGTGTTTTGAGTTAATCAGCTGATTACTTTGTGGCACCAGGTGTCTTCAAAATTTAACCCTTACACAATATTCTAATTTTGTGACACACGGAATTTTGGATTTTCATTTGTTGCCACTTCAAATCATCAAAATTAAATGAAATAAACATTTGAATGCATCAGTCTGTGTGCAATGAATAAATATAATGTACAAGTTACACCTTTTGAATGCAATTACTGAAATAAATCAAGTTTTTCAAAATATTCTAATTTACTGGCTTTTACCTGTATGCAATAGAGAAAGATTTGATTTAATGGAGGGCTGGGCAATGTATCGATATTGTGATATAAGACTAGGTATCGTCTTAGATTTTGGAAATTGTGATATGACATAAGTGTTATCTTTGACTGGTTTTAAAGGCTGCATTACAGTAAGTCATGTACTTTTCTGAACTTACCAGACTGTTCTAGCTGTTCTATTGTGTACCTTTTTCCCACTTAGACATTATTTCCACATTACTGATGATTATTTATCTAAAATCTAAGTGTGAAGATATTTTGTGAAAGCACCAATTGTCAACCCTATAATATCGCCACAATATCGATATTGAGGTATTTGGTCAAGAACATTGTGATATCTGATTTTCTCCCTATCGCCCAGCCCTAATTTGATGTGATCAGCACTGCCTTCTTTGACAGTTTGATCAGAGTTTCTTAAGCCTGGTGCTTTGCTTTGGACGCAGAATGCCAGTTGCATCCAGTAACTACATTCAAGCATGACGCTCTTCTGTCAGTCACCGTCTTAAACCCTCCCTGTGTGACCTAAACGTTGGGGGAGGTGGCCAGATGTATATATCTGCCAGAGCAAAGGAACCATGAGCTGGCATATTCATCTGGTTTCCAGGCTAGGTTAGTCCTGCTCAGCATGTGCAGGCAGTTGTATAATTCAAGTCAATTTTAGTTATAGTATCAAATCCTAAGTTATCTCAAGACACTATACAGATAGAGTAGGTCTAGACCGCATTCTATAATTTACAAAGAGCCACCAATTCTAGTAATTCCCCCAAGAGCAAGCATTTAGTGTGACAGTGGCGTGGAAAAACTTTGAGGGAGAAACCTTGGACAGACCCAGGCTCTTGGTAGACGGAGTCTGGCAGTGCGGGTTGGGGGCATTTATAGTCAAAAATGTAGATAATGGAACTATGACTAGAAATAGTAGTTGTTGTAGTAGTTCATGGTGTAGCAGGGCATAGCAGGACACAGTAGAGCGTAGCAGGGGATTATAACGTGTGACTCTGGAGTAGCGCCGTCAAGTCTGAGAAAATCCCCTGATGATGTCCATAGTGATGCCATCAGGGTTTGGAACAGATAGCCTGTGTTAAGTGGAGGTGTGGAGAAAGATGTGGGCATTTACCAGCAGGAAGGGTCTAATGAAAGAGACTATTGACGTAAAAGCCTATTTGAAGTACATGGAGATAGCCTACATTAGGGTTTATACAGGGTTACACATGTCCTGTATTGGGTTGATAATTTAAATGTGGCAGTGGGATAATCATTATGCATGTTTCTTTCAGACATGTAAAGTTAACACAATTTTTTTGTCATCCGCCTTAGCCGATAACTTATACGGGCTGCCGATTTTCTTGAGCCGATACCTCTTCTGCTCCCTCAATGTACATCTGAAAAATGATACAATGATGATAGCAAATGTTACAAGTCTCAGTTTAAAAAAGGACCATTATATTAAAATAGAAAAAACAGGTGAGGTAGAACAAGTCAGAACAAATAGATAAACACCATTTATTTAAAATGCTGCCACACTGGATTTGTTTTTGGAATCTGCTCTGCCGTGTCTTTAAAGTGCCCATATTATGAAAAAAAAAACTTTTTTCAGGGATTTGGGGTGCTATTTTGTGTCTCTGGTGCTTCCACACACACACTTGGAAATAAAAACTATCCATGCTAGTTTGAGTGAGATACAGTTTCTGAATGTCCTCTGCCTTCAGTCTCCGGGCTTTCTACGTCACTAGCCGAGACGAGGTGGCTAACCGTAGAATGCTAGTGGTAGCATGCTAGCTCGTTCTCAATGGCAAAACACTGCTACAACACACACTATTACTACTAATTGACCCTAATCTCCAAAAGAACTACTTCCTGTCCCTGTTCTGTAGGTATTCCACAAGTGGCCCTGGTCTAGAAGAAGTCTCCCAGCTAATCCTGCCTTGGACTGACCAAAGCTGGAGAAAGAGTTATCAGCTGATGTGATCTTACCGAGCTACAGAGCATGTGCGACTCCCAACAAATATAGTATAGAAGTGAGATGTCTCACTCTGTTGCTAAAACAAGTGAGATATCTCACTCTGTAGCTAAAACAGGACCTGCAGCAATGTGCTGTATGACAAAAATAAAATGGTGTTTTTTGAAAATGAAACCATGTAAACCTCAAAATACAATTATGAACCAGAAAGTGAGCATAATATGGGTGCTTTAAAAAAAATCAACAAAAACACAGATCTGTGTCACTAATGCAATCCTCTTCTATTCATATAGACAGATAGGGAGGGAGGGACACACACACGTCCAAACCTCAGCCAGGTGATCGCTGAATAAAACCCACAAATACCTCAGAACAGCGTCGGCATTACTTAATCCTATGACCAGTGTTCCTAAACGCTACTGTATGCATATGGATAGCGTACAACTATTTAGCTCCCTAAATACAATGGCAAGCAGTTTTATAGACAAGACATTTGCATTTTCTATTTGGACCCACAAACTTGCTTGGCTATAGTTACAAGCACATGTAGAGCAACGTGTTTCCACTTTGAAAGTGTATGGCAATATTTCAGCTAAGTCAAACAGTTAAAAGATGCTTTGAAAGTTTAAAACTTACCATTGTCTTGAAGAGCAGGCTTCCAGCACTATGCTATTGGATGTGCTGTGCATGGTCTGCACGTAAACTGCAGCATCTCCAGCAACAGAGCTGCTTGTGGACGCCTGTCTGTAAATAATGCCGGGAAACGCAGCAGCCGTAAAAACGCAAATATCGGCCTGATATGTTGGTCGGCCGATAAATCGGTCTATCACTAAACACAATAACCGTGGTCTGCAGTCGCGGCTGCAGTTTATTCCTTTTTGTGAAATTGAAATTTCTGAAGCAAGGAATGGAAAGGAATCTTTTATGAATTTTACTTTGTAACATGAGTTCAACTTTAAGATGAAAAACGTGTTAAAACAGAACGCATTATGAAGCGTGACCTCCAAAGTTCATGTATTCCTTACATTAGCATAGCCAGCTGCTTCATATATACGGCACATGTGCAAGAGAGAGCAGTTAGGTTGATCGCATACAGCTCTTCCATGTTTTTTTTTAAACCCAGTGACAATGGAAGTGTTCAGGTGTTTCTGTAGATTTGTATTAACGGCAAAAGAATAGTCAGAGACATGAAGACATATTTTAGTTTAGCATGTATGGCTGCGTGAGCTATAGTGCTGGCTTTAAGTACAACTGGAACACAACAGTATGCCAGATCACATTGCTTAGGCAGAGTTCCCCCTTGTAGGATGATAGCAGTTCATTAAGTTACTTGTGTAAATATCTGGATTGCAGAACCTAATAGAAAGAAAAGACACATAAAGAGACATAAAAACAATCCCAGCTAAACCAAACCACTATTTCATTCTTGTAGAGCGGAACATGAGGCACTACACTCTCTTCAGCCATTAGTCACCATTCATTGGATGTCTCTTTCATCAGACCAGTGCCACTTCTGCAATCATCTTACATTCATACAGACAGAGAGAGGGAGAGACACACACACACACACACACACACACCACACGCGTCCAAACCTCATGATATTTCTCTGGAGGGTATTATTGGCAGTTCTAAAAGTGGCAAGTATCCATATGTGTCCAGTCCAGTACAGAAAACATGCCATACTCTTAATTGTTGCTCTTATAAACGTTGATCACAGCCTCCCAAACTGGCTGCACTTGTTGGTTGCCTGGGTTTGGCTGCAAATTAATTAATTAATTTCTTACGTACTTAATAGATTTGTGCTTTTTTATCAGGTTTTTACTGTCAACAGTTGCAAATAAAATCTTCTAACGTGACTGTCTATGATCACTTTCACTTTCAGCTGCCATTCTGGACTCATTCTTTGTCTGAGGCTGTGTGATCAATAATCTGTCTCCAGTAACACACACACACATCTTAGTTATTAGCAGCCTGCCTACAGTGGGGGTGGGAAGTTCAGTTGCCATTCAGCTCATGGGGGTGGGGAGGAGGACTTGTGAACTTTAAGAAGTCCCAAGTCCTTCAATGGGGACACCTGGGGCGGAGGAGTCATGCTTGAGTATGGTGTACCACGCCGTTGCTATGAGCCATCCGGTCCTTGTATAACTAGTGAGAGTTGTGTTCTTATTCTCAGCACAAAGCTGGGTGTTGGGCTCCCCCAGGGTTGTCCCTGGTCACCAATTCAGTTTGTGATCTACATGAATAGGATCTCAAGGTGCAGGTGAAGATCTGTGTCCGTTTTTGATTTGACAGTCAGCACCTTAAAGCCCCAAGGCCGTGATTGTGAGTTGACTGAGTGACTCCGGGTTGGGAATGAGTTGCTTCCCCCAAGTGAAAGAGTCCAAGTATCTTGGCGTCTTGTTCATGAGTGAGAGTAAAATGGAACGTGAGAAGGACAGACAAATTGGTGCAGCAAAGGAGACATCTGATCAGGGTGCCTCCTGGGAGGCTTCCTACACATGTTACATATTACACAAGCTTCCACTAATGAACTATTCCTGGTTTCCAAGCAATTTAAAAGAACGTAGCAAACGAATAGCTTGGAAGGAGCAGGGGGGAGAAACTGTTTATAGTTTTTACGGCACATTCAGGAGAACTTTGGATAGCCCACCGAATGAGAATTTTACAGCAATGCTTTGTCAGTTTGATAGAGGCAGGAGATCAATATCAACCCCATATCTGGACACGACATGTGAAGCTACAACCAGCAGCAGATTATCGTAGCTTAGCATAAAGACTGGAGGCAGGGAGATGCAGCTAATCTGTGTCCAAAGGTAGAATGCCTTGGTGTAGCATTTTCCTTTGAGAGTGATCAAGTTGCTACTGGTCACCACGGCTGGGTACCAAATTTAATACTTTTAGGCACTGACTGAATTGCCTCTTAATTATTAAGTATTGAAAAATGCATAACCCACATGACTTCTGTTCAGGTGTTCAGTGGCCAGGCAGCTTTTCTAAATTATAGAGTGAGGTCTAGAGCTACTCTATCTGTAAAGTGTCTCTAGATAACCCTTATGATTTGATACTATAAAGAAAATTGAATTGAAAAAATTGAATTGGAAGTAAAAGCAGAAAGTGTTTGCAGAGGATGACTATACAGAGAGCTTCATGGCTTTCATTTCCTGGCAAAATATAGCTGCTGTTGTTTTTATGTACCACAATTGAGAGGTTGTTGCCAAATTCTGGTAAATAGTGAGGATTAAAAAAATCTTTTAAAAATCTCCCTCTTGTTTCTTTACAGAGTTGCAGAGAGAAGCATTTGACCCAGCAGGCGAGGAGCTTAGGAAGTCTGTGGGAAGCCTTGCTTTGTCACTTTCTCTTCTGATCTGGTTTTCTAGAAGGGTTGGGCAGAAAACAGGCAAGAGTAGGGCTGGGTATTGTTAAAAAAATATTCAATAAAACGAGAACAAATTACAACATTGCACATTATGGCACAAATCTTTTTATTGTTAAGCTCCCGTCTTTGTGTAATGTGTAAAACGTGGAAACGGGAGACACTTTGTTTCTCTCACTATGACTCTAGAGTCACTACTCACTCTGAAGACAATCACCATAACTCTCTCACTTTCTATCACACACTCCCCACACACACACCAACTCAAGTATAAACACAATAATAATAATAAGCTTTATTTGTATTTTATTTATATGTACAGTATGGTGGCTGCTCCATCATTGTTTATCAAATAATGAAGTTTTACTTCCTGTATCGATAACCAGGACAACAACTACACATTTTTGTTAGGGGAGATAATAAACTCTGCCAGGAGGGTCCATTGACAGTGTTTTACCTGGTCTTCTCTCACTCATTTGAGAACTGCTTAACAACACTTCTGTTCACTTTCTGAATTGAAAATGTTGAATATAAATTGAATTGCAACAGAAGGAAAAGTTGGGGGAGTGTTGTAAGTCCTGCTTTTAAAAAGTGGCGTAATGTGACTGAATGATGTCAGATCAGTGAGCAGTAGTGTGACAGAGTACAGAGAATTGCTTACTACTAAACTCTACTTCCCTGGCTGGATCTTGACTCATAGTCCCTTGCCCTTAAGTCCAATTACGTCAATGCAGTCACATTGTTTCAGCCTTTTTCTAGATGCTGTCATCATGCAGCTGCTACAGACAGTTCCATCCTCCCCAAAACAGAGCTCTGCTACTATTTCGATGTCATCTACTAAGTTGTCTAAGTTTTAAGACTCATGTAGATGTAGCGTCATTGCTGGATTCAGGATGGTGGTTAAATGTCATCCTTGAGATATTGTGTGTGTCTGAGTGTAGAGTGTATGTACACTGTGTGTGCGTCACTAGTCAATTTGTGAAATGCTTCTTTGCAAATCTATTTTTCTTTTTCCCTGTCCTGCACTTCTCTCAGCCTCTCTGGAAGCACTGGCAGTCTTTGAAGTTGATGAAGTTGCCTCATCAACTTCAAGTTGTTCTTTCGGCAATGCTAATTCAAATATACCTTCATCAAATCTTCCGAGGTCCTGTCCGGTTTTGTTCCCTTTCATACACACACTACACTTTTCCCTCACAGTATCTCGGCCATTTTTCTTTTCATTTCATGCTTTTTTGACTAGGGATAGATGCTACGACAGACATTTTGTGCAACAAATCTCTAATGTACAGCATCCCAGCATTTATAGCTATTGCTTATTTCCAAATCCCATCCCTAGAAGGGCTTTGATTCACCTAGACTACAACTTTTATGTTGAATTCAAAAGGTGGAAAGCAAACATGGAATGTAGTGTACTTGAAACATAACTTTAGCCAAAATGCAACCTAGGGTCTTTTTGTGAGCCAAACTTTTGTTTATAAGCATAATTAGGAAGGAATTGCCACTTTTCAAGCAACTCTATGTAACTTTTCCCATAAAAGTTGGAAGCGGAATTGTCCCATTATGTCTCATTGGAACTACAGATCTGATACCCCATCTGTCAAACTTGTACTGTGCTGTTATAGCTGGTAGAGAGCCGCAAAGCAAAGGCAGAAGTGCCATTCACCCTGTTGTGAGTTGATGAACCACTGAAACTGTTTTGGAAACATTATTTTAAGGTACAAAAAGTTTTACGATTTACCGTATTCTTGTTTTCACCCTTTTGAGTGGGAGAGCTAAAGGCACTACTTTGATCACATCAAAATCAACATTTAAAGGCTCGACACAACATGAGACTTTGCTCCAAGTATCACCAGGGGCTCCACACATGAACTCAGCATTAGAACACTGTTTGTGTACATAGTTTACTAAAAAAAAAAAGGTTTTAACAACTCACAACATTTTATAGACCAAGCGATTAATTGATTCAGCAGCAAAATAATCACCAGATCTCTCTCTCTCTCTGTGTGTGTGTGTGTGTGTGTGTGTTGGCTGTAGGGGCCTGAGGCCTGGACGTCACCCGGAGGACGACGACATTGTACCTGAACTGGCTAAAATCCATCCCAGAGAGAGACCTGACTGGGAGGAGACCATCAGTGCCATGGTGAGACACACACACACACACACACACACACCCCCCCCATTGTGATATTCTCCTAGTCTGGCACCTTGGTCTGGGGAGTCTGCTCTGTATTTTCTTTGTTGAATGTAAACAAAAAGCTGGTTGCCGTCGCTTCTTTATCGTTATCGTGTTAAACCAGCCAATAGCGCGCCATAGTCAAGTTCACTATATATTTTTTTGTGCCCAGATGTCTCTACGGCGGCCATTTTTAAACTTCAATATGGTCGCCATATAGACATCTGAGCAAATGCAAACATTGATTTTCTGACTCCTTATACAATAACATTTCCAAAAATGAGTATAGTTAAGCAAATCCCCCAAAAAATCCCACAAAGATTCAAATCTGAATATAATGAACCTGACTACCAGGTGGATAAGCCAGTTTGTGATTGGTCCCCACAGATTTGTAACGGAAGCAGGATAGAAAAATGTACAGGTTTAAACCCCAACGTCTGGACTCAGTCTCACAGACTTTTTTGTGCTTTCCTGCGAAATTAGTAAGGGTTTAGGGTTGTCCCAATGTCGAATTTCAAAGGTTGTGAGGGTTGGAGTACACACACACCGAGCCCTCTCTGTGAGTCTGCATTGATGCAGACTTCACCAAAGGAAATTACCCACAGTTCAAAGCGTGGTGACGTTTACCGTGGCGACCATACGGAAATCCGGAAATTCCAAAGTTAAACAACAGCACGCCACACGACCACGGAGCGGAGCGGACCTGTTGTCCAGCTGGTAGAAGAAGAGTTTGAATAAATGTGGACTCAGCCAGCCGTCTCCTGGGCCTTGGCCGTGTGGAAAGCGACAAAATATTTCCCAAACCAACAACATCTTTGCTATTAAACGTCGCCAAGGTAACACGTGATCTCGTGAAGTGCTGTCCTATTCCCATTTCTACCTATCTGAGCCCATGTGGCCTCACACACTCACTCACTTAGCACCTGACATCAGTTAAGTCTTCGAGTCCTCATGGCTCACTTTGGGATTGGGCCGTTGCATTCATCATTGTCCTACTCTCATCCCGGGTCAGCTAAAGCTCATTGCATGTTATTCCTGACGTGTCCGATGCAGTGATAACACAACGCCGCTCTTATCCGCTCGTTTTCTGCCTGTCACATTCCTATCAGTGTCTGTTTTCAGCCTAGTGGATTGATTAGCTGTGTCTTTTCTCTCCTAGCCAAACTGTGTCTCCTCTGTTCCCTGAAACACGATCACCGCATTCATGATTAATGCAGGTGGCTGTTGGTGTACTAAAGCTACCCCTCTCCAAACTCTTTACATGGATAGTCATCTGCCTATCTGTGTACTCGTGTGTCATCTGCCTCAGCCAATCTCTCCACGCTGGATTCCATTCACCAGACAGCATCATTCATTATTTCCTTCCCTCTCATCTTTGGTTCAGGTCTTGCTTCTTGCATCAACAGCACAGTGAAAATGAGGCCGTCTCCATGGTAACATGCGAGCCACCCGTGGTCGGCGCGTGGTTGGAGCCCTATCGCTATTGCGTACTTCGATTGAGCAACAGACAGAAAGAGAAACAACAATCTCGCCAGGCTAATGAATATTGATCTCCGAGACGGAGCTTTTAATACTGCATGTCTGCTTTTCTTTGTTCAATATTTAAAACGAGAGGGACTCTGTACTGGAGTGGCATGCATTATGTATGTCTCCGGTGGTTCGAGGAGGTGATGAGAAGCGCTAACTTAGTGTAAGCTGTCACACCAACGCCCTGTTGCACTATGTAGGATAGATGGTATTCTGTGTTGACTGCAGAGCGAGGCACAAAGGAACAAAACACACCCAAATCCCTGCAACGTCTTGATAAAACGAACAGTAAAATCTGTTTCAGTAGTTAGAGATTTGCCATGACTACAGAAAAGGCTTGATCAAGTTTAAAGCTTTCACATTCATCTGTTACATCTGCGTCACCCAGTCAAGACATCCAATGGATTTTGGACGGACACACACACACACACACACACACACACACACACACACACACACACACACTCTTTCTCTCTCTCTCTTTTACTGGCAGCAAGCATTAAAGAAGCTCAAGTTGAATGTTTCATATAAGCGTGAAGTCCTGTACTAGTTATATATACACACATACATAATGTGTGTGTGTGTGTGTGTGTGTGTGTGTGTGTGTGTACCTAAAGATGTTTGGTATATTAGAACATAAAATTCATAAAGCTGTCTCACTCCAATAAGAAGTTGCAACCAGCGACTGTGTGCCATCTTGGTTATTCTTCTGTCAATCCACTAATCGTTGCAGCTCTTCTATATGAGCAGTTGAAGTGACTACATGTTTAAACAACTGCTGTCCCACATCTGTCCCATGTCTGCCTCATCCAGTTAACACCTCAGATAGAGGTTGTGTAGACTGTTTCAGCTGCCTACCACCTGTACTGTCACTGACTGACTGACTGGCTGTGGAGTTCTGAGCTTAATACAGAAAACTTAACCAGCTCTGCTCCATCCTGACTCAGGCTACAGCTACACTGCTACCTTTTCATCTTCAAAGCCTTGTTTTTGAGACAAAAACAGTCTCTGATAAGAGTTTAGGCTCCAGTAGCAGAACTAATCTCAATCCACATTAACATGTCTGACAACAAGGGTTGGGTACAGAAACCCCGGTGCTAATATGGCACCGGTGCCTAAGTCTCTGTTTGTGCCCATCAGGACTACAAAACCACCCCGGAGTCTTCAAACTACAACGCGGGCATCAGTGTCTCCTTTTACGTAGCAAACGTAGCAAAAGATATTGGTTTTTAAACCAAACATAGTAGTGTACATGTAGCCTTAATCATATTCACACCGCTCTTGGCCAGCATGTCATTGCTGCATTTTTCTTACAGATCCATGTTGCTTTTACTGTTAATAACTTTCCAGTCATTGTGTTTTGATAAAATGGCCTTGCACCAACATAGATTTTCTAGTGGCTTTCATAAGGAATACTAATAACAAAGCAGAGCGGCTGAATGTTCAGGAGCCTCTGTGTGGAGGGTACGTGAATATTTGGCCAAACAATGTAACGGATGAGCGGTGTAGATGATGCCTCAGCATAAACTTTTGGCAAGTTGTCCATTTTTTTGGTGGGGACCTGCCAGTGCAAGGTTAGAAAACGTCACTGAAAGCAAAACTTGAAGTATCATTCTTGATTCAGTTTTATTTATATAGCGTCCCATCACATCAGGAGTTATCTCAGGACACTTTACAGATAGACTACTTTTTTTTAACATGGCAGTTCTTATTTGAATCATTCACAATACTTTTGAAAGATATGTTTGCTGAGTATTTTGTTTTGTTGGTTTTCTTGCTTCTACTGAAATGTACATTTTCCTATTTTTACCTTTTTTATTTATTTATTTTTAACATGTTTCTAATAATAATCCATTTATTTTATAGCGCTTTTCTAGACACTCAAAGACACTTTACAGTTTTGGTTACAGACAAAAGAAAACAGACACGGTACGTAGAGGTGAAAGAGAAAAGGAAAACACATGGGTGTGGACAGGCATAGGCAAAGCAGGAGAGGTGGGCAATGAAAGTCTGTTTAACAGGAAAAGCGAGTTCGGAGAGGTGAGTTTTGAGGGCCTGTTTGAAGGATGGTTGGGTGCTTGACTGTTTGATATGATCGGGGAGGGCAGCGGTGCAGCAGCTGAGAGTCTGTCACCCCGGAGCTTAGTTCTGATGGTCTTGAGGGTGTTAACATCGACGGACCTGAGGGGGAGGGCGGGAATGTGGCGGGTGAGGTTGTAATAAACAAAATCAAACAAAAGCCTGTTGGGTCTTTGTATGTTGCTACGAAGCAAAACCTTAACCGGAAACTGTCCCGACGGTACATCACAGTGGCCAGAGATGTGTTTGTATACACCAGCTGTATTGCTGACGTGTGTGTGTGTGTGTGTGTGTGCATTTTAGGCGAGGAGTGCAGAGATCCCTGAGCTGAGGACGGAGCCCCTCATGCGCTCATGCAGCAGCAGCACGGCCAGCATGAAGGTCAAGAATGTTAAGAAGTGAGTAGAAACACACACACACACACCCCCATCCATACCTGCCTCTGCCTATCTCCTCCACATCTCTTCTTCCCTCTGTTCACCTCTATTTAGCTCTCCTAACTGGCTGTTTATCGCCTCTGTTTCCTGCTAGAGTTCTTTCCATTCCCCGAGTCTATTTCTACGTCTTCCTCCTCCTTCCTCTCCCTCTGTTTGCACTGCACTCTCCCTTTTCTATACTAGTCATACACACTCCGAGGTGTTATCATGAGCAGAGGATGAAGTGCCAACCAAACTGTGTGTGTGTGTGTTCTGTTTTCAGACTTTGCTTCACCAAGGGCCACTTCCCAAAACTGGCAGAGTGTGCTCACTTCCACTACGAAAACGTGGACTTTGGCACAATTCAGGTAAAGGCCCTAAAGTTTCTCTCCTTAATTACCACATTAATAGAAAGTGTAATGACATATGATGAGGATTGCAACCTTGGGGCTGGACTGATCGCCCTCAGAGCAGTGCGCTTGCTTCACCAGCGGGGTTTCAACATTTCGGTGGAACTGGCTGTATAAAATGATAGCACCACGGATGTGGGATCATGGTGTGTAGACGAAGCTTTGAACTTCACTGTTTGTTTGTTCTTTCCAAGACTTTATGCTCTCGCTTGCAATTCCCCTGCAGTGTTGTGTAAGAAACGGAAAGATGGTGACGTTCATACAGACAGAAGTATGACTCACACGTCAAGCAGAGTTCATCCTTTTTGCCGTCACATCAGCGAGGATGGTTGGTGATGTGCATGGGTTTGATATCTTCTTCAATGGCCCTACAGCGCGACCAGCTTCACACAGCTCAGCTGACTGATGGCTCTGTGTGTAAAGCTGGTGAAGTTAATGTAGCTCTAGTTGCTGAGTGTCTTTAAATTCATATTATTATTATTGTTAAAATTGCATTCTGACATCACAATACCTCTCTGGCCCTTTACTGTCAGTGAACATCTGGCTGTGGAGTCACAAGTACCCTCTACTGAACCTTCACACTTTCATCTGTCTTCTCTCTTAACCCTCGTGTTGTCTTCCCGCCAACCTGGAAATCTTTGATTTTCTGAGTCAAAATTCAAAATAAAAAACCTTTTTATCAACGTTTTGGTCGTCTTTTCGACCCCTTTGTGTCTTTCCTCCAATGTTTGTCACATTTTCAACGTTTGTTGACATTTTTTGAGCCTTTTTAAATTTTTGTGGTTTTTTTTTTTACATTTGTCACTTTTTTTTTTTTTACATTTTTGGTACTTTTTTCGACATCTTTTCACATTTTTGTCACTTTTATTGACACTTTTTCTCTTTTTTTAATAAAAAATAAATTATTTAACTTGTGAGGAGTGTTGTATGACTTTTTTGGACAATTTGTTTGGAAAAAAAACAACAAATTTCTGATATACAAACTTTGAGGAAAGGGGTTCAAATTTGGGCCGAAGACAACAGGAGGGTAATCTTTGTTCCTTACCATCAGAATCCTGATATCAGCTGCTAGAAACGTGGACAAAAGCAATTTAAATGTCTTGATAAGTTGATGGGTTGTGTTTCTAGTTTCTACTGTAGATTCTTGATTACAGACTCTGTCGGGGCTGTTATATTATAGTTTGGGTGTGCTCTGAGTAAAGAGGTAAGTACAGTATTTAATAGTGGGATATTTTCTATCCAAGAGTTAAATGTGTGAGGTTTAGAACAAATAATGGGACGCGCCACTGATTTCACACTAGTTCACTTTGTGGAAACAGCTGTATCATGTCTTCTGTGGCTCTGGGAGGAAAAAATGTCCTGATGTCATGATAGTTATCTCAGCTTGGTAAGACTTAACTTACTTTAACAGAAGGTAGAGTTGTTCCAATACTAGTAAAAGGATAATGCCTAAAATGCTGCCATTGGTATCGCCAAGAATGCAAGTCCATTCCCCGATCTGATACCAAGTAATTTAGCCCTGAAAAAAATCTATTTTAAAGATGTTTATTGAAGTTCTTATTCCATTATGACTGTCTGTCAAACTAGATAATAAAAGAAAGTTCTACATTCTCTGTATGTATGTGTATATATAATTGAATATGCAAGTTCAGCTATCTGAATCTGTATCAGGAAGGAAAAAATGGGTCCGCGACAAAAAGTCTCCATTACAAACCGTAGGTGTGGGATATGAAAGAAGTGAGCATTTAGGTGGCTCTGATGAAATACACTACTGTGTTGGATTATAGGAAATGTAAGATCAGTTGTTTTTGCTGCTTGACCCATACTAGGGATTAAAAGTCAGGCTATCTTTAACCATTATTTATTGTCCCCTTTGATTTCCATAGCTTTCTACTTCGTATAAGTGCTGTATTAAGTTTCTGGAATATTCTTTAAAATGGGACTGAAATCAGAGCTTTTGAATCAGCAGTTCTTTACCTTTCACTCCTTGCCACTAGGTTTAGCATCATTTCGGCACTGCATCATAAAGATTGCACCTTTCTCACTCCGACAACTGTGTCATGATGTGAAGAAGCCAGTAGGGGTCAGCAGTCGGCTAAAGTTACTACACGTTGGTGTCGGGAGGGCAGAGCGAGAGTTTGCTAAACAGCTGACTACCATCTACTCCACCTGCAGGCTATTTGTTGATGTAACTCAGGTTACACCACAGAAACCATCTATTCATTCGCTGCATGCGTAAATGAAAGCCTTCGGCTAAGAGGAGTAGTCCATAGTCAGTAGATTGCTTCTCCTTTTGTTATCCCAGCTGTGTGTGCTGGCAGCAGGACTGTCTTACCCTTTGTAGCCCTGTTGTTTTGTTGTGCTGCTCTAGGATTTTAGTATTCAGCACGACTCCTGCCTCTTCTCTTGAGTGAACAGAAACCCCGCGAGAAAAACTCTCGTCTCCCTTGTTTGTTGAGGGATTAATTATTCTGTATTTGTTCCCCATGTCAATCAGTACACTTGATGTTTAATCTTGCCTCAGACGAACATGTTGGCTTGTTTAATGAATTGGTCACAAATGTATTCTGTTTGTTGGGCCCAAATGAGTCTGACGTGATATTCCTACTTAATCATTTAGGTGAAGGAAAACATTGCTGCTTAGTTAAGCAGTCAGAGAGCGCTTCCTCCAATCAACTTTTTATGCTCATCATGGTGGTTGTTCGACAGATGTGCCTGTAATGCCACATGCACATATTCACTGAATTATATAATGTGTAGTACTGTTCCAGCAGTTGTCGTCAAAGTTGTGGCACCTAGGTTCACCTGGGGGAAGTTAAGCAATGTGTTTGTCTTAAAACTCCCGCAGTAGTTTTGTATTCTGCATGAAGCCTTGTGGACTGTGTGCAGGATACTGGGCTCTGGCAGGCTTAGGACTACTGCTGGAAGACACATTCCTACATTTCCATAATAAAAAAAAAAAAGCCTTGCCAAATTTTAGTCAGGCCAGGTTTTGTTGTGGAAACATTAGGATCTCATAGTCACAGAAGACCAAAGAGGAGGGCGCCTGCATTCAGAGCAGCACTTGCGTGGCAGTTTTTGTCTTATGATACTGGTATTTCAGATTATTATTGGCCAGTTTTTGAGGGTTGTTTTTGTTCAGTTGTTGTCATTGACATTAATGGGATTCATTCATTCCTTTTTTAGATTTTGGTATTCTCCAAGGGTGGCACATTTTCTTAATTGCTGGTTAAAAAATGTATTACATTTTAATATTGTCTTAATGTTTCATTAATAATAATTATAAGCCTGAATTACACACACACATGCTCAGTACCTATACATTCACTAATGGAGTGATGTCAGAGTGATACTGTATGTTGTAGACCACACACTGTATATTACTTATATTAACAGTCTATGATGTAGACCCCACAAAGCCACCTTGTTGTGCAACCAAGGTGTCTTTAACAAGCACACTGTCCCAATGCACCTGTATTGTGCGATGTATGTCACATTTTATTTTTTTGTTAATGTAGAGTGGTAACTGGCAACACTAAAACTGATTGGACGTTCAGTGAGAATGATAAACATGCATCCAGTCCAAACATTTGACAGTATAATTAGCGGGTTTACCTGTAGCTGTATACTTTGGACAGGTAACATACTGTGATCCTGTCTGCCCAGCTGAGCATGCTGCTAAATGGAACAGGAGCTCTGAATGGGCCGACCTACTGTGACCCAGACGTTACCTTGTGGTGAAGTGTTTACAAGTGACATGTTAAATGGCGTACAGGCACTCACTGTAAATGAGTCAGCACAGCCGTTTGAAACACACAAACACACACTGTGGGTGCGCAGGATCACTTAAGGGGAATAGCGTAGCATGTAATTGCATGTAATTGAGCTGTAAGCCTCAGTAAATTCCGATTCAGTCCTGGCTTTATTCTTTCGGCGCGGTCTCAGGCTCAGAATCGGATTCTCAGCTTTTCCTGGTTTCCAACGGAACTCCCTTCAGCTCCAATGAAATCTCTTGATTTCATGAATAACAGTTAGGGGTTTGCTGCCTTGCTCAAGGGCTGATCAGCAGTGGCCAAGAGGTGAACTTGCACCTCTCTAGCTACCACTCTTTAGCTACTGCCTCTGCTGTTATGGATGGAAAAATCAATCCACATCAGCTTTAGCTGTTACTTCATGTTTGGTGCCAATTGGTACAATTTAGCATGCTAAGCTAAGAAGATGATGACGTTAGTTTGAAACCTATGCATTGTTTTAGACGGAACATTCAAACATTTATTGCCAGTTTGGACAGCCTCATGGCATATTGGATTGATCAGGTGAGATGAAGATGGAAACTGAGAAGAGCCCTCTGTGTGTGCCCCTTAGTCGTGTGCTTGCTATCCCCACTTCGGTTTTTCTTCTCATGCCCTAATTTGAATAGCCATTCAGCAGGGATTCTCACACCGATGTTGAATCGGCCAAAAAAGTCAGACGACTGACTGTTATGTCGGACGCTCGCTGTCGGCTTAACCTCAGCCGAGGATCTCCCTGGCATGTCAGAAACTTTACAGTACTTAATGATTCCAAAATATAAAGCTGGAATATATGTACTTAACTAACTCTCTCAGCCTAACCCTAATGCACCTGTGCATTTCCATATCAAGTTTATAATCAGTAAAGAGGAGTTTGGGCCTCTTGCATGAAAATGATATACTGTAATGTCAATAGCAGATGGGCCTGTAGTTTCTATTCTCCACCTCCACCACTATGGACCACGAGCACCCTAACAGAATAAAAATTTAAAAAATGGCGTGAGAAAGTTGTGCTATCAGACACAATAGCTTATTCAGGCTGCCAGCCCAGTGTAAGAATTATGTAGCTCATCTTTGTTCCTGTGGGAAACGAGCTACTAGTAATCTTAAAACTCTGTAACTCAGAAATCTTCGGAAATGTTTCTTCTGTAGAACAATTCCTCATTGCGGCCATCATTCTTTAAGAAACTATGTTTCGTGACACATTTTTGAGAAAGATAATTAAGGGTCACAGCTGTGAGTGTGTATAACTAGGGAGAACACTGACGAGGCAGATCCACAGATTCATGTCGTTTAAACTGAATTTGGACTCTTGATTCAGCGTTTTTTCCTCTTCAATCATCCATTTTTATTGGTGAGCACTAGAGAAAGACGGATTCTTGGGCCATTTTTTGCCAGTCTGCTGGTGATCTGTATCTGCGTTTTTATTTGCCTGGTACCGATAAAGTGAATGAATTAACAAGTGTCCTACTTTGGCTCGGCTACAGCTCTACTGGCCCTCTGCTTTGTTTTCACTCACCACTGAGTCTGACTTCATGTCCCCCCACTACAACACTATCTGACTATCTCTTGCTGGGGGTTATGTTGGGTTAAGTTTCTCATTATATAAAATAATTGCTTAAAACTGTTGTTGCCATTTGTAACATCCCAAAAATCTTAATTTTGCCTTAAAGAGTTTCATTTTCACATTATATGCATATTGGTTCCAAATATCAGTTATCGGTTTCATTAACTGCTAATAATTGGTATCGGTCTTGAAAAGCCAGTATCGGTCAGTCCGTGGTGAGCACATGCACGGTGTAAACCTAAACCCTGAGAGTCCTATTTATACACACCTCTCTGCACGTTACTGTTGTATTGAGCTGTTATTTTTGGTGTTTCTTTGCTCATAGAACTGCTGAGGATCTGCCTCTTTTATTAATCTATTTTTTTGTTTACTGGATCATTCTCTGCATTATATAAAATACACCAGAGGGAAGGCAATCACCATATGATGGAGCTGCTGGTAAAGTAGACCTTCGAATGTGCAACTTTAGTAACTTTGAATGGAAATGAACTCGCTAAACCTGTCCACATGCTGTTTATGTTGACTTGCAGCCGAGCAGTTTGTTGTTGAAAGGAGATGGCTGTTTGCCTTAACAAGCATGTGTATCTAATAATGTAGCCCCTTTCTTAAAAAAAAACCCCACTCATGCTTCCTTTTGATATGATCATTTTTCAGTCCACATACTGTATCTACTGTTATTCTCCTAAATATCTGATATATCACTGACCATGGCCTCTGCTCCATTTGACGTCTCCGTTGAATGGCCTCCAGCTTTCCTCTGTTCCCCTCGGCCCTGTCCCAGCCAAGCAGGCCGGTGACTGCATGATCCAGTCAGCAGCCACATACCAGCAAAACAACTTTATTGACTTCAACACTACAATCCCACTGCGCCAGTCGGCCCTGCTCTCCCATACGGTTTATCCACAGCCTAGCATTTGGTCCCCACTCACATTTTACTATTAATGGACAGCTCAAATCCACACACAAGCTGGGGCTGTCCAAAAACTATGGCATAGTTTTCAACCACTGTTTGGTGTACGATGATTAACAGCGTCTGAATTTACTCAACGATTGTTGAAAATGTGTTATGCGTGAAGTTCCTTCACTGTGATGTTTGCGCTTCGCTGTGCAGACAGATGAATGTGTTTTTGTTTTCACATTCATCTGCTGAGAGAGGAACGTGTCTCTGAGCTCTGCTCATCAGTTTAACACCTGCACATACCAGCAGACACAAAGGTTTCAGGCATAGCAGATTTCAGGGCTTCTACTGTGGTGCTAAGGTCACAGCCAGCCCTCCGACACAAAAGCTCTCTCTCTCCTCACACGCAGCCAGAGGCCAGCCATCTAATGGCTGTGTACGCAGGAAATATAATGCACCAAAGCAATTGATGTGAATACAATCTTGAGACAGAAGTGTTGCTACCAGACAAACTGCTTTATGCAACTTGTGCTGATTCTCAGATATAGATTAAGAATAAACATAAAGATAAACGGAGTGTGTGTGTCTGTATGTGTGTGTGTGTCTGTGTGTGTGTCAAAGACGGAGGAAGGGCGGTGGATCCAGCCTCTAACAATAATGATGGCAGTCAATCTGAGTTTAACAGCTGTGAAGGAGGGCCCCCCTCTCTCATCTAAACAACAGTGCATGCACTTACAAAGGCCATGATGTTAGTGTGCGGGGGAATGAGAGCAGTGGGCTGTATGCGTGCATGCATTCATGCATGTGATAAAGATTGACTCCCCTCTTTAGTCCAGCTCTCTGTGTGTTGCTGTATGGCTGACGTGTCTAGGCTACACCTACCTTCAGACTCTGACGTGACAGAAAACGGTGAAGTCTGGAGGGGGAGGGGATCTGCTCATTATTTTGTCTGCGCTCCTAGCCAGCCACCATTCTATCCATCCACCCCTCCATCACTTACCTGCCTGCATCCGCCCCGCTAGCTGAGCATCGTGACACAATATGCTCCCATTGCCCAATCGCCCCCTTCCCTCACAAAGGCCCAGGAGAGATGCATAGAGATGGACTCCCTCCCCCAGTGGGACACAATCCATCACCCGCTGCACTACACTGAAGACCGCACCGGGCAGCACTAAACCCAGACAGGCGGGCTCAGGGTCGACAAACCGCGGGATATTCACCACAATATTCAAGATCGACATTGGATTAGTTGTAGCGGTAGAATTGTTAAATTGTAATTGTTCAGGCACGTGTGTTTGTCTGGACGAAGCAAACTCCGAGCTGTGGCCGACACACCCCCTCTATCACGTGTCCATTCAGAGGAGCTCTTTCCACTCCTTGTGAGCAGAGGATGATGTAACGGTTGGACTCATTTTGCCCTTGTTAGAGGAAACAAAAGACCTGCCAGAGAGCGCACACACACACACACACACACACGCAACCTTTTTCATTGTTTCTCTCATGGTCATTATTGGAGGACAACAAGAAGGATTAAAAAAAATCAAATCCACTTTGAGTATATTTTATCATTACTATAATGATATAGTATAAAATTACTATAATTCAATTCTTGTATTTTGAAGTTATTTTAATTGTTGCACATTATTCGTTCCTATAAAGAATGACAAATGAAATCCAGTAGGCTGTTGAGGAACTGGCCTGATCCCAAATGACATACAAACATTAAAATGTAATGCCGACTGTATCAAGTAGGTATCATGTTATGTTATGTATGCTTAAAAACTTTTCAACTAATTTTGCTAGCGTTATTGGCTCGTCACAAAGCAATGACTCGCCCCCGTTATAGGGTGCATATGGTTCAACCCAACAGTCAGTTTCATTGGAATAGTATTACAGGCCTGTTGGGGTAAAAATAATTTTTTGCAAAGTCAAAAGCTCCTGAAAATAATCAAGTTCAGGGAAAAAAATCCTTAAGTATTATTACCTCTGCCAAGGAGATTATGTTTTTGGTTTTGTTTGTTGGTTAGTTTGTCTGTCGGCAGGATTACAGAAAAACAACTGGTCTGATTTTCATTCAAATTAGTGGAAGGATGTGGCATGTGCCAAGGAAGAGCCCATTACATTTTGGAGCGGATCCAAATCACCGGACGGATACCAACATATTTTTTTAAATTCATTTTCAATTTTGTTAACATTGCAAGATGAGGCATTTGTGCTGCATTCATGTCAGAATAATCAGAGAAATGACTTCCCCACTGGGAAAGTTCACGCTGCATTAACATTGTGAGATGGGGCATGCCTTGGCGGCGGAGGTCTGTGCTCTCTGAGTGCCCTTCTAGTTTATTTAAGACTTTAACGGTCAAGAACTCCGCTAATCTGCCTAATCAGGATGATTTGTGAGGGATTAGATCAGATTTGATTGACTGTAGCATTCACCCAGTCAACAAGAAACAAATTCAGTCCCATATGCTCTCTCTTGTTATGGCATTTGCAGCTCGACTAGACTGATTTATTTCCCCTTCCACCTTCACACTTGACAACCCGTCCTCTCCCTCCGCTACCTGCCTTAAGGGGCCTCCAGCAGGGAAACACCTGGGACGTGGGAACATTTAACTGTTAAGCTGGCTGCTGGAGTTACTGCTTCACTTCAGGAGCGTGGAACGCCTTACCCCTTTCTGGCCTCCTGAAAATGATGTCGGGATAGAAAAGCCCAACATTGCTGTATCCTCTTGACATTGAGATGTTTTTGGTGTTCACCGCGTTCCTGTCATTCTGTAAAACTGAAATGTTGAGACACCTTTAACAGAGTCCAATTAGCTTCAGACATCACTACATAGTACCCTTTCCCTATATTATTTAACACAGTGTTTCCCAAACTGTGGGAGGGCCCCTAAACTGACACAAGAGCACAGTCCCTGATTTGATAAGAGATTGTCCCAGCGTCCCCCATCTGATGGGGGTTTTGCCTTTTTAGATGTTTTATGACAGGTGTGTATGAAAGTGTATGAAACCCACGGCCAAAACACTCATGCATTCTGTCATTTTGTTAATTATGGATGGAATTATATTGAGAAGGAATTATTCCCCTTTTTGCTATGGAACCCCTGTAAGCCCCTCAAAGACCCCTGGAGGTCTACAGACCCTTCTTTGGGAACCACTGATCTAACACATTGGTATGTGATGTAATGGGCCAACAGTGAGGTGAGATAACAGCCGAGTGGCCTGCATTAGTAGGATGCACACATTGACATTATTCTCGCTACGCTAAGATAGGGATATTTAGCCCCGCATGGTGCCCATTTACCTGAGGCTTATTGTGTGTGTGTGTGTGTGTGTGTGTGTGTGTGTGTGTTTTACAGTAAACTCATAATGGGATTTGTTTTGCCAACCCGATCCAAGTCATGATCTCATCCCGTTACAGCAATCTCCCTTTGTGTTTAAATCCCATTGCACTCCTCAGTCCCTTACTAGATTCATCCTTATAGCTTTAGTAATGATTTCAGATGTCGCTCCTTCTCACATCCTCCTTTAGCTGAAGTACTAACAGAAAACCCACAGCGTGAAAATAGTGTCTTGGGAGAGCAGCCATTATTTTCAATCACAGCAGCATTCTCCTGTTTTCTGCAAACTTAATTAGATGATGATAAGATTAATGAGAGGCTGGAGCCCATGTGTAGCCTCTCTTTATAAGTATCTTTCACCAAGTCCAAAGTCCTCACGTTCTTTTGTCTAACGATTGTTTGACCGTCATAGGTTAAATCCAAAAGACAAATTTGCATCACAACTCATTGAACACGGTTTTGTGTCCCTATCATTTTTGAGACCTGGAAGCTGTTTACTGCTTAGCAGTTAGCACTTGGTTTGGGTCTGTAGAACTGAGTTGGCCTGAACAGATCTCTTACTCCATTACAGTTGCAGCAGAGAAAGGGGAGACTCATGGGAAATGTATTGAAAGCACAGAGGAACGTTGTATCTTGTGTTCAAGATATTGTTGGTACAGTATTTTATTTAAAAGATCACATATTATAATTTGGAATATCAAATCATCATTGCTGACAGATTGACAGACAGAATTGAGGAATGCTTGAAAAATCTAATGGATTTATTCCTGCTGGAACAGGACTAGGGCTATTTGTATTAGCTTTGCTAGCAGTGGTCTGTTGGACCATCGGTCCACCACTGGTCCGGACTGAAAGAGTATTTGATTGTTTGGCACAACATTTTCTGCAGAGATTCATGGTTCACAGACAATGTATCGGACTGATTTTGGTGTTCCCCTGACTTATTCTCCCCGCCACCATGACGTCAAATGCCTCAATAACTGTTGGATGGATTGCCATCAAATTTGGTTCAGGCATTAGAGTTGCCCTCAGGATGAATTGTATTCACTTCAGTGATCCTCGCACTTCTCATCATCCATCATCAGATCAGAGTCAGTTTGAACTTATCCATCACTTTGGTTTATGAAGCAATGACTGCAAAACGTATGACATTCCGCTTCATTTAATAAATGGTGATGCTGGAGCGAGAGCAGAGTGCGAGATTGTCCTTTTTTCTAAGTTTGGGATATTTTCCAGAAGAATTGTTGCATGTGTGAATTGTTTCTTTTGAAACTTCAAACATGTTAGCATGCTGATGTTCACATTCACTGAAAGCACTGCTGTGCCTAAGTATAGCAGGACGTGATTGTAGACTCGTAGTATTTGTTTTTTTAAGTTTTAGACTCCCTGCATATTAAGTGACATACTCCTGGGTTGCTATAACCGCCATGTCTACAAATAATTTAGTACAGTAAAAGTGATTCATCCTTCCTGGTGCATCTTTGTATAAAACAATGTCATTCGATGGTTACATTTCCTGGAAAACATCTGACCTCAACGTGATTTGGTCATAAATCAGTCCGACCTTTCAGTGGCACAGCAGAGGGGAGAGCTGAATGAACTGGGTCATCTTTGGATTATCACTTGATATTCATAATGCAGACTTAGTGTAGGGAATGATTTGATGCTCCGGCAGCCAGTCCAACCACACATGCCAGCTAACCCATCTTGAACACGCTGGGAAACGCTGGGACTACCATTTCAGCTCAGTGGTGACTGTTAACAAATTGACACATTGCTTCACTTCCGCTGTAAATGTTTTGGAAGCCGGTGTGGTTAGAGGAACAGGTTTGAGGTTTGGATCACTCATTTCAGGCATCAAGGTTGCTGCAATAAAAGTAAGTAAATAAGTTTAAACCTGAAGTTTAATTGGGGGGGCAGGAGCTCAGTCAGTAGGGAGTTGGGCTGGGAACCGGAGGGTTGCTGGTACAAGTCCCCATATGGACCAAAGTATGGTGGTGGACTGGTAGCTGGAGAGGTGCCAGTTCACATCCTGGGCACTGCCAAGGTGCTCTTGAGCAAGGCACCAAACCCCAACTGCTCGGGACGCCTTTCTATGGGCAGCACCCCCACTCTGACATCTCTGCATTAGTGCACGTATAGGTACTGAGTATGTGTGTAATAACAGTGAAAACATTGTAATTTCCCCTTGCGGGATTAATAAAGTATACGTTATTATTATTTTATTAATTGAAATACGTGGATGTTTGATCTTTTCCTCTTTTTGGTGTTAGATCAAAACACGCACGCACGCACACACACACACACACACACACACACACACACACATGCACACATGCAGCACATGCAGCTCTGTATCCTTGTGGCCTCTCTTGGCTCCCACATGTCCTCGTCAGTGAGGCTCTGGCTGTTTGCTGGATTTCCGTCCTCCATTCCAGCAATAGGTCTTTTTAATCCATCTCATGTGTGGATGGCATAAATGAAGTCATCACAGCTGATGCAACCTTCCCTTTTCTTTTTCCATTTTATTGTTTTTGAGGTATTCTGCTGCAACCTGAGAGCAGGTCGTATAGCAGAGGGGAGGTTAAGGTTGTATTTTTGGTGACTCTATTTCTACTTTGCAAGTGTGGTAGACTGCGCGCTACCACGCTCGGTTGTTATTGTGGGGGGGATTTTTAAATGCAGAGTTTGGTCGCCTAGAGTTGAAGTAGCTTCCCATTCTCTTTGCTGCATTTGCAAAGCATCAGTCATTGACATTGACTTTGAGGTGTAATTAGATGTCCTTTGACTCGCTATTAATTGTCTACTTGCTAGAACAGATTGCAGATTTCCTCACTTCCTCAGTTGAGCACTTTAAATAAAATGCCACTGTGCAAAGGTACAGCAGAGAAAAGACTGCACATGTGGAAAGAAAGAAAACTGCTCTCCCGCAAGTGCACCCCCCTCTTCTTTCTGTTACCTCCTGCTCACTCCTCTGCTGCTTTTTGCTCTCTCCCTCCATCCCTGCTCTTTGTCCTGGGAACGTACCAACCAGAGAGGGGGAAGAGGAGGGGGAAAAGGGGGGAAGCCAGCATGTCAGACCGGGGAGAGGAGGGGAAAAGGGAGAGAATAGCATGTGGCGGAGGGACTGAGAAAGCAGACCGTGAGGTCGGCAGAAGAACGAGGCTGAAGGAAAATAGCTTTCTTTCCTTTTTTTGTGGGGGAGAGGGGGTTCTGGTCGTTCCCTCCCATTATATCCTGCTGCTAATACAAAACTGGGTGAAAAAGTTCTGTTGGGTGCTAGCTATCAGAGAAAAGAAGCCTAGAAAGAAGATGAGAAAATCAGGATGGGAGCAAAATGGAGGAGGGGAAAGCGATTCTTTTGAGGAATCCACCAAATAGTCACCACCTCTCATCCACCACCACCGCCTACGCTGCTAATATTGTTGCCTCCTGCCCCCCTGTCTTTGAATCCCACACTGGGAGAGCTTACACTGTCTGTGAAAGAAAGTGGAGAGCTGACATTTATGTCCTGCTGAGGGGAAGTTTGCTCTGGACCGGCGAAACAGGACTCTGCAGGAGGGGATGTACATTCTCCCACACACTTGCACAGAGAAACAGAGACTGGGGACAGGTGTTGGAGTGTAAAGGAGGGGCGAACTCTGAGCGTGACGCTGCACACCGGGCACAAAGTGAAGGAAAGTGTAGAAACTAAAACAAGGAGAGAAAACCAGACTTAAATTGCTGTGAGTACAAAGGTTGTGTCTCTCTTTGACTGCTATTTGGTTCGTTTCTTTCATTTCCTTGCTGCAGCTCCGCAGCAATCGGAGCAGTGCTTCCCCCTTGTCCTTGAGTGCCTGCAGGACTCATCAGAATAGCTTGTGTCCAAAATACGGCAGTTGGATTAAGCCATTTCACCTCTGCTGAAACCTTTTGTTAGGACAGTGCGATTCTCCTTTGTCTCTGGAAAATGTCCAACATGGATGGGGTTTGTCTTGCATTTGGGAATATAATGAGCCTGCTCTTACGAGGGAAACCAGAAGAAGCACAGACCATCCATGGATGTGTATTTATTTTTCCAATCTAACCATACACAACCTGAGGACAGGGAGAAAGCTATAATTTTAGAATTCCAGTGAGTTGTCACAGTGATTGTTGGGGTAGTTGTATTGCCTTTCCATTGTAACCGAACCAGTACTCCCAGAACAGCTAATTCTTTAGTATTTAGTATTATATTTTGTGAAAGACATTTATATAGTGGTGTGTGTGTGTGTGGGTGTGGGGGCTGGGGGACTGTCAAGAGTGCAGCCCTTCTTTGCTGCTGGGGCCACGGGACAATGTGTGCTAGTGCAGGTTGGATAGAAATCAGATTATAATGTGGTGTGTTTCATGCCCTGTAGAAAACAAGCCTAGAACGCTTGAGAACCTGTGGGGCAGGCCACTCAGTTTGGGTGTACAGGATCTGGCTCTGGATCTCATCATATGTTATTTGGATAAACGTCTGGCTAAAAGCAGAAGCACTTGCAGGCACGAGTCTTTCTATCTAGTGTCTTATAGTCCTCTTAAAATAATGTCTCCGAAAGTACTTTAAAATGTTTTTAGAGATTATAACAGTGTAGTTAACTAGCTTGCTTAACCAGTAAATGGCATATTTAATTAAGTAAGTTTAGACAAGACTTTGAGTCTAAATACATTTTATACATACAAAATGGCATTTTTTGCCCCCAAAATTCCTCAAAAGAGTGGAGGTGAACATGTGGGTACATGGTCATATGTCCTGTATACTGTGAGTTCTGTCAGGTGTAGACGGCTGAGGTAAAGCCATTCATCAATTTAGAGCTCTGCCGAGAACTTTGTTAATGTGTAGGGAAATGAATGTCATGTCACCCTCTGGAGGCTGTGTTGAAGGTTTATTGTGGAGTCTTGTATGTGGAAGTGACAATGCAGTAGCTAAAAGAGTGTTTGTCTGTTTAGATGTGTGTTGCTCGCTGGGAGGTGTGTCAGGTCTCAGTCTCTACAGATCAAATATCAGTCTGTGGAGACAGATACTGCTCCGATACAGTATTAGGGACCACTAAGGTATAAAGAGACTTCAGATACAGTATTAGGGGACCACTAAGGTCTATATAAAAGAGACTTCAGATACAGTATTAGGGACCACTAAGGTCTATATAAAGAGACTTCAGATACAGTATTAGGGGACCACTAAGGTCTATATAAAGAGACTTCAGATACAGTATTAGGGACCACTAAGGTCTATATAAAAGATACTTCAGATACAGTATTAGGGACCACTAAGGTCTATATAAAGAGACTTCAGATACAGTATTAGGGACCACTAAGGTCTATATAAAGAGACTTCAGATACAGTATTAGGGACCACTAAGGAGACTTCAGATACAGTATACTAAGAGACTTCAGATACAGTATTAGGGACACTAAGGTCTATATACTTCAGATACAGTCTAAGGTCTATAAAAGAGACTTCAGATACAGTATTAGGGGACTAAGGTCTATATAAAGAGACTAAGATACAGTATTAGGGACCACTAAGGTCTATAAAGAGACTTCAGATACAGTATTAGGGACCACTAAGGTCTATATAAAAGAGACTTCAGATACAGTATTAGGGACCACTAAGGTCTATATAAAGAGACTTCAGATACAGTATTAGGGACCACTAAGGTCTATATAAAAGAGACTTCAGATACAGTATTAGGGACCACTAAGGTCTATATAAAGAGACTTCAGATACAGTATTAGGGACCACTAAGGTCTATATAAAGAGACTTCAGATACAGTATTAGGGACCACTAAGGTCTATATAAAAGAGACTTCAGATACAGTATTTAAGGTCTATATAAAGAGACTTCAGATACAGTAAGGTCTATATAAAGAGACTTCAGATACAGTATTAGGCTAAGGTCTATATAAGGTCAGATATATAAACTAAGGAGACTTCAGATACAGTATTAGGGACCACTAAGGTCTATATAAAAGAGACTTCAGATACAGTATTAGGGGACCACTAAGGTCTATATAAAGAGACTTCAGATACAGTATTAGGGACCACTGAGGTCTATATAAAAGAGACTTCAGATACAGTATTAGGGGACCACTAAGGTCTATATAAAGAGACTTCAGATACAGTATTAGGGACCACTAAGGTCTATATAAAGAGACTTCAGATACAGTATTAGGGGACCACTGAGGTCTATATAAAAGCATCAAAAGAGCACCATGTCATGGGACGCTGACAGACTTGTCCTTGCAGCTAAGAGAAGCTTCCATTGAAAATGAATGACTTCCGGTAACTTTAGAAGCTCATGTTGGCACCGGTGTGTATGTACAGTAAAGCACATAAAGAATCCTCCCAGTCAGGCATACGTCGCCCGTCCGACACGATAGAATCTGGCATGGATACAAATCCGTTTATCAACAAACAATATTATAATGCTAAACCTTCACGGCAGCCCATGTGCGCGGACGTGGGGCTGAATACATTCAGAAGCTGAAGCGGTGTAATCAATCATTGCAAAACATTTTAGATAAGGACCATGGCAAACAGTTTTGTTGCTCTGCTTTGTTGTGCTTTTTACAGCACAGCTGTAAGGTTTGCTACATTATGTAATAAAACAGTCGTAGTTTGTTGCAACATTAGTGATCCCAGTCATTCAAAACTATTACTCTTGTCTTCTCAGTCACAGTTGATCATTGAGCAGCTGTCCCTTTCCCCTGAAATATAGTCTCAAACCCTTAAACTCTTCCAGTAAATGCTTAAATATCTGCTTTCAGGGGCTCACTGCTAAAGTTTGTTTTTATTGCTTTTACTTGCTGCTCTGTCTAAAGAGTGCAAAACATGTCTGGGTTGCTCAGTGCTGGTACTGAACAACACAGAGGTAATTAGGTCATTTGCTGTCATACTAGTTTGTCTCTCTGAAAAGAGCCACAGCCACAGAAAAGGGCACTGTTGTTCTGTGAAAGCTCTATTTAGCGCTGCTCTTCCATTAACAACGGTCTTTAAATCAAGCCCTCTTTAATGGGTACAAAAACACTTCCATGTGTTTTTGTACGCTCACTGGCACCATGACATTGCTTCGACAATATCTGTTTAGTAGACCTCGGGAGCACATAAACACCCCCAGTCTCAGTTTGAATGCTTGCTGTTGAAAAGACCAAGTTCCTTTTGTCTGAAAAAACTAGGTCTGAGCAGTATATCCATATAATGTTGATATGTGAGACTAGACATTGTCTTAAATGTTGGATATTGTAATATGACAATGTATGAAGTGTGTCTTTTCCTGGTTTGAAAGACTGCATTACAGGAGTGAGTGATGTAATTTCTGTTTGCCTTTACTCACTTAGTCATTATTACTGAGTACTGATTATTATTTATTGAAAATCAAGGTATTTGGACAAAAATATGGTGATATTTTGCTTCTGTGGCATTTGCTTCTGTGGCATTGAACAATATTACCATTGTTTTCTGATACAGACTCCCCACAACCTGGACCTAGTTGCTTACATGCACAGACCTCACCCCACCTGGCTAGGTGATGTGCTACATAATGTCTTCTGGTGTTATGAGCTCAATAGACAGAACTCTGCCAAAAGGAGGTTCCCACTAATTATGTATGCATAGTGTTTGTTATGCATATTGTTATGAGAGAGGCATGAAACGTAATGATCCATAACCTCCCATAACAGAAGCTTTTCAGATCCTCTACAGCTTTGCTTGTATTTGCATTGCCTTTTCCACTGTGTTTTACAGACCAGAACATTTTGGATATGTCATTGAAATATCCACAGCACTTCACATATCAGGATTCCAGCCTGGGCTTTTCCTTTTTTTCTTAAAATGACCAATGATCTCTTTCTGTGTCTTACAGTTGTCCCTGGGGGACGAACAGTGTGAAGTGACGCGGAACGGCTATGAGTCCAAGGAGCTGGTGTACTTAGTTCATATTTACTGCCAGGTAAGACTCCACTGCGTTTGATGGCACAGTAATACAGAAATACAGATACTGTACATACTTAACCTCCCACAGCATGCATACTCTTAAAGATAATTATAGTACACAATCTCCCACAGTGACTGCACTTCACACACACACACACACACATAAACACACTTGTCAAAATGTATTCATGCTTCCTCTAAAAACTTGTCAGAAGTGATTTCCAACCCACAAATGATGGTTCAGGGCAACCCGTTCAGATATCCAGCGCAGTCCTCCCTGTGTGCTGGCTCAAATTCAGACATTTCTGAAGTAGCTAACTTGTTCTTTTAGAAAACAAAGTCATGTGGGAATTTAGAACTGGAAAGAGATTCTGAACAATGTCTGATAGAAAGGGCTTCAGAGTGTGAATTCTTCAAACCCTAAGCTTTTACAAAGTATCATACAAATGTTTCTCCATATTACTGTGGCTGGATGTTTTGGGAGATTTATTTGCATTGGTTGCGATGTTTAGACGTGTCTGCATCATTATTGAAAAAATCATTCATTGACAGTTATTGGTGGCGGTATCATTTTCTGGACTATGGTCTAGACCTGCTCTATCTGTAAAGTGTCTCGAGATAACTCTTGTTATGAATTGATACTGTAAATAAAATTGAATTGAATTTTCTGCTGTGTCCATGCTGAGCTTCTTCTTATAGCTAGCTTAGCATTCCTTGCTTAGCATTCCTTATTTAGTGTCATTGCCAATGTTGATAGTGTAGGAAAAAGTTGGCTTTGAAGTTGGTCAAAATAAAAAATAATTAAAGGGATATTTGACTTTTGGAAAGATGAATATATCTTTAAATTGGGTCATTTATGTAGTAGAAATGTGATTTTTCTTTCTTTTAAATTGGTGCCTTCTAGTTGATGAACGCACAAGTGGTGTCATTATCTTATGTTAGTCGGGTTTTAGCATTACTGAAGTGACAGTCTCTGAACTGGCTGGATGCAGTCCATGTCTAATGATCAGGATGGATCGGACATCTGTACAGAGATCTCTGGTCTTAAGCTCAGTCATTCGAAAATGTTATCGGGTTTCTACTGATACAAAGCTTAATGCTAATCGGTGAAGTATCCCTTTAAGGAGGATGTTATAGTAAAATAACAGCTGAATTATTTATGAGTACATCATCTGGTTTTGCAAGAAATATGATTTGCCCAAAATTGAGCATAGCCTTAAGGTAGTACACACATGCACACCAGCTGCTCAGAAGCTTTTCCTAAGCCGCCTCCAGTGACATTTTTGATTCTGGTTTCACGCATTTCCCTCTACAGATCATATTCCATTTGCACAACCTTGGCAATGCCCCACAAGTATGTGGCTGTGTACTTGGAAATGCTGTCGGAAAACTGCTAAATCTACACTAGTTCTATTTGAAAAGGGGGAAAACTGGCAAATAATTGGCCTCAGAGCTTTAAACAGAGAAAGTAGCACAGCACAGTGAGATTGGTTCACAGACCCAGAATGGGAGGGGGAGAAGGGGGGGTGGGATAGAAGCAGCGTCTTAAAGTGGGGCAGGACAGCATAAAGAGTTCCCTGAGCCCCCCCAGCGTGTCTCTACCAGCCAGCACTTTTAAAACAGCACTAGAATGAGTGGGCTGAGTGGTGCACTGCAGTCCCAGTCGCACAAACCCTGGCCTCGGCACAGACGGATTTTCCAGGCCAAATTTAAAGCAAAAGACTTTTTCCACCACTAGTCTCTCTCAGTGGGTTTTGAGGTTTGCAGCCCCGTCATACTAGATGAAAAAGAAACTACAAATCCATGGAAGAACTCTTAGTTTTTAAAAGGAAAAGTTACATTTAATGTGGTGATTGAGGGCAAAATTCTCTAGGTTTGCCTCTGCACTGTTGACATTTAATCACTGCATTTTACTCGGAAGGGCTGAGTAAGCTGTTCCTGTGTTTGTCAAGACATTTGCAATATCAAAGTATACAAGTCCATAGGAGACTTGATTGATATTTTGCAGCGGCGCGAAAAGAAGAGTGTCCGTCTGTGGGGACAACAACAGAAGAGTCACAGCAGTGTCGGTTGATAAAGGTTTCAGTTTGCTTTTCTTGAAGCCTCTGGGCTGCTGGCTCTTCTTGTAATGTTATCCACAAAGTCAGTTGTAGTAGTTTACCTCGATCTACTATGAGTGTACACTGAAACAGACATGTAGAGCCACTGCATAGGATGATGGTCAGCATCAAGTAGCTGGACCGACACTGTAACTCAGACTTCTGTGCCTTGACAATTTTAAAGTCCTTTTGAGAAAACATCCTGTATGTTTTTAAAGTCCTGTAAAACTGTCTGCCATGTAATGTTTTTTTCCTTTTGTCATTTAACAGCAATTGACTGGTAAAGAAAGTTATTGTTATGAAATTATTCTTCTCTTTTAAAAAATTGGTTTAGGCACCATTTTAAAAGTATCGTTATAGTACCGCTAATCGAAAAAGCCCAAACAATACCCTACCCTACTGGCAACAAATGCCTTGGTGCTTTCCAAGGAAAAGAAGAACATCGCTGGTTTCTGAGTTGCTGGTGTGTGCAGCATGTCTAAAGATGCTCAAATGTTGGATGCTTTCCACCAGCACCTGAACGCACCAACCCAGAAGAGGATTCAACGCGATCCCACACAGATTTAGCTAGTTAATTATCATATTGTACAGACATGAATGGAAACCACTTACTGTCTGGAAGTGAGGAAAATGCATTGTTAAGCTTAAACTTGAATCCTTTCACTCAGCAGCAATGAAAAGTACACAACATCAGTTGTGTGGTGCTTAATAATGTCTTTCTCTCCCCCAACTGCTCTACCTTTCTATTGTTGGAGTGCCCTGAACTATTGTGTGTGCTGTCACTGCTAACTGTAAGGTGCCTGTTGCGGTTAAACAGTGATTGTGTATTACTTCTTTCTAAGTGCCTCTCCAATCATCCTTTATAAATTACAACTATTTGTTCAGGTTGTTGCGCCAGCTGACCCAAACGTTGCATTTTCAATCAACGCACAGCAGGCAGCATGTGGCAATTAGAACATTATTTCCTGTGATTTCATTTTTTCCCCATCTTAATTAGTGGAGAACTATCAACGTCAACGCCTTGCTGCAGTCAAATTCAATTTCTATTTACAGTGTATAGCGCCAAATCACAACAACAGTTATCTCACAGCGCTTAAAATAAAAGAGCAGGTCCAGACCGTACTCTGTGACGTTATTTACAGAAACACAACCATTCCCACCAAGAGCAAGCACTAGGCCACAGAGGCAAGGAAAAACTTCCTTTTAATGAATGTGAATGTGAACATTTCTGACATGTAGCTCTTTAATCCATGAGTACGTTCCTTTCTGTCGTTCTGAAGGGTCGAAGTTGGATTGTAAAGCGCGGCTATGAAGATTTCCGTGTCCTGGACAAGCACCTGCACCTCTGCATCTATGACCGACGCTTCTCACAGCTGCCTGAGCTGCCTCGATTGGACAGTCTGACCGACCAGTCAGAGGTAAGTGTTCACATCTACCCACTTTTTCTTATAAGCAAAATAATCCAATATGGAGCTTTATCAGATCTGGATCCCATTTTCCTCAGTTTTAATGTGAAATAAATCCTGTCCCCAGGTAAGACCTTTATACACACATATAGTATGCAGTACTAAATCTCTCTCTAATCTCTCTCTGCTCTCACTAAACCAACCAGTACTTGGCCAGACCCTAAATTAAATGAATGGTAGCATTTGCTGCCCATATACTTTATAAAATACAGGATAACAAGGTTTCAGTTCTCTAGATGAAACCCTTTACTGCGCTTAGAAATCCACATGGCCTTTTTCTTTGGAATGCACCATTTGATAGTTTGCCAGTTGTTCCTTCTTCAGCCTGCCTGTGAAACGTAGTCTGAGCCAGACGAAACCTTTATGGTCAGATTGAGGCTGTAAAAGGAATGCAGAGGTTAGGTATCAAACTAAACGGGTAAAACCAGTTCATCACAGGGGTGCGTGTGTGCGCGTGTGCGTGTGTGCACGCTACATTCGTGGGGTCCAAAAACTGTGAGTTCAGTATACTTGCGGGGTCTCGACAGCTTTGTGGGGCCAAAGTGCTGGACCCCACAAGTTTAAAGGGCTGTTTGAGGGTTAAGACTTGGTTTTAGGATTAGTGTTAGAATTAGGTTAGGGTAAGTGTTAGGGTTAGGCATTTAGTTATAAGGGTAAGGGGCTAGGGAATGCATTATGTCAATGACGGGTCCCCACAAAGATAGTGCCACAAACCAGTGTGTGAGAGAATTGCCTGCAGTGCTCCATCACACTTTCACCAGTAGCTGTGCTTATAGGATTTATTGTTTCCTGAATGTTATTTGCCAGCAGTTTGAATAATGCAGGCTGAGGCTGGCCTAAGGGCCCCAATAGTGAACAGTGATGTAAGGTGTGTGCAGGTTCACAATAAAAGAAGTGAGAGTCTTGCAGTCGACCCATTCTTCTCAGTTAACGTGCAGTAAGTGTCATCTTTTACTCAAATGTGCAGATGCTGGCAGCAGGAACTATAAAACTAAATTCCTGTTTTAAAGTCACAGCTGCATTTCAAGTAGTTTACTACCATGCAACACTCTTCGGCTCTGTAATGAGCTGCCCTCGTCACTAAGGGAACACATAACTAGTACGCCTTTGCACTTTATACTTTAGTGCATATGTAGACACTGAAATAACAAGTGTAAATTGTAATTTTCCCTTGCGGGATTAATAAAGTATACATTATCATTATTATTAACTGGCGGCTGTGGCTCAGGTGGTAGAACCACCTACCAATCTGAAGGCTGGGGGTACGATCCCTGGCAGTCCCATGTTGAAGTGTCCTTGGGCGAGACACTGAACCCCGGACTGCGCCATTGGTGTGTGAATGTTTATCTGATGAGAATGTCTGTCGGAGATGTGTGAACGTTGATTCCTGGAATGCGGCACCAAGAGTAAACTGGTCTATCAGTCGGTTTAAGGATGTGATGAATGACCTGTATGTGTCTTCTTGTGTCTGTTTTACCTGATTATTTAAACTTTTTATTTGTTGTAATTTAAATGTTATTTCAATTATTACAATGTAATTTGCTGAAATGCATGCTGTAACTCTACCCCATTTAAAAATGAGGGTCTCCCATGTGTGTAATATGTTAAAGCGTTTGGAGTAGTTGTTAAGACTAGAAAAGCGCAATATACTGTACATACATCCATTTGCATTTACATAAAACAAGGACGTGATGACTTGTAATGGTTAATATCACCACCCATTATGAGAGCTAAGTGTTCAGTGTGTTAGTAGTAGTGGGTCATTGCAGTAGTGAGCGGTACTATCTGAAGTAAATGTGCTGTTTCTAACTGGCTGGTGTGTTTTTCTGCCATGTTAGACAGTTTCCCAGATGTTGTTGGCCTACCTCTCCCGGCTCTCAGCCATCGCTGACAACAAGATCAACTGTGGGCCTGCCCTCACGTGGATGGAGGTGAGACTGCACTGCCCTGTGTCTGTAAGGAGCACGCCGAGTCCAGAGAACAAAATGTTTTCAGTGGATTGGAGAGCCTTTTTACCAAAAGGTGCTTTAGATTAGTTAATGTTTATTAGTTCTGCCTTTAATGGTCTTAACTACACATGAAATAGTCCTTCAGGGATACTGTTGCACATTGTGAATAAGGAAAAGTATTGTAGTATTGTTTACCGGTTGCCAAGCTGCACAATGACGTCTTTTTACCATGGTATAATAACCATGCAGAGGGTTCTGTCTGAGTTGCTGGGACTTTGTAATAAGAAATCACAATGACGTGCTGCAAACAAAGACTGTCAAAAGAATGGACAAGGCATCAGTGACGTCATCCATTGGTTTGTGGTCTGCCATTTTGAAGCCTTGAGTGGAGGGGCTGGAGGTTGACCCAGCCAAGCCAGTGTTGTTTATGGTTTCAATAGCTATATTTAATAACTAAACGCTGGAGATGGAAAGTCGCCAATTTTCAACCCTTTTGAAGTGAGTCATCCAGCGGAGATTCACCAGTGGGTGAACACTGACCTCCGGGTACTAGTGCCATCCATCTGCATGTATGACTTTCCCTTAAGATATGGCGAAATGGTCCGATTTAACTTTAATGAAGTGAAAACACGCAGTGCGAGGGTCAGAATTTAAGATGAAAACACGGACCCAAAAACAAGTTGTTTTTTTATTTTTTTATTGTACACAGGGCCATGGTTAGCACCACTAAGCGTAGCCACGCCCCAAAACATCCCCTTACTTTGTCTATTTTAAAATAAATGGGACAATTATTTAGAAAATGAACATTATGCTGTATTGAAAACACTTGAAACTAGTTAATGAGACCATAAACTCATCAGGAAAATGTTTACTGAGGTAATAAATCGGGTGAGAAGTCAAAGTGTCCCTGAGCGAGACAATGAACCCCAAGCTGTCCACTGCTCCTCAGTACAATGTAGTGAAATTCTAGTACTGCATTTAACCCATCCTAAGTATGTCTGTATGTGACCATTAAGAAATTAACCTTTGTTTTGTTTTTTGTAGATACAGTATTACAGTATTTCTGTAGGATTACTACAAACTTGCACATGGCAGCATTTTCTAACCATCCCACCTATTAAGTCATGATTCTCAACAGCAACAATACTTGAGTACACTGGTAGAAAAGGAGTTCCTGCTTTCTTTGGCAGGACTATTATATTGTCAATGTGCTGTATCTTTTCCCATAATCATTGGTTAGCCAATGGCTGCCACTGGAAAAAAGTGTTAATGTGTGCGTGTGCTTTAGGTTGACAATAAGGGAAATCACCTGCTGGTTCATGAAGAGTCTTCCATCAATGTGCCAGCCATCGCTGCCGCCCACGTCATCAAGCGCTACATCGCCCAGGCCTCAGACGAGCTGTCCTTCGAGGTGACATACACACACACACACACACACACACACACACACACTCTGTCTCTTTCTCTAGATGTACTGAGATTCTATCTGAATTCCTGGCAGATATTTCCTCATCTGTTGTTGACAGACCGAGATAAAGAAAAAGAACTGCAGCAGCAATAAATCTGTCTTTCAAATACGAATGTTAAAGCTGTCAAAACTGTTCACATCTTCATTTTTAAAACGGATATATTTTACAGTATATTTTAAAATATTCTCTTTATTTATGCTTCTTGACGGTTTGCAGTACTTTTTATCTTTTTATTTTCTTGTTCTGCACCAAACACCAAGGTAAACACTTTGTATGTAAAACCTTGCAATCCACCTGTTTCTTCCAACCGATGACACTGTGATCAGACTCAGTTGCTGAGTAGATACATTTTTCAACATCAACTCTGGACAGATGACTTTTAACTATTGAAAGTTAAACAAGGCCTTTAATTGTAGTCATCTATCGATAAGATGTAAAGGGTCAATCAGACTCTGATTCCTCCATCTGCAGGTTGGCGACATCGTGTCAGTGATCGACATGCCCCCTAAAGAAGACACCACATGGTGGAGGGGCAAGCATGGCTTTCAGGTACGCCGCTCACAAAACACTTTGCAGACTGTGAACAAAAGCACACACATTTTCTCCTTCTCTGTGTTTTCCTCAGCTGTCAACGTTTGAGTAGATTTGTACTTGAGGAGGACAAGACGAACGTTGCTTTGTAAAGCAGATTCCATATCTCGGAGTTTGTTAGAAGACAAAGTAAGATACAAATCCTCCCTTTCTTGTTAGGCTTTTGAGCAGATCACAGGGTGTGTGCTGCCCCCTGTAACGCAGACCTGATTCCTATTCCTACACAGTCTTTACTCCAGTCCTATAACACATTGAAACATGTGCGCTTTAGGACTTTTGTTACCATCTTAGTTCTCCCACTTTTAGCTTTCAGCATCGTGACATATAATTTTTGATGATGTAAAAACAAACTGTTAAATTACCAGCCTGTTGCATTAGTTACTCTGAAGTATAGGTTAATAACAATAGATCAAGAGTGTGTGCATGAGTGCGAGACATGGAATATAAATCAACAAGTTCAGTTTAAAGGCTTATCAGAAGGCAAAACACTGCACAGTGGTTTGTAATACTTGGGACGATTCTGAAAAGTTATCAAGGCAGCGATTATGTTATGTATTGCATGATTTGTCACAATGATTGCGAGGTCAACAGTAGAAATATTAAGTTAATGTGCAAAGGAAGCTTACTTGAATGTGCACCCCCCCACCCACACACACAAAATGCATCAGCAGAAACTAGAGCGCACATTTGCATTGCATAATTTTTTTGAGTAAATCTAGCCCTGTGTGCATTGAGGCATAATGCATCTTAGAAATAATTAAAGTGACATAAAAGCACAAACCTTTAAATTGTGGTTAAAAAATAATGAGTGAAAACCTGTCTTTTTGTAAGTTTGTTTCAAATCAAGTTCATACTATTATTATTATATCATTATTATTATTATTATATGCATGATTTAAATGACATTTTCAATGTCAATCTCTCCTGTGATTACTTTAGTACCAATCAGAATCTTCTCAGTGCAGCAACAAAGCCTGCTTTTGAAGCTCAAGTGTGGCTGAACCTCCTCTGACCTACCCCCCAATCCCCCCCCACGCTGCCCTCTCTGCTCTTGTGTGTTTTGGCCCGCTGCCAACCAGAAGTAGTGCTGCCAGTCGGGCTCAGTGGCAGGATGGCAGCCAGCAGCCACTTACATATCACCCATCGCTCCATTTCAGATGAGTTGTCAGTGGCTGGACACCACTGCCCTCCTCTGGGTTACAGAGCGGAGTTGAGACACGTCTGATTTTCTTCAGCCACTTTTTATATACAAACTACAAATTCTAGACTCATACTAATGGCCGAGTGGAACTCGCACAAGACATGTGTAGGGGGAAATAATAGTGTGTTCGATTTAACTCGGAAGCCAAAGCTGGGAATGATGTCACGAGTTGAATGTATTCCATTTACAAGTCACATGTGCTACGCTGTTCTTTTGTGTGCATACAAGCACTACAGCAACATGTCCACAGATAGAAGTTGGACAGGACTGTGTGTATGATTGATTTAGTGAGACACAAATAAGACACAGGTGCTAATAATTGCATGTTGCTAAAGCTTTTCCAACTGTTGCACGGGGCAGCCATGCTTGATTTTGAGCTTGGTGTACCCGGAGGTTTTCAGAGTTCCGAGCTCGTAAATCTGAGGTCAGGGGGCGTGTTTCCAACTTTGACCTCAGAAAATGTGACTACCAAGTACAAAGCGAACGCACTATAACTGAGCAGAATATGGACAGAGTGAAGTGACACAAGCACACCTGCAGTACCACCTGTGTCCATTAGTAGGTAGTCAGTCGGGGCCCCTGTAGTCTCGCTGACAGACCTTCCTTCACAGCGTTTCACACAGGGAAATTTCCGACAGCAACGGAGCAATCCTGGAAGTGGAACGTCGTGGCTATAATGCCACTGGGGTATATCTGGCTGTATACCATGTAGTATTCAAATTTCAGTTTTTTTATTTGTGTTTGTCTGTGTGTATATGTATGCTATATATATATATATATATATATATATATATATATATATATCCTTTATACTGCAAAAAACAGCTGTACCAAACTGCCATCCACTGGAGCAGCAGGTACACAGATATACTTAATGTGTGATGTGGTCATTTCCCCGCCTCCTGACATGTCCAAACCAAGTCCCAAATGTCGTCTTTGTCACTGTGCTTCTATTACCAGAAACACCTGATTAATGCAACAACCCCCCCTCAGCATAGATACTGTGTTGATTCTCTCTACGTCTTTGTTTTATCATTTAAATCTGATTGTACTTCCTGCCGGTCTCACTCCTGTGCTCTCCCCAGGTTGGCTTCTTTCCCAGCGAGTGTGTGGAGCTCATAAATGATAAAGTCCGCAGTCCATGACCAACACGGTGCCAAAACCAGGTACTCCTCCTCCTCTGAAACTATTCACAGGAAGTGTGTGTGTGTGTGTGTGTGTGTGTGTGTGTGTGTCATGGAATTGATTTTAGGTTAAAAACAGGATATCTATAGTGAATTTCTGGTTTTACCTTTATTTAAGGCTGTCAAAAGGAGCGTGTCAATAATGAGTTTAAGCAAATTCCTTTTAAAGGCACAAATTCTTTTGAGCAGAAAATGGATAGAGAAGTCTTTTGAATGGCATGTTGAGTTTCAAAGCCCTTCCAGAGGGTTCTCTCCCCAAGACTAAACAAATCTACATGTATTCTGGATGTGAGCATTGAAAACTTAAAATATCCCTTTTTAAGTACATTAAGAACAGATAAAAGATGTTAACTAGGACACACGAAAAAAATCGATTTGACAGCATTTAGAATGAGTAGAATGCAGGTATAGACATGACCTAACCTGAAAATGAAATTGAATATACAGAGCCCTGTTTGGCTACGTTCAGACTGCAGGCCCAAATCCCAGATCTGATTTTTTTTTTTTTTTTTTTTTTTCTTCTTCTTCTTTAATGTGGCTGCATTGTGAACAATGAAAGGCAGACTTGGTGCAACTTTTACATCAATAACCCTCGCTGCGCCCTCTCCCCCTGCTCCCGGTGTGGACTGTCCCCAACCTCGTCGTGACGCTGTCTGGGGTCTGTAGCGATGTCGGCAACCCACCTGAACTGTCTTGAAACACGGACCAAGGAGTCAAACGCGCACGCGAGTCAGAGCGTCGCCCCGTGGTACAATCAAAGTGAGGGCTGATGCTTGCTGGCTGAGGTGGGATCCCGGTCCCTCGGGGTCGGGCGCACCACCGGCCCGTCTCGCCCGTTCCGTCGGCGAGGTGGAGCTAGAGGAAACTCTGGTGTAGGCCCGTAGCGGTCCTGACGTGCAAAATAGCAAATTTGGCTCTCTTACTCTTCATTCTTCTTCTCCTCGTCCTCAGCACTTGCTTATTAATGTTACGGCTGCCATTACACAAACATTTTAAATAAAAGCAAAAATGCTTACGTCCTCCATAACCTCCCTAACTTTAGTGCAACATTGTGACATTCTGATGTCATTGTTATTCTTTTGCACATGCGGGGCACTTCGAAACTGCAACCAGGTCACACTGGAATCTGACATAGGCCACATTTTAAAAGGTAACGGATCTGAGCAAAAAGCCGAATCAAACATTAAGATTTGTCAAGCATTAAGATTTGCGGTGTAAACATAGCCTTAGAGTTCTTTGCCTAAACTGAATCACAATACATAATCATCAGTATAAAGATAATAGAAAGTGAATGTAAGAGCATGTTACAGTAAAAGGAAAAGCCATAATTCTGACACATGAAATAGCCACCTTATCATGGTATATTGACTCAGCACTATGCAAATCCACTGCAAACAACTGTGCTAATCAACTGCGCTCTAGCGTGCTCCTGAGAGTATCAAACACAAATGTATGACTGTCATGTATGAGCCAGAGAGAACACTCAACAACGTTTGGCGTCTGCGCTACAGACTCAGGATGAACTTTCGCCTCTCTTCTTCACGTCACGTTGCTATGACGGAGCCTTTTGATTAAACCTCAATGTTGTGTTTGAATGTGCGCCACGTCTTCCCAACCCAAAGACTGATCTACCCAAAATGACTCCCCTCCCGGCTGGCTTGAGGGTGGGCGAGTGGAGCCGGTGTTCCTAACCAGCAAAAAGCCTCTGAGTCTGCATTAAGTGGTGACACAGCAAAAGAAACAACACACCAACCCCACGATATCCACAATTATGAGGCAAGGGATATATTATAGGCGCGGGGTTTCAGTTGCTGTTGGATACCCATGTTATGTGAATGTGCCAATCAAGTTTCAAACGTTTTGAGTCTTGTGGCTGATATGAAATGCGCTAAAGTGCACACACAGCACACAACTTAATCTGCCTGCCCACTCCCCTGCTTTGAGCAATGATTCAATGCTTGTCGCTGCTTTATTTTATTTTATTTTATTTTATTGTGCATGTGTCCTTAAATCCCAATGCTGCATTTTTCTCTTCACGGAGCATCCGCAGGTCAAATAGATTATTTGGATATCCTGAATACATTTCACAGATTTTTTTTTCTCTGAAATTGCTCATTTTGATATTTCTTTGTTACAATGTGTTCCATCAGAAATATGTTTTTTTTTTTATAGTCTATTGCAATAACCAAAGTCTAATATTCGGTTGTCTATAACCTGCAGATGCCCTGTCGTCAGTAGTATTAACATGACTCTGAATGATCCTGGATCAGGTTTATTATCAGCGGCGGGATAAATAACTACATGTGATGGTGTTTAAGCTGCTGCTTGTTCTCCACTGTAATGCATCATTATTACTGTTGTTGGAGGTGCAGTAGTATTAGCATGTGTCTTGATTGGCTGCATTTGACTGTGCCTCCTCTGCCTCAGCCTCCCCCTGCTCTGGCCTGCAGCCTGCTTCTTGGAATCTCTTCCCCCCCTGTGCGTGTTGGTATACACTCTTCATCCAGCTGTCTACTCACTCCACCTTCAATCACACGCACACAAAATGCATTTGCACACAAAGACTTGTATGACATATTGTTTAGCCGAGTATGGATGTAATTACAGTTTGTAATCCTTAAGATTTCCCGGTTGATGTGACAAAAAATGTGGTTGGGCTGCTTGATTATGGGGAAAAATCCTAAAATTGATTATTTTGGTCAATATTAAAATCACTATTATGTAACACATTAGTCGTTGACTTTTGGAAAGATGTTGGATTTGTTGAAGTTCAACAAATCAACAGTAAGCACTTTGGACTGTGACATTTCCCTTTATACTTTTCCTGTTGAAAGTTTTGAATTCCCCTTAAACTCAATCTATCAACATGTATTTATTCAGCCCTTCACAGCAACCAGTAGGTGTTCTGAGTGCTTTACATCAAGTAACAAGAATGGAACATACCATACAGTAAAATCAGAAAGGAGTGAAACACACAGTAAAGTCAGAAAAATAATACATAAAAGCAGGAAGAAAGGAAAATGTCACAGTGCTACGTCTGTTATAGTGCGATGTCAGGGGGTAACTTATTCCAAAGTCTCGGGGCAGCAACTGCAAAAGTGCGATCAGCCCACGGTTTGTTCCTCCACCTTGGGACTTCTAAAGCCAGCTGATTGGATGGCCGCAACGACCTGTTGTTCTCACCTAGTAGTTAAAATCTCGGACAGATACGCCAGGGCCTTAAAAACAAACATTACAATCTTAAAATTGATTCTAAAATGCACCGGGAGCCAATGGAGAGTGTAAGGAACTGGCCCAATGTGTGCACGCCTGGAGGTATTTGTTCAAAAGCAAGCAGCAGCATTTTGCCCAAGTTGAAGACGAGGAAGGGGATTTTGATTGAGGCCAACATAAAGTGCAGTACAATAATCCAGCCTGGAACTAATTAAGGTTTCAATTGCCTCTTCTAGATCACACCTATTTAGGAAGGGCTTAAAAAGAAATAATATAAAAAATATACTCAGATGTTTAAGTGGTAAACACAGTTGGTTAGCTTGCTGAGGACCCCCTGTGGTGGTGGTTGTTCTTCTGGTTCCATTACTTCCTGAAATATTGCAAACAGATCTCCAACCCCCCCTTCATAAAAAATGCTAATGATAACTGTTGTCTTGATAAATTTTTTGAGCAACAATCACAGTAAAAACCAGATTAAATTCCACAGAGTAATACTGGATTATATGCTGCTATTTCCCTTGCGTTGCTAGGTAGGCGATTTGAATGTCGTGCAGGAATGGCAGACCATGCAACCAATAATGGAAACTAGTTTATAGAGAGGTGATTGGAGGATGTAAATTAGGGATCGACCGATACTGGCTTTTTAAGGCAGATACCGATTTATTAGCAGTTAAGGAAACCGATAACTGATAGTAGGAAGAGATATGTATATAAAGTGAAAATGAAAATCTTGAAGTCAAAATTAAGATTTTGGAATGCTAAAAACTTAGCTTACCAGATAGCTCAGTTGGTAGAGCGGGTGCCCATATGTAGTGTATTACTCCTCGAGGCAGCAGGCCCGGATTCGACTCCGACCTGTGGCCTTTGCTGCGTGTCATTCCCCCTCTCTCTCCCCTTTCACGGCTTCATCTGTCCTGGCACAAATTAAGGCTGAAAATGCCCAAAAAATAATCCAAAGAAAAAAAACTTAGTTTAGATGCTTTAAGCAATTATTTAATAAATGAAAATCTTGCAACGTAACCCCCAGTTACAGTCAGATAGGGTAGTGGGGGGACATGAAGTCAGACTCAGTGGTGAGTGAAAACAAAGCAGAGGGCCAGTAGAGCTGTAGCCGAGCCAAAGTAGGACACTTGTTAATTCATTCACTTTATCGGTATCAGGCAAATAAAAACGCAGATACAGATCATCAGCAGACTGGCAAAAAATGGCCCAGTAATCGGCCAGTGGCGAGAATCGGTCTGTCCCAAATGTAAATACACTGAATGGCTATTGGTGAATAAGATAAGATAAGAAAAACCTTTTTTTACTTGCGGAATAAATGCGGATAAATGCAGACCATAAATATCATACTGGGTTTGATTTCATTAAAATCTTAAGGATTATAACTTTAAAGTTAAATTGAAGTTATTGCATGTAGGAAGACTTGTTTTTTATTGATAATGCAAAGTTTCTTGAGTTGATTATACTTCATTACTAAACATTTGAATTCATCTGTTTAACAAAACTGTTTATTGCCTCAGCATTAAAGTGTCATTTCTATGCAAAGCTACTGACCTCACAGTCCCAACGTTCACAGTTACTCTGCTCTCTAACTTGAAGTGCTTCTCTCCCTCTGCCGACTCTCTCCTGTCTCCATCCATCCATCCATCCATCTGTCTGTGGGTCCATCTGTCCATCGGGCTGCATGCAGACTTGGAGATGGAGAGTGTAATACAGGACAATGCATGGGTGGCCGACCCGCTAAACCACTACAGCCTAAGTTCAGGTAGACAAAATCCCTGTGGTGTGCTGCACCGCCACACCCCCTAACCAAAAGCTAACTCCATAACCCGACTGATGTGTGTGTGCACTGTGTGAATCTAATATGACTAGTCTAAACCTGGAACAGGAGCTTACAATGTAGGATATTGCTCGGGTTATAGCTCCACTCTTCACACAGGAAGATGTTGTTTTTCTTGTTGGTGTTACATTACAGGAGGAAGACCTTCCACAACATACCAGATTGCCCTGTCTCTGACCTTTTAACACACTTATCCACATTATCTCTACACTCTGTTAGTAGACCAATAAGACTTGAGCCACATCTGAGCATGTATGACACAGGACTGTGGAAATAGGTCTTTCTTCGTGTAGTGTGTGTGTGTGTGTGTGTGTGTGTGTGTCACTTACAGTAAATAGCTATAATCTCATTGCTAGCAATGACCATATTTCCCTGTTAAGTTTGTTACGTAGAGTCCTGCAGATTCTTTCTGCATTGTAAGATTCCTCTAATCATACTGCTGTATTTTGGATATGCACAGGGTTTTGTGAGAATCAACGTTTTGCATGGCATCAACAAACAAAAAAATAGCGTATAAAAGTTTTGGGATTAGTTGGTGGTGGTGTAAAAATAAAACCCTGCTTTTCAAATGTTGCCCTCAAAAGAGAAAAATCTGTATTTTCCATTTTCATTTAGCCCCCAAGGTGTATGCAAATGACTTCAGGGGTGAGCCAGGTTACTACAGCATTTCTCAGAGCTGCTGAATGTACCCTATGTCTGGACGGGGGCCAGCTGTGTTTGTGTGTCTGTTTGGTCGAAGCTGAAAGGCCACGGCACCCCCCGCCGCGGCACTAGGTCTCGACCGGCCTTGATTTATTTAATCCTTTTACAATGAGGGGGCCTGTAAACCCATCCATTGAGCGTTAAGCTTTGTCCGGCAACAGTAAGAATCTCTGTCTCCCTCTCCATGGCGACTGAAAGAGCACATTCCTGCTGGGAGCCACACAGCATTGGAAAAATGTGTTTGCTCTGCCTTGATCCACTCTGCTCACCGCACTAACCTTTGCTGTTTTTTTTCCAGCAAAACAATGGAAATTGTTAACACGTTGTCCTGCTCCAGTTCAAACGGAGACGATAGAAGCTCTGAGTTATTAGCCCTTCGCTCATGTGCTTGTGTTGCCTTGCAGTGGATTCTAGGATGGGGCATAGAGAATCGATTCCAACTTGGAATATTAAACCCTCATGTAGCCTACATGTGAACATCTCTTGTCTCTGAGACCCCGAGCTCCAGTCAGCTCACAGCGGGCTGGCCAGATATCTAGCTACTCCCACAGAACTAGCTGGTGTCCGCCAGGTTTTTGGAGCTTTTACACTCAAATGTCACAAATGTTTAATTTGCCATACATTTTCACAACACATATTCAACATCTACACAGTTAATTTCTCATGTAAAACATTCTCAGGAGTGAATGTAATAATGAAAGATGAATATTGGATGTTTGTGTTTGCCTGTGCTTCCAATTGGATCCTGGGGCTGTGACAGATGGGTCCTCCAAATTCTGTAAAAGGAGGCCGCGTTTGTTGACCGCATTTGAAGGAGCTTTTGAAATTAAATTAAATGGGACAGCCCAAGTCGCGCCGGTGTGACGCAATTGGTCTACGAATGCAGCCTCCGAATTGGGACATATTGAAGAATCTGAATTGGAATCTGAATTGTTGAAATCAAAACGATGCCCAGCCCTAGTGGATCTGAGAACAGAGACTACTCTCTTCACAGTCAAAATAGACTCTTTTGTTGACACCCATGTGAAATGAAAGAGTTGTGAGTTTTGGATAAAAAAGGACAGGCAGTTAGCCTTCTTTCCTCCCCAGACGGCCCAATAGACCTACCAGTCACTGACCCAGATGTAGAGCCCCCTCTGCTCCCCTCCTCGGTCCAGGCCTCCGTCATGTCTGGGGACCAGTGATTTGGGCAGCTGGGAGGGTGTATGAGCCAAGACAGCTGGTTATGTGAAGGAGAGAGGACGGGAAATGGAGAGAAAATGTGTGAGACAGAGTGAGATTTGTCCTCCTGTTCCCGGGGAGCTCAGATCATTTCCTGGTGTTCCGGTTTCTGGACTGTGAAACTATGCAAGGTCCCTTGGGTAACGTTTCTCTCTGTAGCTTCAATAAGAAACTCTTGTTGTAGGCCACACCTTTGTTTTTTTTTGGGGGTATGATTACATACAACTCAGGCTGTGTTGTAAACTGAGTGAGTGTGTTAAGCATAAATATCATTTCTTTTAGTCCTTTTAGTGGACTTCCTGAGAAAAGATGTACTATCAATATCTGTAGTTTCATTACAGAGTTGCATTACATCATTGTTGCATTACTAAAACGATTATGTGTTGTTAAAACGCTTACAGGCATTTAAATGGCAGGGAGGAATTTACATTTACAGCCATGATTCTGTTTCAAACAGCCCTCTGTTCTGCTACTGTACAATGAAGTGGGCATTCAGCTGCAAAATCTACTTCCTCTTTCTCCACATCCCAGGGGATTATTCAGAACCATGCAAAATAGCAGCTGGATGATAGCAGCGCTCTCCTCCTGTTATATGATATATGACATCAGGGCGGGAGCTTAGACAGTTTATTTCACAGTTACTGTTTTCCATCAGATCGTTTATAGAGCTTGCTGTTCTGAGCGCACTTGAAGGCAGCTTTATTTTACAGGAGAGAGAGAGAAAAGAGAGGAGCAAGACACGGCGAGTGCTTTGTTGTTGGAGGAAACATTCAGCTGTTACACAAACTTCTGGGTAGTCCCGTGTTGTGTTGTCAAACATTATTGTGGCAGCGATGGAGGCAGTGATGTTTCCTGTTTCCTGTACGGGACTCTGACCCCGCCTCAAAACACCCCCACAAGTCTGTTCTCCTGTTACATGATTGGCCATCGCAGTGTGACGTGGGGGTTGCATTTCTCCGAAAGTTGAGTCAACTTTTCGCCGCTGCGTTTTTTTGAGTGTCCCCCCTGTAGCAACCCCCGCCACAGCCTAAACACCCTAACCCCGCTCAAAATGAATGGAAAGACCTGCGTTTTCGCCAGACCGTCGCATGGCCCAGAGCGGGCTGTGTGAATGAGGCCTTACTCTCTCTGCAATGCCCCCACTGTTTGAGCAGCGCCTCACATATCCAATTCATAGGATTTCATTTTCAAGGTATCATGACAAATGTACAAAAGCACAGTTAGAGGAGAGAAAAAGTCTTCATTTAGACCTGCCTTTGACCAGTTCAGGGAGAGAGAAGTTAGAGTATAACACAGAACAAACTTGTTTGCGATGATCTTAGTTTGTCAGTAATTTCCCACAGATTGTGGAATTAGTCCTGCGGGGGGACCACAACATTACATACCCATTGAAGATGCACAGTGTTGGAAGAGTTATTCAGATCTTTTGCTGACGTAAGAGTTTCTATAAAACAATGTCAAATTAAAATATTCCATTACCAGTAAAAGTCCTGCATTCAAAATCCTACTTAAGTAAAAGTACAGAAGTATTATCAGCTAAATTAACTTAAAGTATCCAAAGTAAGAGAATTGGTTCTGCAAAAATGAAGAGGTGGTGACTGATGCATAATATATGACATTATTAGATTGCTAATACTGATGCATCAGCAGCATTATTTTTGCTTGAGGTGGGGCTAGTTTGACCTACTTTACACACAGTTGTTTAGTTGAGTGGTTAGAAGAGAGAAAGCTGCTGTATTTGTTATTTGGACTGAATCTTTGCTTTTTTGTGAAATCCAATAATTTATATCTTTGGGCCTCAGTACAAATACTTTCAAAATTGTACCAAAGTACAGTACTTGATTAAAATGGCTTGTCAGGTGGAAGCGATCGCATGCAGCGGTAACGTCTTGTGATCCTGGACCAACAACAAATTAGTTAGACTTTTATTTGACTCAACATGTCTGCTTAGGGACTAAGCTAGTTAAGGAATTAATAAGATCCTGCTTTCAGGGGGCCACTCGGAGGGAGAGCTGATTTACAGTCAAGGCAAGGCCATCCGATATATGTTGTTTAGACCGAGAAGAAAAGCAGTGATGCTGCTTGGTAGGAGTGTGTGTGTGTGTGTGTATGTGTGTGTGTTTTCCACTGTGTAAACCACCAGTTTGGCTGCCTAATTCCTGTGCTGCATTCAGATGCTGTCGGGAATATATATATATATATATATATATATATATATATATATATATATATATATATATATATATATATATATAGCTATGTGTACATATATACATCAGTAACATTGTTAGCATGCATTTTTAGTGGTTGAATGTAACTAAGTACATGTGTTCAAATATTACCTGTTTACATACACATGCTTAAGTTGACTAAAAGAGGAATAAAATCATGTTTTGGATGCTTTGTCTTTGTGAATGAATAACGATTGTAAATAAATAAATGTTATAAAATACATCATAGTATATATGTTAAATTATATATTAGTTATGATTATATGCATCCTGATAAAGTTCCCTTGGCCTTTAGAATAAAATAGCCCCACATCATCACATACTCTTCACCATGCTTAGAGATAGGCATGGGATACTCTATAAAATCATCTCTCAATGCAAATCAAACCAGGTATTAGTCTAACTGAAATAAAACCATGCCTATCTCTAAGCATGGTGAAGAGTATGTGATGATGTGGGGCTATTTTAATTCTAAAGGCCAAGGAACTTTATCAGGATGCATAATATCCTGAATTTATCTGCCTTGGGAATTTGGTATGATGACCCTGTATTTTAAATAAGAACATTTATTTATTTACAATACGTTATTCATTCACAAAGAAAATTGGTGTCCTTAATTTAGGTATTAAAATAAATTTCCAAAACATTCTCTTTTAGTCAACTTAAGCATGTGTATGTAAACTTTTGAGCACCACTGTACTTAAGGGCAAATGTTGAGGTACTTTCCTTGAGTCTTTTCTTTTCATGTCACTTTCTACTTCTACTCCTACTTTTCAGAGAAATATTGTACATTTTACTCCATTACAATCATCTGACAGCTTTAGTTACTAGTTACTATACACATTAGGATTTTTACACACAAAACACATGTAGTTTATAAAATCTGATGTTTGATTATAAATGAAACAACCCAACAATATAACGACCTACAAGTCCAGCTGAGATGATGAGACCATTAAACACACTACTGTGTGGACATTTTCTACAATGGGAGGATTTTTCTGCATTGAGTACTTTTACTTTTAATACTTTAAGTACATTTGTCTGATGATACTTTCATACTTTTACTGTAGTGACATTTCCAATGCAGGACTTTTGCTTGTAACAGAGTATTTCTATAGTGTGGTATTAGTATTTAAGTAAAGGATCTGAATACTTCATTCACCCCTGTTTGTTTCCTCTTCCTGTAATACTCCAAGCTGGTTCATCTTACATGGCTGTTTAGTTACACAACACATTGTGTCATTATATCAGGACAGAAGCACAGAAGAGTGTTTACCCTGAAACCAAAAAAGCAAGGCCACGTATTTTCCCCTTATATATCAACCCATAAGTTGTTTTTTGGATCCATCCACGCCGTGATATTGATTTAGTATAAGATTTGCTTTAATAATACTTAATTGTGTTACACTGGGATTTAAAAACGGGAATTACTATATTTCCGGGAGCACCTGAAGGCACCACATCCGTTGAAGCGGTGTGTGTGTGTGTGTGTGTGTGTGTGTGTGTGGATAAGCCGACAGAGCAGAGCAGCGTCTGTGCTCCTTGTGTCTAAACTTTTATTTGTCTGTGTGACTTTGTCACGGGGACCTCGCTGTTTTTGCGACATTTATCGGAGGTTTTCGCGCTATTTCGTAGAGGCGCACAGTTACAAAGAAGAAGATAATTAACGTTTAAAAACTGCGTTGTACTTTGGACCTGTTTGGAAATCCTGACATAGGAGTCAAAGCAAGTAGTGTTATGGAGCGAAGGTAAGAAAATGTACTTCATTTGAGATATATATATATATATATATATATATATATATATATATATATATATATATATATATATATATATATATATAGAGTGTGTATTAGAACTACAGAATCCCTCGTGGATATGATTGGCTACACCCTTTTCCTAAAGAAGAAGAAGTGACTGCACCGTTAACCCTTCTCTCATGCTACACGTGTCGTGTTTTAGTTGGAATAAACAGTGCGAAAAGACTCCACTTTGAATGATAGAAAGGGGTCCTTAGGTCTTAAAGAAGTGTGGAAAATATCACTTCCTTAGCCCTCGTGTTGTCTTCCCGTCAGAATTGGAAATCAACACTTTTTATCGATTTAATAAAAAAAAACTTTTTTAGTTTTTGTACCTTTTTTTCAACACTTGATGCTTTTTTTGTCACTAGTTTTACAGTTATTTTAGGAATTTATGGTCAATAAACCATTTATAGGAAGTTATACCTAATGTTTGAGATAGAAAAGCAGAAATTAGGAATTATTAGACTAAAATGAAAGGAATGGATGTTGATGATAATCACAGACTGGAATATGTCAACTTTTACTCTCAATACTATTTCAAAAACACAAAATTCAAATGCTATATTTTCAATATTTTCAAATGCTACAAAATTCTATAAGACGCCCCAAAATGAATGAAAGTAGAGATTTGTACTTGGCAAAGAGCGTTGTGTGGAATCAATCATGTTATTTTGGGGAATTAAAAAGAACATTGATATAGGAAAACGGGTCAATTAGACCCGAGGACAACATGACAACACTCCTTCCTCATATGACTCAACGTTTTCCACTCAGAGGAAAACTATAACAAAGTCAAAAAACAAAGACTGGTGAATAATAACTGTCCCTGAAGTGTTAAATTAGTTAGAATTTACCACTAATGTCAGAACATTGTAGGCTGTTAAATAAAGACTGAAGACTTGAGAAGGTATGATGAAGTTTTAAGAAAGTGTTGTCTCTTTAAAATGCAGTTTTGGAAAATTGAGTTTGTTTAGCAAAGAAAGAGGTTAAACTTGAAATATATAACGTAAGTTAACAGGATGTATAGTTGTTAAGCATCTGAATAAACGTGAGTTATCACTGCATAACACCGTAGACCTCGCACCAGAGTCATAGGTGAGATGCTGAGCAAAGTTAAACCTGCTCTCACAGCAGTTTTTTATCAGCTGTATACTACTAACCTGGCTCAGTTGAAATTTAAAATCAATAATGACTTAAAATGAACTGAAGGCTGAAACATTGTCGGAATAAATAAATCGAGATATACATATGGAGCCAGAGTGTGCAAAACTCTTCTAAGTTTCAGTTTAAACCCTTTGTAAAACATTAACAAATACAATGAATGCCATAGAACTTTCTTTTATTATCTAGTATGATCGTCATTCATAACTGTAAAGAGACATAAATAAATTGCATAAAAGTATATTTTAGGCTAAATTATGTATTATTGGATCGGACATGGACTCGGGTATTCGCTGATACTAACATTTTAGACAGTATCGAAGGCATTTCCAATACAGGTAACAGTATAACTCTATTACAGTTACACCATCTGGTACGAGGGCCCAGCCATTGACTGTAAATATTATATACAATATGGACAACCATCCGTTCGAAGTGCTGTAAATGCGGAAGTGCCGTAAACCTGCATTCTACCTGAATTCCAGCAGGGGGAGACACCTGCGGTTGCAAAAGGAGGTCCGTTGCTGTAGGGCCAACTCAACGACTCATAGCAGATCTCCACAAACCAACGGGCGACGTCCCACAGGCTCTGTCCATTAATATTAACAGTCTATGGGCCCAGCTGACGTGACCCTCTGTCCTCTCCTCCCTCTACTGAAGTTGTGTTCAGTGGTTCATTGAGAGATTGAACAGCAAGGCATTTTACTCCTGCTATCGGCACACACTTAGGCTCTCATGTCCAAACAGAGGTCAGAGTCTGCCTTTTAATAGGCAGACACTGCTCTGTTGTTAACACACTAAATGGCCATCCAGAAACCACAACGGGACACGGGTAGGATTTGTTTATGGGTGTTAACAGTGTCCCAGTGTTCCATTCTTTTTTCAGTTTGATAAGTAATGCAAACATATTTGTGGTAGTCACCTCTCAATGGACAACTTTGACAGCGCAGGGTTAATAATAGCCATTAAAGCTTTAGTGTGTAACTTTTTTATATTATTGAACGTCCGTTACATTCAAGTCATTGCTAAATGCTAATTAAGACTATCAGCTCCACACGACTCTCTCTGGATGGATTTTGGGGTGCGAGATCACGGAAGGCTTGTATCACGTGGATGTGCTGACAGTTTTGTTGTCATTGAATTCCTCATGGGGGCGACAGAAACTAACCACCATAGCTTTAAGTTGGCTTTAGGAGTTTTTTTAAGTGGCTGTAAAAGATGCATCACTCCAGAAAAGCAAGCTCAGACCTTCTCAGGCTCACAATATCTACTTCCAACTCCATTTTTCGGCATTATTGGGTCTTTGAATGACCTACCACAGTAAAAACACAGTTGGTCCATTTGGAAAAGTACCAACAGATTCCACTCCAGCCAAAACCCTTTTTCCTACAGCATGTAGATTTCTGAGATGGATGATGTAACCATATCCAGCCCATTCACACAATGGTTTTAAACTCCATCAGTGAAGAAGAGGGCAGTTTAGATTTCCCGCTCTGCTGCCTCTGGGTGGCTGTTGAGTGTGGAGAGAGTGCTGGCTTAAGTGAAAAGGCTGAGCTGTGATGAGAGCATTGTGAAGCCCCAAGGAGCCGTGGTCCCCCCTGCTGGTGGTTGTGTATTCAGGGAACACTGGCACGCACAGTAGTTGTATCAAATATCTCAGCCTGGAATCTGCTGCCTATCGGCTCTGTAATGTCACTGCTCTACTTTAGACACTCTGTTGTGTTGCTATGAAGCCTGGATTTTCCTCCAGTTTGCGTCCTTTGAAAAGCCCATGTCTAACTGAAGTCAATGAGGCAGTCGGTTTTGGATTGGAGCGGGGAAACGTATGAGCATAATGTTTGCCATTACGTCTGTAATTGTTCCTGCTGTAATGCTTGGCCTCTTTGCTGGTCGTATCCCAGCCCCACACTGAGCTCTCCTGGGGAACGCCTCATCAAACTGTAGTCACGCAGTCAGCTAAGGGCTGCAACTGAAAGCTGTCAGTGTTCCTCAGGCCTTCATACGTCTTCACCTTCATCCTATCTGGATTGTATCTGCTATCGATGCAAATGCCAGGCATGGGCTAGTGACTCTCATTTCCCTTCCTGTGAACATCTGGGCCCCACCCCCTTCCTAGTGTGTCACATGTCAAAACTATAGGACACAAAGGAGATCTGCATACTGTTAGCCTCCAACTAAATAATGTATTTCTCATTTACAAGATCTTTGGCAAATGGGAAAGAGAAAACAACTATACCATCAGATTTTGTGATGTTTGCAAATGCAATGCATAGTATTCATATTCATTTATATAATATTTCCTGTGACATACTAGGGTCAATCTCACCCTCTGCTGCACACATTATTTTATATACTGTATTTGGCCCCTGCAATACTTCCAAATTTGTGAAAGTGCACTACTAAATCCCTGGAATACCCCTAAATACTGTAGTAATGTTAAAGAGCAGTCCCACAACCCTACATTGAATTCCTTTGACCCAGCTGGATTCCAGCAGTCAGTGTGTCAGACAGTTTGAGTGCTGAGCATGCTTGAAGAGCTGCTGGCCCTCCGACTCCCATCTGCCCCGACGGTAAACAGACGGGAGTCTATGTCCGTCCTCTGTAGAGTCCTGCTTGTCGTTGCACTCCTCTTCCTAATGTCTTCCAGTCAGTCTGGTTTCCTTCATAAAAGTGACATGTCAGTGTAAGCCAACACAGCTGCACAGTCAGCCCTCTTCTTCTACATGATACCGAAGGGCCTTTTTGATGCCTAACAGTAAGAAAACAAAGCTTCCTCAGCGCTTTTGTCTGTGGTACAGCAGCTCAGAGGGAATATCTCCCTGAGGGCTGAATTGTATCTCCTCTTTTCCCCAAAACGGAACGGTACGGTGGCGACTCTTGTTTGCGGTTGCTGGCTCAGAGGCCGGCTGTTGATTCTGAATTGATTGTGCTGCTTCATTAAAAACAGCACACAACAGAGACCCAGGACTCTCGAGCTTGTTTCAAACATGATTTATTTACTTGGAGCAGTGAGGTAGTTAGAAATCTGTGTTGGCGATGGTTTGCTTATTTTGAGTAGAATTTATCAGACGTCCCTCTTGCATGCAATGCATGCTGGATGTCTGGACATATCTGCAGAAGATACAGAGATTCTTTCCCAGGCGTATTAGAGTACAAGAGAGGACAGACGCTGAAGACAGGGCTAAACTGTTGGCCTTCTCCATCTGTAGCTGTCTTGTAACAGTCCATATAACTACAGCCATAATGCCAGTGGCCCATGATTTTGTATATGTATTTAACTGCATATATGATATGTATTGCCCTGTAAGTTCCCTTCATGTGAACTTAAATAAATTGGTAACGTGTGTGCTGAGCATCAGCCAAAAATAATGATTGGCAGAATAGATTTGATAATCATCTACAAACAAACTGAAATGTGAAACTCTGTCACACAGTGTGAGTGATGGGTAGATGGGTAGACTGGGTACCAAGTCTGAACCTCATTTATTAATCATGTGCTTAACAGTGAATTAGTGTTAACCTGAACAATGTTTGTTTTTTACCCAGTAACTCATTCTCTGACACTTACAACAGCACTGCACCAATATAACATCAGTGTTAGGAGTTTAAAAAAGGGTCAAAATCAGTCCACACATTTTCATTTTTTATCAAAAGGTGCCACAAACATTACCCGCAATGCAAAAGTAAGGCGTGTCACGGCACATAGTTCACAATTCTGAGACCTTTCTTCATCCACTGTTACTGTGCACATACATATATTTCTGTTAGTATTCTGCCAAAACAATGATAAACTACAATTCAGCCGCAAAGTTACTTTCCCTTCCCATCAGCTCATTAGTTTTACTGTGGTCTTGATGTTTGCATTCTAAATGCACTCAGTTTACTCCATGGTGTACATTTAGCATGCAAAAGAGGCAGCCTCATTAATTTTTACCTAATGGTCTCTGGGAAAGAGAGCCGAGTCTCAAAAAGTGTCTGGTTCTAAATAATGACATTCATAACAGACTTGATGGTGTGTGAGTCTGAGTCATAGTATCATGCTGAGGGCTGACGCTGCCTTAATACTTTTTATTGTCTTGTTATCTTCCAAACACACAGTTCAGTCTTAGCTGTCTTTGGGTCAGCTTGTTTTGTTTCTAGATTCAGTTTGGTAACCACTGGCCTACTTGAAGGAAGATTGCAATCGAAGCTGAGCTCAGCTTGGCACAGCACATTAAAACTGTGTCTCTCTCTTATTTGACTGAATTCTAAATAATGCTTTAAATTGTGTGTGTGTGTGTGTGTGTGTGTGTGTGTGTGTGTGTGTGTGTGTGTTTGTGTCTGTATCTGCGTGCGTGCGTGCTTGCATGTGTTGGACTGAATTTTGAAGCAGGTTAAGTAAATATGATGTCAAGTCTGTGAAAAATTGAGAAATGGAATGATCGTGACTGTGTTTATAATCACTTAAAGGAATGTGCCCTCAAATATAAACCCAAAAAACTGACGCAACACAGCAGTTATTCCACTTTAGCCCAGAGCGCTTCAGTCAGATGTTGGTGTGATTACTTTGTTTTCAAAGATTTAGTGACTTTCCAGATGTGGAACACAATTCACAAGGATCCTGGATCACATTGGTAATGTGTAATGTTTTTAATAAGGCAAGGGTTTCTGGGTTGCTGTTTTCTTCCCTGAGTGAGATGGTTTAAATATGTCAGAGTGTGGACTGGATGCCTGTTGACTGCTCCACATTCTTTTATTGGTCCCCGGGATTCAGAACGGATAGTTGGGCTGTGGACTGCAGAGTAAAGTTATGATAGGTCAAGTTGTTGATCGACGGCAGTGTGAAATGCAGCAGGACTTAAGTGTCTACAGAGGGTCAAAGAGAGACAACTAGTGACAGGAACTGGAACTGAGGGCAGACGGCTGACACCAGCAAGAGAACGGTGACAAAAAAGACGAGTGGAGTGGACATGTTTTATTTTTTCTATAATAAGATAAGATTGATGAATTTGATTAGGACAATGCATCAATCAACATTTCTGTAAATGCACCAGTGTTAGCCAGTCACAGTATAAGAATATACTTGGATATTCAAATGAGTAAGTACAGTGTTATGATAGTGACATAGTTTGTCAGATCTACTGGCATTTGATTGATCGGCATCTTTGGTCAGTCAGTGGAAAACGTTTGCTATTTTATTACTGATTATGTTAAAAAACAAAATAAAAAATTCAGACTTTTGTGTCTGTTTAACCAAGACTGATAGACGGCTTAAACTATACTGATTTCTCAGTGTAAGGAAGATGCTCTCAGACATCAGAAGCTAATTTCATATAGCCGAGTCAAGTAAACGGATCCAAGAGTGGGAAAACACACTGCTCCTGTCATCTCCCCAGTGATCTCAGTCTGTGATCTCCAGTGAAGATTTTGTGAACAAATTATAGACGAGCTCCATTGTCGTATAAGTATAGGCACAATGCAGATTGTTTGATTCATTTGAAAGCCTTCTGGCCCCAAATCTTCATATCAGTGCATCCCTTCTTTCCACATCTCTCTATAGCAGAGAAAAACAACTGGTGTGTAGTTTAAGAAGCTTATGAACCTGTTCCCAGACATAGTATCTGATGAAAGCGCTTTGGGTTTTTAAGTAGGTCTGCTCCTTGTTTTGTCTTGTTCTGAAGGGCAGCGGAGGGTACTGGTATTGGATGTGGAGGATTCCTTTGTAGTTGCCTGGGAGGTGGTATTTAAGAACGAGGCCTCCGCCTCAAGGAAACTACACATGCATAAAGGAAGGGTTTGCATTAGAAAGAAGCTGAAATGCACAATGGGACAAGCCTGAGCAGCTTGTATGGGGTTTCACTCTAGTCCGTGGGTAGACCTTGTGTGAAAGCTGAGACAGTGTCAAACCCACACTTACTGTAGATTAGTAAACAATTGTGCAAGAGATCTAAGATGTGTCCTTCTTTCCTTCCTTCCCTCGTTCCTCAGTGTCTAAGAAGCACGGGAAGCTGATCACATTCTTGCGTACCTTCATGAAGTCCCGGCCCACCAAGCAGAAGCTGAAGCAGAGGGGCATCCTCCGGGAGAGGGTTTTCGGCTGCGACCTGGGAGAACACCTCCTCAACTCAGGACATGATGGTGAGAAACATGCAGACACACCTGAGAGCAGAAGTATTCCCTGGATCCATTTAGGCAGGTTGTCTTAACACCAAACAGTGGCCAGGACCTTGATTTACAGCAGAGAGAACAGGCCTTTATTTGCCAATACCATGACTTCGATACCTGTTCCTAAATTATACTTTTTCCGATAAAGATTGTATAAAACAAAAAGATATTTTTACAGCACAAGTCTTTTATTTTTCAGCTCTTACTACGTGAGCATATGTGTAATGAAGAGTTTATCCTGCCTGCCTCTGTAAATGAGTAACGTTAGACAGCCAATCACAGACATTATTAGATCTTGGTAGGAGCATGCTGAAAGCTTATTGGCTCACTGGCGCTGATGAGATTGGCTCCTTAGGTATTGAATGACAAGGGAATGTACGACACTTGTACTCGGTAGCCAGCACTCCCTATAGGACATCTCCGCAGTGTGTTCAGGGCTGCTATGGCAGAAGGGGAAAAACCCGAGCTCCTTTTAAAGTCCTGTATCTCCGTGCAGATGGTGGTAATGTTGGAGGGGGTGATCAGTGTCATTTGCACTAGCGACTAAACAGCAGACATGACATACTGATGTTGCAGCAGAGCCCCAAGACAGTGGAGCATCATGATCCATTAGGCTCAAATTATGAAACTTAATTATGAACAGTGACATCATGACTGCCAGAGCTCAGTTCTTAGTTTTTGTTGTAGAAAATGTTACCACCGCAAGCACACCTGCTGCTTCCTCGATTCCAATTAATGGGCTAATGGTGTTTAGAGGAAAATCATTATGAACAATCTACTAAAATACACACCACACTCCTTTCTTTTTTCGGGGCAACATTACAATGTCAATTGTAACAAGACACCTTTCTATTAACCCTTTCCTACTTACAACAAACCCTTGTGCCGAGGAAAGGACAGATAAAGAAACAAAAAAACAAAAGGGGAAAAAAATGAATAAATAAAGGGGAAAAAATCACACAATAAAACCTTTCAACTATTACTTATGATAGCGTATGATGTAATCATTGTGCTCTACCATCCCTCCATCCCCATTATGAAGAGGGAAGAGTAGTAAGTCTTTCAAAGCCAGTAAAGGGTCCCAATTTTTGTAAAATATTCTGGATGATTCTCTAAGAGAGTATTTGAGTATTGATCTTTTCTGTTGGTAATTAAGATAATAGCCGCCGGGCTAAAGTCCGTACCTACATTTAACTGCTGGAGCTCCATTGATTTCCAGGGCTGTCAGCAGCGCTGTGTCTGGTAGGTGATGTGATGGTCTCAGTGACAGAGTGGGAGGATAATGGCGTCCTGATTACACTGTTACATCAGTTAGAGCCAACGTTACCATGCTGCTCTGCTGTTGCTTGATCAATAACTTCATTATAACCCACTTGAAATCCCATTTATTTGTGTTAATGGATCATATTCTGTATCTGCACATGAATGGTTCTCATTGTACCAGCACAGTAGCTCACAGGGATCACCCCGAGTCCTGTCTCTCGACAAGGCTCTGGTCGCAGATCACACTGAAACACCAGAGGGCAATGATCTACTCTTTTCATTATGGGATGTTTATCCAAATCGGAACGACTGTGTGCCTGTGACACTGTTAAGACCACTCTTTCCACGAAGCCGTTTGTTTTTGCATTGACCAAACGATCTCTCATGTATTTCCACACTCTCCCACTTTGGTGTCTCTCTCTGACCACATATTTAAGGCAGTTTGAGTCCCTGTGGTCTGTCCATAAGAATCATACAGATGTTTGTAGAGGCAGACCTGTTCTTCCCAGCCGACCGTGTTGACACGACCACGCGCCGCGACAGCTTGCGGAGCCTTCGCGCTGGAAACGGCAGTCGCCACTTCATGGCTCGCACCGGGAACACTGTAGCTACCTTGAACTAAGCTTAACTGTGATCTTGTACAGCAAGAGAAACACAGTTGATGATTTTGTAATTTCCAGGTGAAGCACTGAAACTCTGCTGCTATAAAGACAGATCCGGGTTGTAAGTTGAAGGTGCCCTTGAGCAAGGCCCCTAACCCCAACCGCTCAGTGGCAGCAGATCAGTGGTTGTACTGGGCAGCTTCCAGGTAGGAATGTGGAACTGAATATAATCAGGGTGTTTCTGCAAAAGAGAGACTTCCTATCAGTGAACCTTCCCTGAATGAATAAAGAAAGGTTAAAAAAAGAGGTAAAGTTTACTTGGCCATTACTGCGGTAATCCTGCGTTGCAAGCTGTAATGTACGTAAAGGAGTTCACATTTTTTTACACTTATGCCAAGAAACCTGTAAACATCCTGTGCAGTCTGTACAATTGGTTAGATGTTGACAATATAGTCATTAAATAGGCAATTAAATGTTAAATTAAATTAAGTTAGAAATGTCAGTAACAAATGTTGTCCTGTTTAATAAGACAGCTAGACGTCTTGCTGTGCTGTTATCAGCTGCTTCAACAAAAACCTGAGACTTGGGGGGGGCTATCATAACACAAAATCCTATGAACCGTGAAATGGGATGGGGGGAAAAAAGGATGTGCCTACATGGGGCCGATGGTGAGCTACCACCCTGCATATGTCTTTCTAGCTTGGTACTACAAAAGTCCACCTTACAGTATCACGTTTTTTTATTAAATTCCAAAATTCCTTCGGATTCCTCCACAAAGCATTTTCACATCCAGACTGTGGAGGTCGAACAGAAGCGGTACGTTATTGTTATTTTTCACCTGACGCCTGAGTCCTAACCAATTTCAGAGTAACTTGCACATTCTCACAGACTACCTCCATCTGTCAGAGGCTGCTGGCTGTAATTAACCTTCTACTTCCATTTCATATGTAAATGTGTTACAGTGCTGCTCACGGGTATAGGAACCCCTGCTTAACTTGACTAAAAAGAGGAATAAAAAAACATCTTTTGAAAATTGATCTTAATGCCTTAATTTAAAGAATTAGGAATAATCCAACCTTTAAGGACACAATGTTCTTTGTGAATAAATAATGTATTATAAATAAATACATGTTCTTCCTTAAAATAAAGGGGGCATAAGTATACACCCCCTATGTTAAATTCCCATAGAGGCAGGCAGGTTTTTATTATTAAAGGCCAGTTATTTCATGGATCAGGATACTATGCATCCTGTTAAAATTCCTGATAACAATTTCCAAAATTGAACATGAAATTTAGCCTCGTATAAAATCCATATATTACCCAGCTCAAGTTTGTGGTTTTGAAGTCAAGGAGCGTTTGGGCACGGTACCCTGGTCTGTTTCTCCAAACTGGGGACTCTACTAGAGCTAATACACCGACTTCAAAAGATCCGAGCTATCTCTTTAAGTCAATTTCAAAAGTGACGTTTAATGGAACAAAATCATCACTTAAATCATTTGGAAGCACTAAGAGGATTCCTTCCTGTTGTGAGTCCAACACTGAGTCCACATTCAAACACATGTGTGTCTTTGTGATAAGAGGACCTCCTAATAAAATCTTCCCACGTGAGGAACTTGGAGAGGATTTATCCACCTTGTTGTCCTCTGCTCTGGTGCAGAATGTAGTTTTCCCTTTTTGCTATGTGTGGAATTTGTCTGTACAGCTACTTTGGTGAGTGGCCCACTGTGTCATTCTCTGAATGATGTGTGAGCTGTGAGACACACACACACACACACACACACACACACACAGAAATAGCATGTATGTATGATTCGTGGTTGCTGAAGGAGAATTAAGAAGCTCTGTGTTTTTCTGAGGTTATTCTTTTTTTGTCTGCCATGTCAACACACATCACTGGCATTGTGCTTTGAAGCTCAGTGTATGTGATGATGGCTGCCTCATTCACTGACATGTTTTTTTTTTTCAACTATTTGCTTCATCAAAGAAACTGCATCGATGTAGAAAATGGGTTTTCAGGATATGGTTTCTACTTTACATGGTTCAAATGTTTTCACCCACACTCAAAAATCCCTCTGATCCTACAGCCTCTTGTCCAAAAAGCCCCTGAGTGCTAGACTTGACCACTTTGCACTCACTCTTTAAAAAGGAACTCATTGTATTCTTGACCTGGAAGCTCTCAGTAAAGACTTGACAAATATTGACTGATGTGTGATGTGGTGACGCACAGTTTTTCTCTTTGCAGTGCCCCAGGTCCTCAAGAGCTGCACCGAGTTCATTGAAAAGCACGGTGTGGTGGACGGCATCTACCGCCTCTCTGGAATCGCCTCAAATATCCAGAAATTGCGGTAGGAGACACTCTGCCTGTTAATCACAGCATTTGATTCAAGTGTATCCGAATCTCAAATGTCCTTTGTCATAGGAGTTGACAAATAATGTAATCCTACCACAGCCCACGTCTAAAGGCTGGTAACATGAATTCCATTTAGGGTTATTGCATCTGTAAAGGAAAAAAAACAGGATGACGTGCAGTTTTCAACAACAGTTTTTACTATGTGATGTTGTCATACCAGGATAAGAACTTGTGCTTTGGGAACCAGAGATTATACAACAGTTGTGGCTTGTAAAAGGCAACATACGTGTTGGCCATTTTATAAGTTCATACTTTTGTTGTGCTATGCTGTGAGGCTGTAAGGATAATGCTGTGTTGACGTGCCAATATATATGATAGGATGTGGGGATGCAACAATTTGAGTTTGATTCCCTCTCTAAACTCTGAATGAACAATGTCCCCTGATTGTCAAGCTGCCTAAATCCAGATGTGATGAGACAAGTTCATAGAAATATTGATACACTCTCTAGGTCACTTTCAATTATTAATGTGCAGGTTTAAGCAAGGTCAGCTGTGTGGGCAGTGGCAAGAACATGTGTTTTCACCCTGGGTTTGGCATCTCAGGCCGCAGACGGTGCCCTCAGACACGCCAGTAACTGGGTAATGCCGATCTTTCAAGAACACGTTTGCAAGCATTGCAGTAACCTGGTTATTGTAACTGAGGGTTCCCACGCATACTGGAAAACCTGGAAATTCAGAGACTAGTTTTCCAGTCATAGAAACACCTGAAAATGCATTAAAATGACCAAACCTATGAATACATGCAATAGGTCAGTAATCAGGTGTATCCCTTATTGTGGAAGCTTTATTGAGGTATACAGACAGCTGTGAGGAAAAGCTGTCTGTCCGTCTGTCTGTCTAACTGTCTGTCTGTCTCTGTCTGTCTGTCTGTCTCTCAAGAAAGCCGTGTTTCCAAAATGTAACAAATGCTTAAATGCTCAGCAGTTTAGACTTGTAGAGCCTACTTGGTGTTTGTTTCAGTTATAGTGTGAGGTTGGATGAATATAAGTGCTTACTTAAACGCAGTGATACAGGCTGTCCTAACTGTCTGATTGGTCGAGCTTGTTGGGGATGCACTGGATGGAGACTGACAGGAAGGACCTGCACACACTACTGAGGACTCAAAAGACCTCTCACCCTCCTCTGTATGATTTGTTCTAATGAAAGTATCTAAGCAACGGCAGTACAGGGCAGTGTTCCTGAGACAAGAATTGATTTAATGACTAAAACATTATACTTTGCATGCTTTGCTTTATTTATTTCATTTGTATATTTATTTCTGTGGTTTGAGATGTACTATTACCACAAACCAAATTTAAAGTTATTTAGCCACATATCTTGAATCTATATATCTTTTTTTTTTTTTTTTTAATACAGTTACATTTATTAATGCATTTTCTTCAGAAGTTCATTAGTTGAATCTGCCTTTGCCCTCTTTCTCTTTCATCAGGCACGAGTTTGACTCTGAGCAAATCCCCGACCTGACCAAAGATGTCTACATCCAGGACATCCACTGTGTCGGCTCGCTGTGCAAGCTCTACTTCAGAGAGCTGCCCAACCCCCTGCTCACCTATCAGCTCTACGAGAAATTCTCTGTAAGCAAAGCCTTAGCAGGTCGAAACACTTCTCACACACCAATTACTTGCACTTGTGTAGATACCAGCAGTGTAGCGCTGTAACGATATGGAAAATAAAACTGAAATCGCAACAGTCAGCTCCATGAACCTGTGTCATGGAGTGTGGAGGCAGAATCGACCCAACTCCCAGAGTTATCCTTCCCATCCAGATCCAATGCTACCATATCTTTTCTTTAAATTACTACTAGTATTAGTCCTTTTGGTGCCTTATCCCTGTTTCGTTTGGCAAAACAGGGATTTAGCAAACTGTAAAGACTGCTAAAAGCGAATGGGGGTAACTCTAAGAGAGGTGTAGCTAACGTTACAAATGGCCGCTGTTCTGACTCGGGGGCCTGGGTCTGTTTCCCGACGGTTCAGTAAACTGCCGTTGGCGTCCTTAGCACCGGAGGTGAGTGCTGACCGGGATAGTGGATGACTGCTAGCTGGCTGGGGGCTGACTGTGGATGTGTCCCGGGGGCTGTAATGATAGTGGATGACTGCTAGCTGGCTGGGGGCTGACTGTGGATGTGTCCCGGGGCTGTAATGATAGTGGATGGGTGCTAGCTGGCTGGGGGCTGACTGTGGATGTGTCCCGGGGGCTGTAATGATAGTGGATGACTGCTAGCTGGCTGGGGGCTGACTGTGGATGTGTCCCGGGGGCTGTAATAATAGTGGATGGCTGCTAGCTGGCTGGGGGCTGACTGTGGATGTGTCCCGGGGGCTGTAATGATAGTGGATGGCTGCTAGCTGGCTGGGGGCTGACTGTGGATGTGTCCCGGGGGCTGTAATGATAGTGGATGACTGCTAGCTGGCTGGGGGCTGACTGTGGATGTGTCCCGGGGGCTGTAATGATAGTGGATGGGTGCTAGCTGGCTGGGGGCTGACTGTGGATGTGTCCCGGGGCTGTAATGATAGTGGATGGGTGCTAGCTGGCTGGGGGCTGACTGTGGATGTGTCCCGGGGGCTGTAATGATAGTGGATGACTGCTAGCTGGCTGGGGACTGACTGTGGATGTGTCCCGGGGGCTGTAATGATAGTGGATGGGTGCTAGCTGGCTGGGGGCTGACTGTGGATGTGTCCCGAGGGCTGTAATGATAGTGGATGGGTGCTAGCTGGCTGGGGGCTGACTGTGGATGTGTCCCGGGGGCTGTAATGATAGTGGATGACTGCTAGCTGGCTGGGGACTGACTGTGGATGTGTCCCGGGTGCTGTAATGATAGTGGATGGCTGCTAGCTGGCTGGGGGCTGACTGTGGATGTGTCCCGGGGGCTGTAATGATAGTGGATGACTGCTAGCTGGCTGGGGGCTGACTGTGGATGTGTCCTGGGGGCTGTAATGATAGTGGATGGGTGCTAGCTGGCTGGGGGCTGACTGTGGATGTGTCCTGGGGCTGTAATGATAGTGGATGGGTGCTAGCTGGCTGGGGGCTGACTGTGGATGTGTCCTGGGGGCTGTAATGATAGTGGATGGGTGCTAGCTGGCTGGGGGCTGACTGTGGATGTGTCCTGGGGGATGTAATGATAGTGGATGGGTGCTAGCTGGCTGGGGGCTGACTGTGGATGTGTCCTGGGGGCTGTAATGATAGTGGATGGGTGCTAGCTGGCTGGGGGCTGACTGTGGAATGGATTTGTCCCCGGTCCAGGGCTGTTGTCAGCTCTCATCCTGACTGAAGCCTCGCAACGCCGGGAGTCTGAGGCAGAAGACAGGGGTGTGCTAGCTAGCTAAATTACCAATTGATTAGTCATCTAGCTATATAGTTAGCGTTACTGATGAATTTGTGGGTTAGCCCAGAGTTGTGTTGAGTGTATTGAACGGTGTTGTAATCTTATGTTACCCACCAAGAAGTACATTAGCATTAGCATTAGCTATTTGTCAACTAGCACCTTTACAGTAGGCACCAAAGCACTTTTCCTCTTCGTTCCCCCTACAAGTTGGGAGCAGAATTGTCCATTACTGTTACCATTATTCCTGTCTATTTCTGACAAGTTAATGAACCACTGAAACGATTTTGGAAACATTATTTTAAGGTACAAAAGAATCGTTGGTGTTGGATCGATCAATATTGAAATCAATCAATATAAAATAAAGAAGGTCTCTGTTGTATAACTATGATGTAATCAATGACAAAACAATGGCATGTGGCCGAAAAAAAGAAGAACCCACCCACCTGACCAAAGATGTCTACATCCAGGACATCCACTGTTTACCCACCAACTTACCCACTAGTTTCATTTATAATAAAACATCAGATTTATTTTTTTCAGAAATCTTAACGTGTAAAGTAACTGAAGCTGTCAGATGAATGTAGTGGAGTAAAAAGTAGAATATTTCTCTCTGAGATGTAGAGGAGTAGAAGTGGCATGAAAAGAATGCATGGGTTGTGGATGCATACTGCCGTCCCCTCTGTGCTCCATGTAGCGGGTGAATGGGCTCAACGTTTCACCCCACTACTTATCTCCCTCTGCCCACCTCCCCATCTCTCCCTTTGTTTTCACTCTGAAGGATGCTGTGTCAGCGGCAACGGACGAAGAACGACTCATCAAAATCCATGACGTCATCCAGCAGCTTCCTCCACCGCATTACAGGTCAGTGCAGAGTCACGCTGCCCCCCTTTGGCAGGCTCTATGACTGCCAGGTTACAGATGCACACTTTGTGTTGAGTCTTAACAACTGCTGTGTGTCTGTTAATGTTATGCTCGTGGCTTTTTCACTGAGTGGAATCATTTAACGGCTCCCAGCTGGTCTTCGCGTTGAAGATGAGGAATTGAATTTTCCGTTCTTCTGGGATTTGAGCACATGGTGAAATATTGATGCGCTGAAGAACGAGCTCTATTGTGGACATTATTCTGCATCACTAGTGGGAGTCAATTAAGTTTGTATAAATGAATATTTGATTCCTAGGACCCTGGAGTTCCTGATGAGACACCTTTCGCACCTGGCAGCGTTCAGCTACATCACCAACATGCACAGCAAGAACCTGGCCATCGTCTGGGCACCCAACCTGCTCAGGTGAGATGTCAACCTGCTCCATAGAATGCTTTTTAGGCCTGTACCGAATGTCAATTTTATTTATTTTTTCACATTCAAAGCTTCTATTGAAGATTTTCGAATACATTTTCCAATGGCCCAATCCCAAAGTCTGGACTCACAGTCTCACAGACTTTGGTGCGCGTTCTCACGAAATTCGTAAAGGCTTAGTGTTGTCCCAATGTCGAATTTCAAAAGGCGTGAGGGTGTGAGTACGCACACACCGAGCCCTTTCCGTGACTCTGCATCGGGGAGGGAAATCAAACAACAGTGGAGCGGACCTGTTGTCCAGCTGGTAGAACAAGAGTTTGAATAAATGTGGACTCAGCCAGCCGTCTCCTGGGCCTTGGCCGTGTGGAAAGCGACAAAATATTTCCCAAACCGACAAGTGTCAGCAACATCTTTGCTATGAAACGTCGCCAAGGTAACACGTGATCTTGTGAAGTGCTGTCCTATTCCCATTTCTACCTATCTGAGCCCATGTGGCCTCACACACTCACTCACTTAGCACCTGACATCAGTTAAGTCTTCGAGTCCTCAAGGCTCACTTTGGGATTGGGCCGTTGTCACATCATCACCCTATTAAAAAAAAATTCTCAATTTGAATAAAGCCATTTATTGTATTTTATGAGCAAGTCTTGTTTTTATTTAATCAACTAAGTAAACATAAATACATGTAAGCAGCTAATTGAATAAGGGCATTAGAAAACATGACAAAATAATAATCGTACCGTTAGGCAGATGAAGAAATCACACATCTTAGGGTTGTGCCCCCAAAATTTAGAAACCTATGTAAATAATATAATGATAAACTTAAAATAATTAGTAGTAAGGCTTATAGTGAAACCTCACCAAGTCACCAAATGTCAATTTAAGATGAAATCAGCACAAACTGGAACTTAATTTGGTGAAAACTTACTGTATGTAGTTGAGATTATGAAGATTCTTTATACTACTCAACTATTTCTCAGCCTTGAATCCCTTGTGATAATGGGCTCCTTATGCTTTATTCAGTACCTTAAAGCTTTAGTGCGTAACATTTTGATATTAATAAACGTCCGTCCGTCACGCGTATGTCCGAGCCTGTCTCCCTCTCCACCGCCTCCACCTGCAGGTTGTCAGCTGTGTGGTTTGGAATGAAAGGGACAAAACAAGACAGACGGATATTGAAACAAACACAATTCTTCCCTTTTCACTGTTGTCAGGTCCAAACAGATTGAATCTGCGTGTTTCAGCGGCACAGCAGCCTTCATGGAAGTCCGAATCCAGTCGGTGGTGGTGGAGTTCATGCTCAACCACGTGGACGTTCTCTTCAGCACTAAACTTAACTCACTCATACGAGAGGGAGCAGGTACGTACAGGCATCACTTAGTTCCAACCTCTGCTTACACTCCTTCTAACCTAACCAATAAACACCATTCCATATCACCAGGTCACAACTCACTGTCACGGCCCAAATCCCTGCTGGTTTCTTCGCCCTCCACTAAACTCCTGAGTCTGGAGGAGGCCCAGGCCAGGACCCAGGCGCAGATCAACTCTCCAGTCACTGAAGACAGCAAATACATCGAGGTGGGCGAAGGTCCGGCGGCCCTGCAGGGAAAGTTCCACACTGTCATTGAGTTTCCCACCGAGAGGTTTGTTAACTCCTCTTACTGATATATTGTTTGGTGACTTTGTCTTCAGACCAGTTAATATAAAATTACACACTCCGATATATATTTCTACCACAGGCAATAAAACTCTTTAACGCGTCATCACTGGGTGCTAGATTAGACTCTGTGACACCACAATACTGCACTAATGCAACCTGCACAATTGGTTTATTTACATATTTATCATTACTATTTAAGCAGTTTTGTATTTTGTATTGTAACATTTTTGTATTCCCAACTTGTATATATTCAAATATTTGTTCTTGTATTTTATTCCTATTATTATTGCATGTATATTGTATGATTTATAATCTGTGCTGTGTCTTATTTTTCTGCTGTAACACTGTAATTTCCCATTTTATTGGATCAATAAATAAATATCTATAAATATATATATAGATATCTGTATATAGATATAGATCTATGTATAGATATATATCTATATATAAAAATCTTATTGTGCACATCTACTGTAAGATTTGCATTTTAATGTCATTTGGGCTTAGATAATAATGCTGGAATGTGGCTCCATCTGCTGGTTGCTGGTGAGACTGCAGGCAGAGTCATTTCCCTCCTGCGCTTGCAAGAATCTCACAGCACATAATAATAATAATAATACGAAGAAGAAGACGACTTGTCAAAGTCCTCAGAGATGCTTTAGATACAAATAAAAATTATACAAGCAGTGGTCATTTGATAAAGACACTAGAAATAAAATTAGATTAGTCTTAAATGAAAACATAAAAACATTGGGGGGAGTCTGAAAAGGTGGGAATTTTTTTAATGACAGCGTGAGGGCATTTTTGATGTGGTTTGGTAATGAGTCCCTTGGCTTTCTCCTGTTTCAGACTTGGATAGATGTCATAAATGTGGCGATGCTGTTTAAATAGCAGCTTAAAATAGATACATGTGATTGTTGTCATTGAGTTGTGTATTGTAGTAGTTAGGAAAAGTAACTTTGTCTTTGCCATCTTTTCCACCGCCATTTTCTAATCACAGGAAGAGGCCTCCCATTAAATCCAAGAAGTCTCCTGTGGGTAGTTGGCGTTCTTTCTTCAACCTGGGCAAGTCTTCCTCTATGTCCAAACGCAAGCTTCCCCGCAACCCCAGTGAGCCCAATGAACTAAAGGCCATGGCTCTCGCCGGTGAGTCCTTCCTCCCTACGTGGAATGAAAACAGTCCAATTTTCACCTTACCATTGTGCAATGAGAAGAGCTTAATTGCAGAAACAAGGCTGAATGCTTAAGCATTTTAATCGCTATGTTTCAGGAGGCAGAGGAGACACGGCAACATTAAGATCAGCCAAAAGTGAAGAATCACTGAGTTCCCTGCACAATGTTGAAGGTAATCATTTGGGTCTTCCAGTTCCCTTTTACACAGCATACCGAGTTTAATCAGTCAGTGTTGCTAATAACATCTACATACATGTAACATATTTCATATGGTCTTTCTACAGTGTAGCCTACTGTTGTGCTTAGGGCCTGTTAAAAGAAATGGTTTCTAAATATATTGGCTTCCTCCTTCAGGAGAGTCCAAGCTGTACCGTCCTCGGCGGCCGCGCTCCAGCAGCGATGCCCTGTCAGCTTCCTTTAATGGTGAGCTGCTGGACAGCCGACAGCACTGCAACTCATACGACAACCTGGGCACTACGGAGGACAGCGACGGAGACGACGGGCCCATCTGTGTGCCGGCCCTCATCTCCCCTCCGCGCTCAGCAGGTGAAGATGTGGACCTTAGCCCGCCAGACATTGGCATGGCCTCTTTGGACTTTGACCCCATGTCTTTCCAGTGCAGTCTCCCCGATACCTCTTACGCCTTCCCCCTGGATGACTCACCCGCTGGGGCTGAGGGTTCCACGTTAAAGAGGAGCCCCAGAAGTATCTGTGGCAAGACCAATGGGTCTGACCTCATCTCTGCTACCTTCATGGGTAGCTTGATGTCCCCCTTGTTGTCTACAGACTTAGGCCTGGCTGCTGGAGAGAAGGTGGAAAGCAAGAAACTGCGTACTTCCTATTCTTACAGCGATAAACCAACACAGGCCGTGTCGCCCATTAAATGTGGAAAGACCACAGGTTTAACACCATTTGCCACTTCAGAGCTTTACTCTACAGAGAATCCTGACAAGAATACAACTGGAAAGGCTGTCTCTCCACAGCCATTATCGCCTCCTCCTACAGCCAGGGACTCTCCTCCCCTGATGGGCAGTGTGCTGCTGAGGGCAGCCGAGCCTTCGCTAAGTGAAGCTTTCCAAATGGAGCTGCACTCTAAGCTGACAGGCTGCGACAGCGTGGACAGCATACAGCAGGCGCCAGCTGGCAGCAGCCAAGAGGACCAAGGTAGAGAGCAGAGAATTACCTTTTTAAAGGGTTTTTTTACCCTATTTTTCCATGCATTGGTGTCTGAGTGACTAATAATAAATCTAATTGGTCCAGTATTAAGCGAGAACGCTGTCACCAGCAGCTGTGAACCATGCTACACTGTAAACTTATAGGTCAACTGTGCACCATCAGTTTGCATCCACTAAAGTTCTGTTTTTGCCGCTGACAGGCTCAGATTATTATTCTAATAATAATTCTATTATTATTATTATAAGTGTCTGACAACATTATGGGAAGGATCCCTACAGAGATAGACCTTTTTTGTAAAAAGTAAAATCCTTTTGGTATAAATACAAACTGCTCTGAAATTGCCAATGCCAAACTCACCAGGCTCCATTTTAAATAATCACTTCTTTTAGCGTGTATAGAGCAGCATATCTCCACCAGACTCCATGTAAATAATCACTACTTTTAGTGTGTATAGAGCAGCATATCTCCACCAGACACCATGTAAATAATCACTACTTTTAGTGTGTATAGAGCAGCATATCTCCACCAGACTCCATGTAAATAATCACTACTTTTAGCGTGTATAGAGCAGCATATCTCCACCAGACTCCATGTAAATAATCACTACTTTTAGCGTGTATAGAGCAGCATATCTCCACATGTAAATGAGTGGATTAAGGGTTTATTTCAACCAAACCAGAGTGGTGATTGTTGGAACAGTGGAAAGATGATCCAAGACGGCTTTTTAGAGTCCGGTGGGTTTGGCGACAGCCATTTCGGTGACCTTATTTTTTTTTTTAAAAAAGAAGAAAAAAAGGGATCCTTTTCATAATGTTGTCAGACACCTAGAATATAGACGGAATAGGTGCGCAGTTGCCCGTTAATGTTACATTGTAGTGGTCTTGCTTAGTACTGGACCAATTTTAAAGATTGTTGTTCCCATCAGTTACATAGACACAAATAGTGTCCAGGTTAAAAAGAATGGAAAGTGTATTTTTTGGCATGTTCACAACTTCACTGTTTTATTTACACTACTGTATGCAGAAAAAAAATAAGGTGACAAGTCATGCCGTTAATTATTTAATTGCTTTTTTTCTAGGTTTAGTTTGTATGGATTTCATCTTAAAGTTTCATATCGTGCCTGAGCACCACGCTTAACTTTCCCCTCTTTCCCACTCTTGAAGCACCTTAAAACCAGCCTGCCTGCTGTCATTTCTTTTCTTCACCTACTGCTCTCTTGCTTATTTGTTCTTCAACTATAGATCCCTTGTATTTTTGTGTCCCTGCTAGGAGTCGTAGCTCCGGACTCGTCAAAGGACCTCACCCCTCGTTCCCTCAGCTCTACAGCTCCCACTATTGCCCCTCTTCCTCCTCCTCCCCCTCCTAAAAATGCTGCCCGCATGTTGGCCCTGGCCCTGGCAGAGTCTGCCCAGCAGGTCTCCAGTCAGTCTCAGTCCCGGTCCTCTGAGCCCTCCACACCGCTGTCCCCTCTGCTGCAACAGGAGGCCTCTGATTTCCAGGACACGCCACATCCTCGGGTCCCACATTTCCACACTTCCTCCTCCGGAGATATGGGAACAGGAAGTTCCCCGCCACCACACAGCGCTGCTCCGACTGTCACTCCAGCCTCAACTTATCCCTCCACTTCCAGTCCGACAATCAAACAGCAGCCTCTAGAGTTGATCAGCACCACTACCAAGCCGTCAGCCAGTACAGAGTCCTCTACAACTCCACCTGAAACACAGCCAGAAACAGACTCCACCCCACCAGACACTCCTTTTTACAAGTGTGCTCCAGGCCCCAGTTCAACCAGCCTGACTTCTCCAATCAGGAAAAGTCCAGAAAGGCAGCAGCCTGTCCCAGGACAGACCCCAGTCCGTCCCAGCTCATCTAGTACCACTCCAGCCACCTTCCCAAGTGGCAGCTGCAAAGATACTAAAGTCTTACCACAGCTTGTTCCTGAGGTACGTGTCTCATCACTCTCATATGTTGGCTAGTACTTAGAAATGATTAAGAGCTTAGAAAAAAGACTGGAAACTGGGAAAAGCCTAGTGAACACGTTATATCTTTGTCTTCCTGGAGTCTTGTCGTCACAGTGAGGTTGCCAGGCAACCATTAGAGACTCTAGGAAGTCACTGTAACTGGCAGAGATGGGAAGTAACAAATAAAAAATACTTAGTTAATGTACTCAAGTAGATTTTTCAGATATTTTTACTTTACTAATTATCTTTGTGCCGACTTATTACTTTTACGCCTTACATTTTAACACGAATATCGGTACTTTCTAATTTTACAAAATTGGCTCATTACTTTAGTTTCAAATAATTTTAGTTGAAACTAATTAGATGGGAAAATGCATTGCACTTCTGCACCACTTTAAGGCGATTCGGCTGCAAATCATTGCAGCTTGATGGTGGTAACGTCAACATAGAATTATGGACGGCAACATGACTGAAAATGAAGAAAACATTGTGAGCCTGACATATTTCATTTTTTATTCATAATGCTTAGAATACAAAGCATTATGAAGTGGAATGTTTTTTTTATTTTGAAATACATTCTATTATCAATAAATTGTCAGTAATGTTAAATATACAGTAGTGTAATGGACCGCCCCTACAGGTGAACCGCGGATTAATTGCAAATTTAACCATCATGGTGTGAAATACAGTTTTAAAGCCGCTGTTATGTGGGAAAAATGTGTATGACATACAGGAAAAATACCAAATGTGTCAAAACATTTGCCGTCGGGGTTGTCATGTGTGTGTTTTTTTTGATGTTCACCAGATATTAAAACCTCTTGTCCCACTGCAGCAATGCTCGGCTTGTTTTTTGTAGACTTTCCTCCGTAAACAAGGGTCTGTTTTGTTTGTTCACAGGTCAAACCAGAGGAGACTGAACCACCCCCAGTCCTTCCAAAACCATCAGAGAAGCCACCTCCAGCAATTCAAAAGCCCAAGAGGCATGCGGTCTCACTGCCCAAGCACCAAACACAAAAAACTCAGCAACAGAGCCCCGCTCAGATACAGCCTCTTCCAACACAGCCTCAGACACAGATCCAACCCCAAACACAACCTCAGCTCCCCTCGAAGGCCAGCGCAAGAGTGGCCCCCACCTCTGCTGAGCCTGTTGAGAAGCCTTGGGAGGCCATAAAGCCAGTACAGCCCTGTACAGAGTCTGCAAAGTACCATAACGTGTACGGACCCACACCTCCAGCCCCTCCTATCCGCACCATAGAGAGCAAACTGGCCACAGCCGCACTCAGCCAAAGTGAAGCCTCCTATATTCTGGGTGAAGGCCCGGTGCCTAGCCATCTGGAGGATGCCCTGCCTCACCATCCCCCTTCTCCTCGTAAATCTTCCACGCACCAGCCAGCCTACCTGTACCACGCTAAAGGAGAACCGGTCTTAATTGAGCCTCCCGGAGCTGCATACTACCACCAGAGGCCGGTTCCGCTGGGCCCGCAGTCCATGCCACACCACTTCCGGCCCGACAGCGTCCCCCCACACCTCTCTTATGTGTCCAAATCAGAGCCTCAGATACCTTACAGTGCCCGACTAGACAACAGATACAGCACTTTAGGCCCCAGGTCCCACCACCACTCTATGAAGTCCAGAGGAAACCCCCGCAGTGTGTACGTGTCTCCGGGGCCGGGGCATCAGGGTTATAGCCATGACAGAAACCAAGGCTATCCCACCATTCGCCGGGTGCACTCACTTCATGTTCCTTCCACTATCCGCTCAGTGCCCATCCAAAGGACTGAAGTTCCTCCAGATGACGAGATTTTCTTCTACCATCGACCCATGTACCCGTGCAAAGCCTACCAGCAGCCCCCCCAGCAGTCCTCACAGGCCGACTACCACGTCACCCAGCTGCAGCCTTACTTTGAGAATGGACGGGTTCAGTACCGCTACAGTCCATACTCCGGTTCAAGCCCTTTGGAGGCGCCTTACTATGACATTGACCCTTACGGCACCATCCGAGTCCGACATCTCCCCTCCCATGGCAGCCGAGATCCGGGAGCCGCTGCTGGCCAACAGGGTGGAAAGGCGACTGGGTACCACTACCTCGCTCGCCATGTCATCCCACCTGGCAAGGAGCACAGCTTTGTGAGCAGGGACATGCCCCCCAGTCATGGAACCAAGGAAGCTGCTTCTTATCTCGTTTGGGGCCCCGAGGAGTCTGAAAGGCTCCGCATGCACTCCATCCGCAGGGAGAGCAGGGCCAGACAGAAGATTAAAGGCCCCGTCCTCTCTCAGTATGACAACGTCGGCTTGTTTGCACCAGCAGACATACCGAGCTATGAAACCCTGCACCTGCGCAGCAAATCTGACCCAGGTAAAGCTGTGCTGGTTGCAGCCGAGAGCAAAGACGGCCGCTACCTGCCCAGACACATGGTGTCAGACGCCGACGTCCTCATGTACATGGAGACGGACAAGCATGTCCAGGGCAGCGCAGTAGGCGACAAGTCAGACGGCCTTGGCAAGCATAGCAGTACCAAGAAATGCCAATCCTCCCACTCCCTTCCAGCTAGTCTGAGCCACAGTCTGTCCCATCAGCAGGACAGCGGCCGGCACGACGCCAAGTACGAGACCGGAGACGACAAGCTGGGTGGGGACAGCAGCAGGTCTAAACACTGGCAGCAGGAGTATCCCAACAAGTGGAACTTCCTGCCACGTTACGAGGGCCCGGATTCTGACCACCACCAGAGTAAAGTCAAACAGTCAGGCGGCTACCACAGTGCAGAGGACCAGGCATCAGCGCCCAGGGAACAACAGGGCCGCTCCAAACTGGAGCGGTCACACAGCGTCCGGGAGCAGCAGCACTACAGCCAGGGCAACCCCGACCTGGACAGAGACTTCTCATATCCGAAACACGGCACAAAGACAGCGCTGTCCCACTACGACAACTTGGACGATTACCACCCAGTACCTCAGCCTCAGGCCCCGGTTCAAAAACGTGGAGGCTCCAGCTCCTATCCCGCCCCAGGGTTCACAGTGAGCCACAGCAACAGAGCGTACTCCACAGCACTGGGCCAGGGAGCCTTTATCCAGACTGACATGGCCATGCAGAGGCCAGAGACAGAGATACGTACAGAATGAAGCATTTAGGAGGGGGAGGACGTGTGAAATTACCTTTAGCTGTGTGGAAGAGAGACTCTATTGCGCTACGGTTGCAGCCTCTGCAGGACAGTGGACTGTCGTATCATCAATATTTTTGCTCCTCTGTATTTTTAATGAATTGTAAAGAAAATTGTAAGACTTTTTACAGAAAGTCCTGAATGTACCTGAAATTATTGTCCAATGGGTCATATTATTGTGATTGATTGAGACAGTAGCCAGTCATAAATGTATATGATATGAAAGATGTAAGGTACTTTTAACAGGGACACAAAATGTATATATATATATATATATATATATATATATATATATATATATATATATATATATATATATATATATATATATATATATATATATATATATATATATGAGAATAGAATTACTTGTAAAACGAGATTTTAGTTGTATTTTTTTTTTCCCTTTATTTTAGGTGTGGCACTGGGTATGAGCATCAACTGGGATTAAGGTTTGCATTTTAGAAATGCATGCACACTATCTCTTACAGAACAGTTCTGTGTAGTTCAATATCCATTGCGTTCTTTCTGGATGTTACAGCACAAGTTATTGGAGGAAAATATATTTAGGTCATCGCATCCTCCCTCTGCTAATATGTACACGTTAGGCGGTGCGGTGAAGAATCCGACTGGGCGTGAGGTTTGATAAGGAGCTGCAATGGGTTACTTTCAGATAATATAGTGGTTATCAATGTCTTATTTTCTGTGTGACTGTGCCATTTTTTATGTAACTTTGCTATAAACAGATTTCAATCACTTGTAATGGAATGGTTTGGTACTTTTTTTTTTTTGGATGAGGGACCAAACTACTTGGCGCTGTTGTTGCACATAACCGGATAAAGAGGGGAAGGTGGATGGATGCCTGTGTACCTTTTTTTTTTTTTAAGATGTTTTTTTCATTTTTTTTCATCGCATTCTTGGTACTTTCATGAACTGGAATGACTGAATAAAGCTGAAAACAATATCCTCTCAAACAACGTGGTGAAAAACATGTTGCCGCTGCTCTGGGGGGGGAAACAACTTGGTGATGAGCCTTGAATTCTGTTCCAACAGACCATATTTTGTTTACTTTCCCATTGCCATAATGCATTGGGATATCTAGATTTAAGATCACCTTTGATTTTTGATTGTTCAGGGTTGACAGGTGAGGTGACCCACTGGGGTATTCTAGTTTTGTATCGCCTCACTGGTTCTGAATTCAAAACAATAGGGGAGGGAATTCTTTTATTCTATTTTTTTAGCTATCTGGGGCCATTTATTTTCAGTCTGGAAATGGATGTACATTCATCTGGTATTATACTACATGTCCTTTTGGTTCATCATACTGAATGGATTACAATATGTTTCAAATATGTCTAAATCCAGGTTGTACTCTGTAACTGTTTGACTTCTATTGCTTGCAGGTTTTGCTCCTCTTGCCTTATCTAAAGCCTCTACCTTCTCAGATGGGGAACTGAAGTAAGGCACTGTCTAATTGAATGTGAAAACACTCCTCTCTCTCAAACTAGAGGTATCTGCAGTTAGATATGAATAAAACTGTTCAGGAATAGCTATAATCTGTCTTTTAATATGTGTGTGATATTACACGTGTTGATACACATTTCCTTGGCCCAGTCTTATGTGAAGGACAACTTTGACAAATTTAGTTCAGGAGACAGAGCATAAATTAGGAGTAGTTGTCATTAATTATACATTGAAGGTATAAAACAATGGCATGTACTGTATGTGCGCTCAGTTATAGGGTTCTTATGTCACACTTTTCTGTCATTTTTGGTCAAAGATATTTCAGAGTTTATCCCATATCCTTAGTGACTAGTCACAGAAGACTGACATGCTTTTAGAAAATGAAAAGTGCTTAACCCCCTAAACAGTGCGTTCCATTTACAGTCAGTATTTGGTGTTAAGGTTGGGGTTCATCCCTCTCTCTCGACCTGACTGCAGTTCGTCATCGTAACCGACTTTAGTGGGCAGATGCTCACATTCGATGGTGTCTGGCATTTTGGAGATGTGTTCTCTTCATGGATGAACCATAACCATAACAGACCATAACACCAGGTACTGGTTTTTGAAGCAGCACATTTTGGCGTGGCCTTTTATTGTGGCCAGCCTAAGGCACACCTGTGCAATAATCCTGCTGTCTAATCAGCATCTTGATATGCCACACCTGTGAGGTGGATGGATTATCTCGGCAAAGGAGAAGTGCTCACTAACAGATTTAGACAGATTTGACAGAAATAAGCCTTTTATACACTTAAAAAGTCTTAGATCTTTGATTTCAGCTCACAATAAATGGGGGCAACAACAAAAGTGTTGCGTTGATAATTTTGTTAAGTATATCTATACCTCTTCTCAGAGACCCTGTCTGCCGCCACCTGCTCAACATGCTCCGCCTGCCCCGCAGATGTTAGGAACTGGCTGAATGAAACTCCACTGCAATAAATCTGAAATCCTAATTATTGGCACCATAACTCCTAACGAGGTCCTCCTCTAAACGGTCACATTCTGCTGCAGAAAGTCATCCATGCCTTCATCACATCCAGGCTCCATTACTGCTGCAGCATATACAGCAACACTACCAGAGTCCTTAATATACTTCAGTGTGGACAAAACTCAGCCGCTCCAGACACCGCCACGGGCTCCCAGTCAAATGCCAAAACATCGGTCTATGGCCCTAAATAAATTAACTCTTTTCTACCTTGCTGATCTCCAAAAATCATCTGTGCTGACTTGCTTTCTCTCCCTGTCCCCTAAATCAGCCTCAGTTTGAGTAAACATCTGCCCTGCTGAGGTTTCTTTGAGCAAGACACTGAATTCTTACCTGCAACAGGGCTGATTGTGACCTCCCTGTGAGGGAAGTGGGAGAAACTAAATCTCTATAGATATCAATAAACTGTTTATTATAGAATTCCCCTCGCCAGTAGATGATTCATGACACACTGGCGTATCTTTGTGACATCCTGTTGAGCTGAAACAATGAAAAATCTCAAAACAAAGACGATAAAATGAAAATGTTCACCTCTCAAACGCCCTTTCACTCCCTACTGCCTTGTTGTTTGGTCGCGATGTTGAGAATCAACACACAGGAACTTTCTGCATCATTTACTCCGAGCCAAACGGACCCTACTCTGTACATTTCCTACCACTTGACACGTGAACTGCTGATGTAGTCTCAGCGCTGGCACGTCACACCCCCTCTCGCTATCACTGAGCTGTTCCTTAAACGTGCTCTAAGCAATGTTGAGTGACCTTACTTCTTGTTGACGTTCAAAGTATTTTCAAAAGGAGACTAGCTTGCCCCTCCCTCCTCATCTTGTCCCCTCCCCCCCTCTTTTGTGCTTCTGCGCACTTTTACACTTTGTTCTGGGGACAGGCAGCTAGCAGATAGTGAGGAGATGTTTTTTACAGTGTGTTCTGGGGACAGGCAGCTAGCAGATAGTGAGGAGATGTTTTTTACAGTGTGTTCTGGGGACAGGCAGCTAGCAGATAGTGAGGAGATGTTTTTTACAGTGTGTTCAGGGGACAGGCAGCTAGCAGATAGTGAGATGTTTTTTACAGTGTGTTCAGGGGACAGGCAGCTAGCAGATAGTGAGGAGATGTTTTTTACAGTGTGTTCAGGGGACAGGCAGCTAGCAGATAGTGAGGAGATGTTTTTACAGTGTGTTCAGGGGACAGGCAGCTAGCAGATAGTGAGGAGATGTTTTTACAGTGTGTTCAGGGGACAGGCAGCTAGCAGATAGTGAGGAGATGTTTTTACAGTGTGTTCAGGGGACAGGCAGCTAGCAGATAGTGAGGAGATGTTTTTACAGTGTGTTCAGGGGACAGGCAGCTAGCAGATAGTGAGGAGATGTTTTTACAGTGTGTTCAGGGGACAGGCAGCTAGCAGATAGTGAGGAGATGTTTTTACAGTGTGTTCAGGGGACAGGCAGCTAGCAGCTAGTGAGGAGATGTTTTTACAGTGTGTTCAGGGGACAGGCAGCTAGCAGATAGTGAGGAGATGTTTTTACAGTGTGTTCAGGGGACAGGCAGCTAGCAGATAGTGAGGAGATGTTTTTACAGTGTGTTCAGGGGACAGGCAGCTAGCAGATAGTGAGGAGATGTTTTTACAGTGTGTTCAGGGGACAGGCAGCTAGCAGATAGTGAGGAGATGTTTTTTACAGTGTGTTCAGGGGACAGGCAGCTAGCAGATAGTGAGGAGATGTTTTTTACAGTGTGTTCTGGAGACAGGTAGCTAGCAGATAGTGAGGAGATGTTTTTACAGTGTGTTCAGGGGACAGGCAGCTAGCAGATAGTGAGGAGATGTTTTTTACAGTGTGTTCAGGGGACAGGCAGCTAGCAGATAGTGAGGAGATGTTTTTTACAGTGTGTTCAGGGGACAGGCAGCTAGCAGATAGTGAGGAGATGTTTTTTACAGTGTGTTCAGGGGGACAGGCAGCTAGCAGATAGTGAGGAGATGTTTTTTACAGTGTGTTCAGGGGACAGGCAGCTAGCAGATAGTGAGGAGATTTTTTTTACAGTGTGTTCAGGGGACAGGCAGCTAGCAGATAGTGAGGAGATGTTTTTTACAGTGTGTCCAGGGGACAGGCAGCTAGCAGATAGTGAGGAGATGTTTTTTACAGTGTGTTCTGGGGAGCTTCCCCGGTCTTATAACACGATGATAGCCTACCAGAGCTTCCTGTATTTGGTACAAAAGTCGGAAAACATCCAAAAACTGCTTTTACACTATAAGCGAACCGGACCATGGTTCTGTTTGATCCAGAGCGAGACTACCTCTTTAGGTTGGATGAATGTAGTGGAATAAAAAGTACAATATTTCTCTCTGAAATGTAGCTGAGTAGAAGTAGGAAGTGGTATGAAAAGAGAAGACTCAAGGAAAGTACAAGTACCTCAACATTTGTACTGTACAGTATTTGAGTACATGTATGTAGTTACATTCCACCACTGATCAGAACTTGTGATATTGAGTAATGTGTTTACAGAGATCCAGTTTCCATCTCTTCAAAGTATAGCCATCGACACTAACTTGCTCAACACGCAACAAACTGGGATCCGTACACCATTAAAATAGATTTTAGCATGTGTATTAATTAATCCTACTGTACTAGATTTTTTTTTTTTAAAGTAGCACATAAATACATTTTTATTTAAACTAAATTTAACCCTTGTTGTCCTCCTGGGTCAAAAACTGACAAATATTTGACATTTGACATCCCTTTTTCAGATGTTTTTTTTTTTTAAGTTTCCACCAACACCACCTTACTACCACTAGTTTTACACTACTTTTTGGAATTCATGGTCAATATCCCTCATTTATATAGAATTATACCTAATATTTGAGTTAAAAGAGCAGTAATTATGAATTATTTTGACTAATAGTTAAGATCAGAGGAATTAAAGTGATCAATTGTATTTGCAAAGAGCTTTGTAAGGAATCCAATCCATTTTTTTTGTGGTAATCTGGTTTAAAAGAAACCCATATTTCAGATATAGACATTTTTTTAAGGGGTCAAATTGACCTGAGGACAACAGGACAGTTAACAAAAAAAAAATCTAATAAGGCAAGTAACAATGTAGTAAGTCATTTAGTTCAATAAGCAACACTTTTAAAAAGAAATTAGACACTTTCTACTTTAATTAAAAGCCCATACAGAAAAATTAGGACAGAATAGGTAACTATCAATTCATAATAGAGCATAAATGCTCATGTCGTGTGCCTTATTTCTTAACATCTCAACATGTATTTCCTCTTTTTGTTCTGTTATTGTGCAATAAATGGGTGAACAAATTCAATAGTTAAATAGTTTTGCCTAACATTAAATAACTACATAATATGTTCTATTAGTACGTCGTTGTCGCATTGTTATCAAAATTAACGTTTGGAACAAAAAGTTTCAGTTTAAGAAATTAAGTTGCACTGTTTACCAATGTTGGCAGTTGCATTGTGGGAGACAGATGATTGACACGGCCGCCATTTTGCCCCTGCTCGCTGTGCTTCCATTGTGTGAGTGATAGTAAATATCTGACACTGCCAGACAACCACAACTCACTTGTATCCTTGCGGAGAAAAAGCGCTTAATTCACCCTTGGTAAGTAAATTTTCTGCCATATTTTTTTAATCATATAATACTACTCGTCGTTTTGTAAAGAAAATGGGAGAGATAAAGTTGTTTTTGTGCTGAAATAGCGTGTTATTTCGCCGCTGTAGAGAGAAGAAAAAGCAGCTGCCGCGATGCTCAAGCAGGGAGAAAAACGGCTCAGTACTTCCACTGCCGAAAGAGCTGCTCCACTTTCATATCCGATTTCTACTTCGCGGTTTCGCGTAAATATACCGTCGCTTCCCACGGCTTGCCGTTTATTTGATAGCTACACTTGTCTCCTACGTTTTGTTGGTGGTCTTGTGTGTACACGTTGTTTGGTTTTGAGGAAAAACATCAAAGTTTACGTCTCGCTCCTTGCCCGTATGTCGGTAGGTTCGTAAATTGGGTCTGCGGCCATAATCTTGCGGAATGAGGCGGAGTTAAGGCTGCTCGTCCCGCCCTAAAACGCAGCAGAGTGAATCATCATTGGTCCGAAAATGCGACACAGACACAGCGGATTGGTGTATTTCAGAATGACGACCAGTTTAGCAGTGTAGTCGGGAGCACACAGTGTCTGGATTGGCTCAGGGCGTTGTGTCTATGCAGCTGCCAAACCGGGGGGAAAAGTTTTCCCAAGCGGCCCTAAATGACTGACTTTGAACTAAATGTGTGAAAAACAAAAAGTCTTGTCATGTTGAGTGCATAAAAAAAAAAAACTTAAAAATTAGATGATGCTTGACCGATGCTTATGCAAAAGTTTGTGTGAAATAGTGATAATAATAAAACCGCAAACACAATTCTCTAAATCTACATTCAATATCATCGTTGCAGTATTATGATTGATTCAGTAGTCAGTTATATTTTTGACTTCACTGATTAATTTTTTTACTGCTTTTGTCAGTTTCAGGGATCAGAACATGTGAGTCAGGCTAAATAGTTTGCAAAGTTATTATTGTTATACATTTTTTGACTGTTGGCTTAGAAGAAACATTTGTCCAGAGGGCCCATGATAAAACTTATATATAAACTGAGTAGAAATGTATGAATAATTGGCCAGTGTATGTAACAATAACATTATTATCATGCTGTTATATTTTTGATGATCCCTTCAGGTGACTCATCGTAATGGCTCGTACCAAGCAGACTGCTCGTAAGTCCACTGGAGGAAAGGCTCCTCGTAAGCAGCTGGCCACCAAGGCTGCTCGCAAGAGTGCCCCCTCTACTGGAGGCGTCAAGAAGCCCCATCGCTACAGGTAACACCTGGATTTCCTTACAAACAGCCCTTTCTTTGACAAATCATAATATCATTGAAACCATCTGCATTAAGGATGCACCGATTACATAAATCTTATTTTAAAAGCTATCGATCTAACTTGATGAATAAGCAGACATTCAATCAAACACATTGATTTATTTTTTCTAAAATATTTTCATTGGAAATATACATAATTTACTCTTTTTTTTTTTATGCATATGTACACGGACACATATACACACATACAAAACAAAAATAATCAAAAAGACAAAAACACTGAATGTAGGAGGAAATATTTAAATTAAATCAAAGTCAAACACATTTCTGAACAGTTTATTTAAAGGTGCTGTAGGGAGGATTGTGGAGATCCAGGACTTGAACATCAACAACTTCTCAGTCCCTCCTCCCCCTTTCTGCTAAAGCCCAAACAGTCTCCTAAGCCCCTCCCCCACAGCCGTGATTGACACGCAGTTAGACAACCCCCTCCCCAGCCCTGATTGGTGCATCTGAACGGGAAGAAGTGGATTTTTGCAAATCGCACTACATGCTGTAGGTGGTGTTTTTTTACCTACCTTCTTCTCAAACATAGAATCAGTTTCAGCAAATATGACAGAAAGTCAGTTTTATAAGTCTTACCTACTGCACCTTTTAAGTGAGTGCACAATTAGTTGAACAGGTGTACCTGAAGGCACCGAAGGTCCCACATGCTTTACCTTAACTGTTTGCTTACAACTCACACACAGGGAAGTGTAAATGTTGGAATCGTAAAAATCATATGTGTATATATGTTTTGTCACTTTTATTTAATAAAGCCTCCTGGTTGCACACATCAGAGTTAAAATCTATGGGGGCATTTTTTTGAAAAGCGACAGAACTAAGCGTCACATTATTTGTTCAGAGGATAAAGCCCTTTGAGCGTGTTGCAGGTAAGAGCTTTGTCGCGTGTTTCAGGCCCGGCACCGTGGCTTTGAGAGAGATCCGTCGGTACCAGAAGTCCACTGAGCTGCTGATCCGTAAGCTGCCCTTCCAGCGCCTGGTGAGGGAGATTGCTCAGGACTTCAAGACCGACCTGCGTTTCCAGAGCGCTGCCATTGGAGCACTGCAGGTGGGTGTGGGCCTGGGTGTTGACAAAATATATTGCTAAAGCTACATCAGTATGAGTTCCAAATAGTAAAAGTGGTTCACTTCTCCTGCTAATATGTGCTGTCCCTCCCCCTGCCTGCAGGAGGCCAGTGAGGCGTACCTGGTGGGTCTATTCGAGGACACCAACCTGTGTGCCATCCATGCCAAGCGTGTCACCATCATGCCCAAAGACATCCAGCTGGCACGCCGCATCCGTGGAGAGCGCGCTTAGACGGCCTCCCCATGGTTCACCTCTGTCCTGTTTTTCTTGACCTGTCCCTGCCCTCCCCTCACTCCCTTATTCTACCCCCCACCCACCCACCGATCTCCACCCATCCCTGTGCCGCTCCCTCTCCTGCCTGCCCAGCTTCTCAGTAGACTTTAGAGTAATCCTGATTATGAAGAGATAGAAGTATGTTAAGTCTGGTCTCTCATAGGTTTTTTTTGTCTTCACCAAATGTTTCTAGGGTACCTTTTTTCGTGCATGTAAAAGGTTTTGCAGATCAGACGCACATGTGCACACATACTCCAACAACCAACTCCAACTGTGGTCAGTGAGGCAAACAGAGGTAAAGCAGAGGGACGTGGCCGAGGGGCTAGTCTGCTTAAGGGGAGCTGCAACTTCCACAGCAGGGTGCTATTAAAGCTAGTCCTGAGGCCTCGCATCCCCTCCAGCCCAGTCCGTCACTCAACACCCCAACGGCTCGCTCTACCTTTTCAAACCACCTCTTCACCTCTGTAACCTGCACTGGGAGTGGATGGCGGTCTGTTGGTCTGTTTGCGTGGATGTGTGAGCTCTGATCTTTCGGAACACTTGTACTCAACAAACGAGAATTGTTTTGGTTGCTTAAGAATATTGATTATCGTTGTGGATATGGTGTCTATTTTTTTTACGCATTTAATTCATGGGTGAGCATCTCTTCTCTTTACCACTTACAAAATGATCAAATTAAGAGTAATTATTATTGTCAACATGGTTATCAGTTGTTTCTATTTTACAAGGATCTGATTTGCAATAGAAAATCACGAAGGGCTTGTCTGTTTTCCAAGGCAACTTCTATTCTAATGGCAGCCACACGGAGGCGATGCTTTACCATCTCCTCTACTCAGTTGTTCACTGTAGATCAGTCATCACAGCTCGCTCTCTCTCTCTCTCTCTCTCTCTCTCTCTCTCTCTCTCTCTCTCTCTCTCTCTCTCCACAGATAGGCTTTAGACTTGTCACAGCAGTAGGAATTGACATCATAGTGAAGGTTGGACTCTGCATGTTAAGGGTCTGTGTGTCTCCTGGTCTCTGTAGATCTGAACGTGTAATCTGTCCCTTTCTCAATATTTGTGATACACAATATAACCTCATATTTGTTTTCTTTTATATTTTTCTTATTCCTCGAGATTTTCAGACGTATAAATAAGCTGATCTTTGTATTTTCCAAATTTCTCATATTATGGTGGTAATAAATAGGTGTTAAAACAAACTGATGCTAGTTGGAGTGATTTATTTGCTAATAATGTGTGTTAGTGGTTATCCAAAAGAGGTTTAAACACATTAATGCATCACTAATTATAATCCAGTGATATAATACAGTATATATACAGTACTGTATGTGTATGTGTGTATATATATACATATATATATTTACACACACTACTATGCAAAGGTTTTAGGCAGGTTTGTAAAAAATGCTGTAATTATGAATGCTTTCAAAAATGGAAGTGTTAATAGTTTTTTTTCATCAATTAACAAAATGCAGTGAGTGAACAGAAGAGGAATCTGAATCAAATTAATATTTGGTGTGCCCCCCCTTTGCCTTCAAGACAGCATCAGTTCTTCTTGTTACACCTGCACCCAGTTTCTGAAGGAGGAACTCGGCTGGTAGGTTGTTCCAAACATCTTGGAGAACTAACCCCAGACCTGTGGGTGTAGGCTTCCTCACATCCTTCTGTCTCTTCATGTAGTCCCAGACCCACTCGATGATGTTGAGATCAAGGCTCTGGGGGGGCCATGCCATCACTTCCAGGACTTCTTGATCTTCTTCACACTGAAGATAGTTCTTCATGCCCTTGGCTGTATGTGTGGGGTCGTTGTCCTGCTGCAGAATATATTTGGGGCCAATCATACGCCTCCCTGATGGTATTACATGACGGATATGAATCTGCCTGTATTTCTCAGCATTGAAGACACCATTAATCCTGACCAAATCTCAAACTCACAGAATTTGCAGAAATGCAGCTCCAAACTTGCAAGGAACCCCCACCATGCTTCACTGTTGCCTGCAGACACTCGTTATTGTAGCGCTCTCCAGCCCTTCGGCCAACAAACTGCCTTCAGCTACAACCAAATATTTCATCAGTCCAGAGCACCTGCTGCCATTTTTCTGCACCCCAGTTCCTATGTTTTGGTGCAGTAGATGGGTGTACCTGGGTCCCGCTGGTTTCTGCCAGTTCTGAGCTGATGTCACTGCTGGACATCTTCCCATTTCAAGGAAAATAAGCTTGATGTGTTTCTCACATCTGCCTAATATATATATATATATATATATATATATATATATATATATATACACATTTTTACTTTTATGAATCATTGACCTGAGTATCTTATACTGGTATTGCTACTCTTTTGTTTTTACTTAAGTGAAAGCTCTGAGTACTCCTTTCACAACTGGTGGAAGGAAAGAGGGCCTGAAGTCTTCTTCCTCCCGTGTGTCGTGTTTTTGTTTTCTGGCACTAACCTTCCTCAAGGTCTGCCTCGTGCTGCCATCCCCCATCACATCTGCTCCTCTCTGGGATTACAGCACAAATGTCTGTCTGAAACGCTCAGTACTGAGGGGGAAGATTACAAGTGCCCTGCACCCTTCAAGCGAGGTTAACCAATCAGGGTGTGCAGACACAGGGATTAACCAATCACACCACGGAGGGGGAGGGCAGAGGGATTAAACCAGCACAGAGTGGGATTAGGTCAGTGTTGAGTGCAGAAAAAAGCTTTGAAATGTCTCTCGCTCCCCGTTAACATCTCTCGGTGCAGCAGATCTCAGGTTATAATGAAGATGTTGGAGACGGATCAAAATTAGATTTGATCATTTCTATCAGAATTATATCAGAACTATCTCAGAAGTGATACTTTATAGAGCCCTTTATATTGCTTTAGCCGACGGGACGCATTTATCACATCATTTGCACAAATGAAATCTGATTCTAACACCTTTAAACAGTTAAGATGTGTTGGTGCTGTTATGGTAACTGCTGTAAAATGACAACCCAAAGCAATTTAATGTAGCTTTAAAAAAAATATGATGGAGATCAATGGGAGGGTGGTCAATGCTTTGGAACATTTGTTGTGCAACAGAGAGTCTTTTCTTACTGTCCTCCATCACAATACACCAACAACACACACCTCTATCAAACATCTTTGATGTCATGGTTAAGTTTGCGTGGCAGTAATCGGGTCAGGTGGAGATTACCAAAATTTCCGAAGAGTTAGGGAGACTGTGGGGTCCAGGAGGGGTTGAACGAAGGGGAACCACTGATCTGATAGAGAGCTATCTCAGAGTTGGGACAATTACTGAAAACCATCAAAGTAAAAATGCTTTATTAAACTGCATCGTTTGATTGATTCGGAACATGGGGTGTTTTCGCGGGCTGTACAGGATAAGTGGAATACACGTGAACTGAAACAAAAGGCCGACAACCTGAGAGAAAACAGGCAGAGGTAGAGAGAAAACAGACTGCTGAGTTGAAGAGGGAGTGAGAAAAGATGGATGAAGATAGAAAAGAAGCCAGGAAAGGAAGGGGAGGATGAGAAGTGGGTGAGATGGGTGAGAGACAGAGAGAGAGACAGAGGGGGACAGGGCAATAATCCTAACTAATTCACTTAGGGCATTGGTGAAGGTAAGCTAAGAGGATTGGGACACTCCCAGAATCAGATAAGCTAAAATAAGCAAGATGGAGCGGCGAGGGCCATGCAGGCCATATGACAAACATGACGGGTCCAGACCTGAGCACAACAAGGCCGCTTCACCTCTGCCGTGTCCACTCTTCATCTTGGCCTCTAACTGTGAATCAGCCAAGTTCCTATCAAGCTACAATGTTGCAAACACAAACTAGAATTGATTTGAAAGAATCTCAATGATTGTCAGTGCACAGCGTGTAAAGAATAGATCACTTTAATATGTCACACAACTAAAAACAGAAGATCTAATGTTTCCATCAAACAGATTGGGATCATAACACTAAAGGCTAACACTGTAATATGCAACACAAATGCTCAAAATGATCTAAACGCATCTAAACTACATATTTAAATGTAGCGTAAAATAATAAGAATAAATACCTCAAAAAAGTAAATCCATTGGGGGTGACCTACAGGACTCCGGAGCTACTTCCTGTCAAAGCAGCGCTCCTTTCCCTCTATGACATGTTTAAAACAAAATGAAAACACGTGTGTGTGTGTGTGTGTGTGTGTGTGTGTGTGTGTGTGTGTGTGTGTGTCATGTTAAAAGAAGAGATGGCTCAGTGTGTTGCCATATGTACGGCTCCAGTATTTTCCTACAAACTCTTTAAAGGCTTTTGCTCCCTTATTTAACTTAACATGAAGAAGACAACAGGTATGATTTGCAGTCAGGCAGCATTGATGACAGCCACTGGTCCCTTCATCTCCAAAGTCATTCAGATAAAATGCATTTCTACAGAGGTCCCCTTAGAAAATAAAACAAAATCTTACAAACAAGAAACTGAAAACCAAAGAGAACAAGTCCTGCTTCACACTATCTCACACGGGACTCGTTGACACACACACGAACACCACCCTGTCTTGCTTTCTTAGAGGACCTGGAACTTCCAGGAGTTTTGGTCCTTGTGGTCCAGGCAGTCCATTGTGGTGAAGCCCAGTTTCCAGGCCTGCTGGTCCTTGTAGTCCAGGCAGTCAACAGAGGTGAAGCCCAGAGAGGAGGCCGTGCTGTAGCCCTGTGAGGACAGCGAGGCCGGGGACTGGCTTAGGGAGCCCCCCATCGAGGGCACAGTGATGGGGCTGAGGGCGCCCACAGTGCCTGACAGCTGCGAGTGCATGGGGGACAGGTAGGCGCTGCAGTCCAGGCCGGTGAAGTAGGAGGTGGTGCTGGCGTAGCCTTGGGTGTAGGCCGACGGCTGGCCGTAGCTCATAGGGTAAGGGGAGGGCCGCTGCATGCAGGGGGCCGAAGAGGAGGCCAGGGGGTCGGGCAGGGGCGAGATGGCCGGGCTCCAGATGGACACAGCTGTGTTTCCAGTGCTGGAGCTCGGGACCAGGCCGGGGCCTGACTGGACAGAGGACGGGCTGTAGGAGCCCGATGGGTTGGGAACCGGATCAGGGGCGCTGGGTTCCTGCACTGGAGAGGCCTTCTTTTTGGGAGGGCGGGGCTTGGACTGCCCACTGCTCTGCTGCTGCTGCTGACGACACTTGGCACGGCGGTTTTTAAACCAAACCTGGAATGGTTTTACAGGAAAACAACTTTTAGACCTGCAAATATCCTGAGTTGTAAAGAAATTATAAAAAATAAAAATAAAGTGTGGGGTTCAGAGGTGAGAATGGACACATTTGACCTATAAATGCATAAAATATAGCATAAATACACTGCTGTTACTCTACGCCTTTAAGTCTTTTAAGATAGTCTGACTATAGTAACGCACAAACACTGAGCAGTATGGCCTCCATCTTGGCTGGCCTACTTCTCCAGTACCTGTACACGTGACTCAGGCAGGTTGATCTTGAGGGCCACCTCCTCCCTCATGAAGATGTCTGGGTAGCGGGTCTTGGAGAACAACGCCTCCAGGATGTCCAGCTGTGTCCGGGTGAAGGTGGTGCGCTCTCGGCGCTGCTTCCGGGGAGTGGCTGCAAAGCCAAAAGTAGGGGGTTATTATTCTGGCAGCAACAGAGGGCTGACCTGAATTATGAGCCGGTATTTTACAGACAACATGTATTATTTGTTTATTTATTCCCAGCTATGGTAATGGCTACGACAACACATACAACTCCACAGTACATTATGATACTGTTCATAACCCTGACATGTTTTCTACAGTGTGCATGTGACCAGTATAAACCAGTGTGTGTAGTTGCTCATTAAATCAATAATCGCTGGTTCCCCGAGAAGGAGAAGCATTTATCATTTATTTATTCATTTAACTATAGTTTGAACAGTCAAAGTCACATGGCACACGGCCAAATGCCTGGGCATGTTTGTTTCAGAACAAGTACAGTGAGTCCCGTGCAGTCCCAGGTATTTAGCATGTCTCACATAGTGTCCCCATCTCCAGTCAATCTATATTAATTTGAGCGTCCGCGACGTGAGAACGTTTGAGAAGCCTTGAGGGCAAAAGTGAGAAACATAAAAAAAAAATACTAATCGTGTCCGATTCCTGACACTGAAGTCAGCAGAGCGCACATATCATCTGTGTTTCAAAAGGTTGCATTTTATCTGCGTTTTGACTATATGTATTAATACATTCTAGCTCCGACAGCAGTGGAACCAAATGTAGGGATGCATCAATCTTTCATAACGACACTCACTTCATCTATTTTTCCCTTGGTTCAATCAGTCTAGTCGTGATACTTTTACATTTTACTATCTCATTATTATTATACAAACTTTGTGTCAATACATGGGCTCTTATGAAACTAATTATTTATCATTGTTTATCCTTTGGTTCATTTCGTTCGCTTCAGCGTTACGCACAGCCTGCGCGTCTTTACGCATCATTCAGGCGCAATACATTCTAAATGACTAGAACAGCAGGAGAAAATACTTAAAAGTAAAACAAAACCAAGTTGTTGTTTTTTATAAATAGAAGAGTTTATACTTACATGGATAAGCGATGGTTGTGTGTAGCACATCCATTCCGGGGCCAGGCAAATTTAACCCGTTCATGGTGTAATGGGGTTGCTTTATGTAGGACATCATCCTGACAGCAGGCTTTTAAGTCCTGTCGCTGACTTGTATGTCGGACACGCAACACACACAACCGAGTGCCCCCTCAGAGCTCTGCTGGGGCAACAAGTCCGTGCGTCGGATCCAACCGAAGAGAAGCGGGACGCGCCGGAGTTCTCTGGAGAAACCTCAAAGTGTTTTTGCTTTTTTTTGTCTTCTACCTGCAGCTTCAGCTTTGGACTGTGTGTCAGCTTGTCAGCAGAGCACACTGTGGCGCTCTGAGCATCCGAACTGCCTCTGCAAGTCCTGTTTCACACAGTTAAGTCATCACACAGGTAAAGTGGCCCCCGGGATGCCTGTGCGCCTTGGGGAGGTCGATCTACTGAGTTTCTTTACCGGCACACGCTGCTAATTAGAGGGAGCAAGTGGCTTCAGCAAACCCCTCCCACCACACACACACACACACACACACACACACACACACACACACACACACACACACACACACACACACACACACACACACACACACACACACACACACACACTATCCAAAGCAACAGGCTACATAATACAAACCATTCTTACACAAAGTTAGTTTCTTATAAATTATAAATGATTTGTATGTATAATAACAACAACAGTAGTCCAAAAACTCTAATCTTTACATTATATGACTATTAAAATTTTATGAAAGACGAAAAATGAACAGGAATAATTTCTGTTCCAGTGATTACAACGTTGATGAACATGCCAATCTCTGTTAAAGTTTTCATTTTGCCCTCCTTCCTTTCCCTTTTTCCTGCTGTTGATCAATGAACCCACTGCTCATCTGCTGCACTTCATACATTCACACATAATTGACAGATTACATTTATCTCCAAAACAGCTGCATACACACATGCTGCCTTCACACACACTCACACACACACACACACACACCCGCACACAAACACCCAGATGCACCAAACCGACAAAGCTCATTTGATTTATCATAATATGCTTTATCTGAAAAGTAAGTATCTTATCTCCAGATAAAGGGAGGAAAGACAGAGCAATCCGTTTAGTGGTGGAGCAGCAAAGGAGGCCGGAGGGAACTACAGCCGCACACAAAGGGCCGAATGGACAAGTTGATGTTCAGACTGGGGGGAGAAAATACAAGAAAACTGCAGAAGATAGAGAAGGTGGCGACAGGAGAGTTGAAGGTGGAGGGAGGAAGGAGAGAGCGAAGCGTGGACATTCAGAGGATTCAGATCAAGCAGCTGGCACCTAGAATGGACACCTACACATGGACACTTTCTAACCTAGATATGGATCAATAATAATTGTTTTTGTGGACTACATTGTTGCCACTGAGAGAATATTGCTCAGGAATGAATCTGAGATATACACATGTGCATGCATTGTGACTCAAAGGTGTGTACAGTACATGTGCATGCATTGCTGTGCACGCTATAGATTTATATCCGGTTCTGTAAGTCTTTGACAAACTCAAGTCATCATCATCAATTATCAGTTGTTGAATCATAACTGCTTTATATTGATTCAAAAATAGATTTTCTTTACTTTTTGGCTTTTAATATTGAGTTTTATTTACAAATGACTTTTTCCTTTTGAACATTAGGTCATTATGACTATCTGCTATTTGGAAATGTTGTTGAATTATTAATATGAGGTATTGCAAATGCTGGCCAAAATGTAGATTCTGAGGAGATTATTTTTTTGTTAAATATGAGATTTTCAAATATGTTATATAAACACTGTCCAGATGATATTGGTGATGGCGATGCAGTCCAACCCAATAGTGGAAGGGCTTGCAGCAGCAAATAGGGATGTATGGAGAAGAGGAAAGAGCTGGTGTAATCCCTGCCCGACTGCCCCTCCCCCCTAAATCTGGACTCACAGAGACACATTCAGGATGATGCAAGGAAGCGCTTTTATCTCAAGACCGAACAGTTTGTGTTGAACATTCTGGAAGCCGAGTGAGGCTTGAAAAGTCAGGGAGCTGGAAAAAGAAAGAACAGGTAGACAGAGTGGGAGGAAGAAAGAAGGGGGAGCAGGTACCGGGTGGGAGAAGCTCCGGTTCTCGGCGGCACTCACACACTGCTGCAGTTAATCCAGATTAGAGCGTCTAAAACAGGTCGGCTAAATCTGCAGGCCGGCCAGCAATACAGAGGCCGCTGTCAGCCCCAATCACTCACCACACACACACACACACACACACACACACACACACACACACACACACACACACACACACACACACACACACACACACAGACAAACAGACACACACTGTAATAATCTCCTCTGTGCAAACTAGGTGCTACCAGCAGCTCAGCACAGACCTCCACTACCCCCCTCCTCCTTTCCCCCCTTCCGGCCCAGTTAAGACTCATACCAGTTGGAGCTCCATACTGTCACACACACACACACACACACACACACAAAAAAGCACCATGTCCTACACTCAGTTGTATTGTGGTTTCAACATCGTATTCACTGGTTTATCAGACAGTCCACATGGCAGACAGACAGCTGTGTGTGTGTGTGTGTGTGTGTGTGTGTGAGACACCGGTCCATCCTGAGAGTCTTCAACCTGCTGAGTCACCCTAAAGCCCAATACGACCTGCAGATTTAACATGACCTGTGAATCTGCGGAGCAGCTGAACACCTTTAGAGGATAAGTTCACGAGTCTGTCTTCCAACATTACTCCCCGGCCCGTACGTGCTATCAATGTTCTCATCTAAGTTAATACTATAAGTACACTTCCCAAAATGTCAAACTTATTCCATTAAGATATTTTTAGGCTATATTCTATTTTGTTTTTAGTGTCATCGGGAGTATTACAGTAAATGCATTGTACATGTGAACAGTAGATGCCATTGCAGTCTCAATCCACTGCATTGCATAAAAACAGATTCATAAATCATTTTTCTCCCAAAAGATCATAACATATTCAACCCTACCAAAGTGATTTAATACCATTGTTTCTTGACATAAGTATTTGGGACATATTTTCCTTCCCTGTTACACATCTTGACATGTTTTGCCCACGTCAGATGTTTTATTTTAACATTTACAACATAAGTGTTTCATTTGTCACATCAAAAATTTAGTTTTTTTCCTCATAAGATAATATCTTCACATTACATGAAACGGCATCACAGTGAGAGTGAAACATTTGTATTACATAATGTTTTATATAAAAATACATTATAGTTGACTTGCTGCTTGAGGGCAACATTATGGTCTTCATAATGTCATAATCTGAGTTTATCAGACGTCCCTCTTGCATGCAATGCATGCTGGATGTCTGGACATATCTGCAGAAGATACAGAGATTCTTTCCCAGGTGTATTAGAGTACAAGAGAGGACAGACGCTGAAGACAGGGCTAAACTGTTGGCCTTCTCTATCTGTAGCTGTCAAGTGTCCATATAACTACAGCCATAATAAACTTCTTATGCAAGGTACATGGGCGTGTGTGTGTGTGTGTGTGTGTGTGCACGTGTGAGTGTGTGTGTGCATGTGTGTGTGTACTGAGTCAGGAGTTGCAGAGTGAGCTGAGGTGGAGGATGAGTGATTACAGTGGACAGTAATCCTGCAGATGGATTAGCAGGTGGTATTAGGAGAGGGGGGGGGGGGGGGTGTATTACACTGCCACCTCTGAACTGTCACAATATGGAGCAGCAGCTCGCAGGGCCTAACCTCCGTCTGCTTCACCCCGGCAACACACACTGGACATTGTAACACAGACCAGTGAACCGGTGGGCGGCTTATCAAGCCCACAGTGAGGAGGTTATATCCTATATAATATAATATAATATAATATAATATAATATAATATAATATACAGTAATATAATATAATATAATATAATATAATATAATATAATATAATATAATATAATATAATAAAATAAAATAAAATAAAATAAAACATATTAAAATAGAATAAAATATTATATAATATTATATAACATAATAAAATAAAAATATTTTTATATATACATTTTAATTTTATTTTATTTTATTCTAAATCCCTTTTTTATTTCACTCTTATTGTCACTTTAGCAATGAAAGCACAATAAGTAACGTTTTTATTGCCCCATACTTTTTATGACCTACTTAGCCAGACTTACAGATGTCAGTTATCTACATTCCTCATATGTAAATTATTACTTTGTGGTATGTATCACAGATAGGACTCACAACAAGATATTTGTTTTGATGGTGATATAAGGCCTACAGGACATATACATTTTTTTAAATATTCATTTTAGTTTTCATAACAGGGTCACACATTCAACAGCCTCAACAGTTTGTTGTTCAAATAAAGTCATGTGATAGGGTTTCCATGAAGTTGTCATGAGAAATTATACAATACTTCTGCAATAACAACACAGGTATAAAGTATGTAGTGTCCAAACATTTTAAACCACCTATGAATTGCATAGAACATTAAAGAAAAATGACCCAAAGACAAATAATCAAAAAACTAACGGCTACCTCTGATTTGATGTACACATTTTATGCAACAATATTTCCTGCTCCTCAATGATGTCTGATGTTGTTTTTAATTGTGCATCTATTTGACTGATAAAGGTGTAAATCATGCAACAGGTTCCCATATATGACCACTATGGAAAAGCCCAAAGAAAGTATGTCATGTATTATAAGTGAACGTGCAAAGATTTGATTTGAACATGGCCAATGCTCCAGTGGGATTCCAATGTGAATGCTGACCTCCTCACAGGTGCTGGTCACAGAATGATCATTGTCTTTATTATGCTCTCTGTCTGCTTTCTTTGTCAAACACCTGGTTGGATGTTTTTCTGAGTGTAAGGTTAGTCGTAATCACCTCAGAGGTAAGTGACTGGCTGCACCATTGTTTGGTAGACGTATGAATGTATGTGAATGCTGAAGGGCTCCCTGGGCCTCTAACTGATGCTACAGGGGGAAAAGTATACTACAATAAAGGGGGGGATGGGAGGGGTGACACCCCCCCGAAATATGATTCATACCCCCGCATCCATTCAACTAGCATGCTGTCTGATTTCCATTGGATCAGAGTAGTGTCACTTTGCTGCCTGCTCGGCCAATCACTGCCTTTCCATTTGGTAGATGGGTACATATTTTTAACACACATTGTATGCCAGCTGAGTACTTTGTTTTTAAAGCCAGTTTAGAAGTAGAAACATATTGAACTCAGTGCAGAGCACTTGTTGCTGTAAGAAATGTTCCTATTATCTGTAACCTGTGTACAGCACGGTTTTCTTTGTTGAAGTTTGAGGCAAGTTTATTGTGAGTGCACTGCACTTTATTGTTATACAGTTCTGTGACAAAATATGTTTCCACATATCCAAATGTTTGCCCTAAGAGCCAATAGAAAACATGTATTGTATTTGGATAATACCATTTTAAAATGAAAGCAAAGGAAATTAAGAATGAATGTGACGTGTTTTATTTAGACTTAGACTTAGACTAGACTTAGACTTCTCTTTATTAATCCTTTTGGGATGACTCCCGCAAGGAAATTGAAATTTCCAGCATCAATTTTAGCAAGAATACAGTATAGACAACAATATAAAGATAACAATAATATCAGTAATACAAATAGTAATAATAATAATAAGAACCTTTGGCTATAAAAAGACATAAAAAGACATTTACCATAAATTATCAGTCAAAAGTGTCAGTGTTGAGTCAAGTGTTAAATATCCAATATTTCTTATATTTCTGAGCTGATTTTCTCTGCTGTATTCTGATAAATCCTCCAGGCCCCCCCGGACTGATTATTGGTCCCCGCCCCTGTGTCAGGGGTATTGTAAAGTATTGGTCCCATTGTCAGACTTACTTGATGAGATTAAGAAGAGACACTGTTGCATTTTTGCAGAGAGAAAGGTCTGACTTCAGAGATGGGAACAAGAATTTCACATCATTCATACGTGTTTCTCTACGGCTGTGAAATACGTTACCACACAATCTTATTTCTTCCTGTCAATTCCCAATGAAGGAAAGAGGTTTCTCATTTCTCAGCTCAATTCACTGCAGCAGAGGAGGGGAAAGCACTGGCTGGTGAGGTGGGCATTAGGTCAAATTTAAGCTGAGCCCTGAGCCAAGATGACACTCGTCCCAGGCTTGGCACCAGACTGAGAGCACACGCTTCACCCAAACCCTTCTGTGACACCATCCACTCACCGGCTTCCTTAACACTGGGTAAGAGAAAGCCTTACAGCTCAGAAGGAAGTGATGACATTGAAAAGTGATATAAAAAAATTTGCATTTCTTCCTAAATATTTTGTCTGTTGCTTGATAAAAAAAAGGAGGGGGATGAAGGGATGGGAGGGGGGTGCGTTGCAGAAATACAAGCTGGTGGTGACCAGCAGGAGGGTGACTACAGCTTCCAACAACCTGATGAGTGAGTTTTCACTGACATCTGGTGGACAAACCCCATTAACCGTCTTTAATGTGACTGACTGGGTTGGAGCTGTACGGCATGTGTTTAAGGATATAAAGTACATACAATAGAAAAATAATAAGACAAACAGAAGCTATTTCTGTGCAGGAGAGGAAAGAACCCTTATAGGCTCATTCAAAGTTCTCCCCAAATACAAAAAAAAGATAATTACAAGCAATACAACAAACATAACACACACAAAATATGCATTATGAAAAAAAAAACACGTCTTTAACTTATACTGATAGATGTTGTTATGGTTCATCTAAAACACACACACACACACACACACACACACACACAATGGTGGGTTTGCATTCATTTAAATACGTACAATAATCTTACAGTATTGTTTCATAGATTATTATTATTATTCATTTTCATCTCAACAGACAAAAGGTCTTTATTTGGATGAAGTGAGACTAGGTCATAGGTTTCTTTCTGTAAATAAAGTAGATAAATAATAAATAAAGAAGAGAAGACGTGAGCAGAGATAGATGCAACCACAATAAAACTGATATTTTACTAACTAAAAATAGCAATACCACAGTGTACAAACCATAGACCGTTAATATGTATACAGTCTATGGTACAAACACTGTCATCTTGATAAAGTTCCCTTGGCCTTTGGAATTAAACTACCCCCCCCATCATCACATATCCTTCACTGTATATATATATATATATATATATATATATATATATATATATATATATATATATATATATATATATATATATATATATATATATATATATATATAAATATATACAGTCTATGGATGTAAGAGACACACAGTACCGGTAGGTGGCAGGATGATGATTGTAATGCGTCGAGTCTGTCATCAATTTCCAACACGAAGTAGGAAAGCCGTGGTGCCTTTCAGAACCCCAGGTGGGTTCGATAGGCGCACAGCTTTGTCCATAGAATGAATGTACCGTACTTTAGATTAAGAATTATAATTGTTCGAACTTGAAAATAATGACCAAATTCACTCTGTAACAGGATGGATGACGTTTGAAATCCATCAGCCCGCAGCTCTGCGGTTCAGCGACAGAATCAAGACATCAGCCATGTAAACACAAACAAACAAGAAGCGGGGGAGAACTAACAGTGAAAGAAAGCGAAAAACAACGTGAAATAGGATATGCTATACTTTAACACTGAGACCAGGAAAAGCTTTATTTTCCTCTTCGTTTATTTATGAGCATTAAATGCTACATTTCCAATAAAATTGAACGCACCTCCCACAAACGCGGATGTTTTGCTTCATGACGTTCAAGACGTAAAACGTCCATGTTTATTACAATCAGAAATATACCAGAAACTTCGAATTTGTGTCTTTGAAATGAAATAAAATTCGTCATTACTGAATGAAGCGTTAAATATAACAGTTTATCGTTAAGTGTTAGCTATATTTCGAAAGGTGTGTGTGATAAATGTGTAGTTTAATTTGAGCTAATGGAGCAGTAGAACAGAGCAGCCACAGAACAACAATGAACAGACTTCGTTCTCGACGTTTCTGAAACAACTAGTGAGTTCGGCGTCATCCTGCAGGATGCTTCGAGAGGCGTATCCCTTCGCGGAGGACAGTTTCAGCCGCTTCCCGTCGCAGAGTAACATTTACGGACTGTGTCAGGCCGGGGAGCAGGAGCTGTTGGCGGCCACCCTCAAAGGGAAGGTACTGTGTTTCAGATACCAGGGGCTGCAGCACAGAATCCGGCCTGTGGCCAAGGAGGTCCAGTTCACCTACATCCCAGGTACTCGCCCCGGGAAACCTCAACACAGTAACATATACTTCAAGTACACATATCAGAGCAAGATTTGGTGTAAACTGACTGTGAAGTTTAGTAATAGTACAGATGAACAGGGGTCTTTTTATACCAAGGACCCCTTAGTAGAAAGAGACACGAGGCAGGGACCCCCGGCTGCATACAGTGGCTTGAATAAGTTTACACATCCATGGCAAAGGTGATTAAAAAGAGAAATAAAAAAACATCTTTTGGAAATTGATCTTAATGCCTTAATCAAAATCCAACCTTTAAAAGGACACCAATTATCTTTGTGAATGAATAATGTATTGTAAATAAATAAATGATCTTCCTTAAAATACAGGGGGCATAATTATTCACCCCCCCTATGTTAAATTCCCATACAGGCAGGCACATTTTTATTATTAAAGGCCAGTTATTCCATGGATCAGGATACTATGTATCCTAATAAAGGTCTCCTGGCCTTTGGAATTAAAATACCCCCATCATCACATACCCTTCACCATACATAGAGATCGGCATGGGGAACTTTCCATAAGATCTCAATGCAAATCAAACCAGCTATTAAGCTAACTGAAATAAAACCATGCCAATCTCTATGTATGGTGAAGGGTATGTGATGATGGGGGTATTTTAATTCCAAAGGCCAAGGAAACTTTATCAGTATACATATATTACAAAGATAATTGGTGTACTTAAAAGTTTTGATTTTCCTAAATGTTTGGTATTAAGACATTAAGATCAATTTCCAAAAGATGTTTTTTTATTTCTCTTTTTAATCAACTTTATCATGGGTGTGTAAACTTTCTCAAGCCACTGTATATTGTATAAAATTAAATTGCATATTAAACTGGGCCTACAATAACGTGTAGGGCAGCCTAAAACCTTACCTTTGTGCATATTTTGCAGAGACACTGTGGCTCTGTCTGGCACGTAGCACCGCCCAAGATGATTGTGATTGGTTTAAGGAAATGCCAATAAACCAGAGCATATTTTTCTCCCATTCAGGAATGCTGTGTGGACTAGCTAGACCCTCCTTTGCAGCGCTGTGGAGGAAGGTCTTGGTACCTAATTTAATACTTTTTAGGCACTGACCGAACTGCTTCTAAAATATGCCTCATCATTCAATATCCAATCTCAATACAATCTCAGTAAATCTCATCAGTGTCCGTGAGCCAATAAGCATGCAGCACGCCTACCAAGATCAGGACAAACTCTTTGTTACAGAGACGGGCTCACGTAGCAGGAGCTGAATGATAAATAGAAAGATTTGTGCTGTGACATGTACTGTTGTAATATCTTTTTGTTTCATAAAATTGGTATCTTGAAAAGTATTAAGTAACCGGTATCAAAGTCACGGTATAGGAATCGGGAGAAGAAGAATCAGGTTATATCATCACATGAACTGTAAACCAACATATCACTCGGAACCAGATCATCCATCAGAACCTATGTTCATGTGAGTGGGGCTCCTCCCTCTGCTGCAGGAAGCCCAAATATCCGATGTTTTGACGTACAGTATGTTAGGATGTCTTTTTACAGATGTGCGAAACAGTGACCGCTGCTGTCCTCAGCTCTGTCTTAGAAGAAATGTGAAGCTCACCATTATTTTCGATAGCAATTATACGTTTTCAAAGTCTTCTAATAGGGTTGTAGTATGAAAGATAGCAAATATCAATTCCAATGTATGTATTCCAATGCCTTTAAATAACCTCACTAACCTGGCAACAAGTCATGGTCCAATCACTATTGAAATTATGAACTATACTAGTAGGGCTGCACAATATAGGGGAAAATATTGATATTACTTGCGATAAATAAACAGATATGAAAGTGCACTCAGTTCTGCATTTCTGCTGTTTTTAATGTTCTTCTAAAATACAACTTTACAACAAATGAAAGGAAATCATTTCCAACTTGGTGATAAAAACGATATATTGTGCAGTCCTACATACTGGTCAGATTTTCTTTTAGTAATGTAGTTTTTGTAAATCTGAGTGATCTAGTTCTGAAACTTGTGCTGCAACTTGTCTTCCATACAAGTCGGTTGTTGGTCGATGCTGAAAACACTCGATCCTGTCTTCTTTATGCAGTTGATGCAGAGATTGTCTCAATTGACGCCTTCAACAAGTCTCCACCCAAAAGAGGCCTGGTGGTGGGCATCACATTCGTAAAGGTATGTGAGTGCTGTGTATTGAAGTTGACATGTCATAGCATGTGTACACTCACAGTCAACCTCACCAACAAGGCTCCAGCCCCCCACCACCCAATCACTAGCCACTAGTCCTGGACTTTACATCATTGCATACACTGTATATTCTTTTCAAATGTTGCATTCAACCCAGTCAGCCTTTTTCTTATGCAACTGTTACTTTATACAAACCCCAATTCCAATGACGTTGGAATGATGTGTAGCACGTAAATAAAAACAGAATACAATGCTTTGCAAATCCTTTACAACCTGTTTTTAATTAAGTACACTACAAAGACAAATATTCACTCATTTTGAATTTGATGCCTGCAACACTTTCCAAAAAAACTGGGACAGGGGCATGTTAACTGCTGTGTTGCATCAACTTTCCTTTTAACAACACTCAATAAGCGTTTGGGAACTAAAAACAATTACATGGTACCTGCTCGGCTTGACTCGCCTCTAATCGCCTTTTTTGGTTTTCCATTATGAAAAAAAGTAGTACTAGTAACAAACCCACCGTGTTTAAATCAAAATAGCCAGCTGTTTTTTTTTTTTGCTGCCTCCAGCTTCTTTTGAAACTAATTTGTCTTCTGGCTGTGGCAACAGAATCAAAAGCAACACACCTCTGACGTTCTGTGTGTGTGTCGCGTTAGGTCACGGCAGTTTGCTGCTGTGACCACCAGCCACGCTCGCTCGCCTCACAGGCGGTACTAATCTGCAATGGAAAGAGGAGGACGGGGCATCGCGGTTGAGCCGAGCCAAGCAGGTACCATTAATGGAAAAACGCCATAATTGTTTTAAGCTTTGTAGGAATTCTTATTGTTTGTTTATTATCCTTGTCTGCTGTACAACTTTCTTATTGGCTATATTAGCCCTCATACATAATGTGGACTGTCGTCATAATATCTACATCTTACATCTTATAACTTATTCCCTGTTACATAGTGTTCTTCTTATTATTCAGTCAGTCAGTTTATAGGTTATGTTTATATTTTATAGTTATAGTTAATATTTAATCATGATCTACTGCACTGTTCAATCCCTACACTGTTCACTTTTTTATTTATGTATTATTTTTCCTATCTATCTATCTATCTATCTATCTATCTATCTATCTATCTATCTATCTATCTATCTATCTATCTATCTATCTATCTATCTATCTATCTATCTATCTATCTATCTATCTATCTATCTATCTATCTATCTATCTAAATTCCTCCTAAGTGTACTTATGTACACACACACACCATTATGTACACTTCTGACAATAAGTCAGACAATACTTATTGTGGCTTGTACTGATGTCTGATTTCTATAAGGGTTGTAAAATCATTATGGAAGCATTGTTGTTAATGGCTGGACTCCTGCAGGACTCTGGTGACAAAGCCACGCCGTTCCTGAACATCTACTGTGACTATGAGCCGGGCTCAGAGTTCAACCTCGAGTCCATTGCACGTGAGTGGCGCCGTGTCCTGAAGCGTGCAGTACTTACTCTTAACAGATGTTACCCATGTTGCTGATGTGTGTGTGTGTGTGTGTGTGTGTGTGTGTGTGTGTGTGTGTGTGTGTGTCTGAACAGAGAGTTGCCTGAATCTGGAGTTGCAGTTTACGCCCTTTCACCTGTACCACACAGAGTAAGTTTGTGAAGTAGGGCTGCAACGAAACACTCAACTCACAATTTTGATACGATTTTGTAAGTTCACAATACGATCTTCTCAAAAGAATCAAAGTATTCCTTTATTAATATAAAACTCTCATCAGAAGTGCAACTGAAGTTGTACCTTAAAAACAAATCCCACATCAAAATAACTAAATAAATAAATATCTTTAAAAAAAAAACCTAAGAAGACGTAGTGACATCTGAAGTCAAACAAGTGAAATCAAACGTATATTTACGCCATTTGAAAATGTAATTATTTGATGATAAATTAAATTTCCAATTGAACTTTAAGAGGCAACTTTCTGAATAGAATTTTTTTTTCTTAGACTCAATGACATGACAAAATAAAATAGTACTTTTGTTTTCTATAACATGTATCTATTATCTGTAGTACTCGTTTCTACATCAACAGCACTTCATGATTATTGATTATAATAGATTTAAACAGCCAACAAACACTTAAACACCAGGGCAGCATTCCTGTAAATATATTCAGTATATATTCACACTATACTGCTGGTGGACTGCTTTTATTATTTGATAACCTCATTTAATATGCTGCTCTGGATCTGTTTTATCCTCGTGTTTGTGAATGGGTTATATGTGTTGTTATGGTGATCATTGTCAGTCAGCAGCTTCTGTACAGACAGGGTCTGTCAGAAAGGATGACACAGAGGGTCTGGATGGCAAATGTCAGCAACCTGTTCTCTCCATTAGAGTGCAGTGTGACGATGGAGGCAGAGAGACAGTGTTCCTGCTCAGCGGCCATGACCAGAGAATCCACCTGTACAAGGAGGTCAGATCAGAGACTGTGTGACTGTGAGTGTGTGTGTGTGTGTGTATAAATATAAGGTGGAGGCTGGGGATGTGGCCTTGACTATCTGCCACTTTGCTTGTTTGAAAGCCATGGTGTCTCTCTCTCATGGGTGGGCCAAATTCTCTGGGCGAGCAAAGCAGAGAAAGGGGAGGTAACCTTGCCCCTTATGACCTCATAAGGATCAAGATTCCAGATCGGCCCATCTGAGCTTTCATTTTCTTAAAAGGCAGAGCAGGATACCCAGGGCTCGATTTACACCTATCAGCATTTCAGGCCTTTAACATAACTCATTTTGTTTACACTTTACTCCAAGGTATCAACATAAGAGTGACATGACACTGTCATGAACGTGTCATAAACATTATAAACAAGTCATGACATAATGCTTCTTTTATTAAGTGTCATATGGTTTTGTCATGACAAGCTATGGTTGGGGTTAGCGTTTTGACATGTCACTCTTATGTTGATTTTGTCATTTTAGTATAATCATATAATTTATTATAAGATATTATTACTATGGCCTTTCATTGCATTTAGTCTGCAGGTTTTCACCTTCTGGTATCTTCTCAACTCGCTTGGAACCTCAACTGAGGTAGTACTATAAAAAGTACCTGTTAGCAGGTACCAGGGACTTTTTTTGGAATGGAAAACCAAAAAAGACGATTGGCAGCGAGTCGAGCAGGTACCATGTAATGGAAAAACGCCATAAGACACTACAAGTGACTAAACTTACAGGATGGCTTTTCTCCCTAGCAATAGAGAAAAAAACAAGATGGTGATGAGTTTTGCATATCTGTAGTAGACGTTCACTTTGATTCATCATGCACCATCAGAGCATAATTCAGCCAGATTCTGGTGTTTCCAACAGAACGCCTCCCTCCACCAGTTTGAAGAGCAGCCAGTGGAGCGACTCTTCCCTGAACTACAACAACTGCCCAGCAAGTATGCTCAGCTCCGTATCTGTATTTTGTGATTTAATTTTTTTTTTTTTTATTTGATTACAAAATATAGAATTTGCAACATGAACAAATCACCCCCTTCCGTCATCCCCACCCACCCAGACAAAAAACAAGAATAGATGACAACAATAACTAAAATATTCCAGATCCTTCCACGAAATAGTAATGAAATAATTTTATGACAATAAACCAAATAAACATATATGTATATGTGACAACACCATAAGCCCATCAACAGGTCTCTCCTCGGCACAAAGCTTCTTGGGAGCCCTCCAGAAAGTTCAGGTACTTTCCCTATTTTCTAGTGTAGACATCCAATCGTGGCAAACCGTTTATATGACTCGTTTTCAAACTGTATCTCCTATTGTTTGATTGTGTGTGTGGGGGCTGGGGGTGTAGTTTAGTCATTGAGATTAGCAACATGTTAGTCAGGATTTTTCTGCATAATTCAAGTCACTATATCCTCAAATCTCAGCATAAAATACTAATCTGTTCATGCTCAGCCGTTGGGTTTGACATGTACGAGAATGTCAAAGTTAAATCCCCTAGATCTAATTTACAAAGGCTTACTGTAACAGAAAAACCATTGAGAGAATATCTGAAGACACAACAATGTCATTACTAATATGGAAATAAAAGTAACAAAAGAGGACCAATAAAAAAATGCACCAGACAGAGAAAAGAGAACCGAATCAACAGTTTTCACAAAAATGCAATGAGATGCATCAAGAGTAAAGACAGCGCAAGTCAGAAATCACCATCATCAGTGTTACATATGCTGTAATCTGAAGGTTTTGTGGTTTTTCACTTTCAATTGATCCATAATGCCTCTGTGTGTGTTGGTTATGTTCCCCTCCCTCCATGCAGTGTGCTTTGGCTGGATATGTTGAGTATAGCTGGTGGCCGGCGGCTCTCAGCGTTCGGCTGTCAGAATGGCTGCGTTGGACTGGCTCTGGTCAACCAGACAGGCCCAGGTGAGGCACACCAAACAATGCTTCTCTGAGATTCAGAGAGGTTCATCTCTATACAGTACTCATGCACATGTTGACAATAGTGTATATGAGTTGCATGTGTGTGTCTGCAAGATGTTTTGAAGAGGTATGTTTAATGTATTTCATTTTTGTTAAAAGGATATTTTGGAGCTCTGTCTCGGGTAGTGCACCTGAATCTCATTGTTTGTAAATGCAATGAAGATAAAGCTTGCCTTATCTTATCTTGACAACTGTTCAAGATGTTTTCCTCCAAAGTGTGATTGAGGAACACAGTGAAACCCCCTTCTGTTTCCTTCCTCCAGGGGTACTGAACACATCTGCACCCCTGGCTGGACTCCTATGTTGCAATATTTATGTGGCCAGCATGCATATACCTTAAAGGCACTGCACACCCACACACATACTTATTGTGACTGATTAGACCTCTGTGGAGCTATGTCACTAGACTCCTATACCGATGTGATGAAGGTATTTGTCCCACCCTTACAGAATTAGATTTATTGCAAAGCAAATCTGCACTTTGAAGGAATTTGCCTTGGTGTATTAGGTGCATACAGTAAACAATAAAAGTGCTTTCACAGTCAAGATAAATACAGAATACACATATTTAAAAACAAATCATGTAAGGAGACAGTATAACTAATGTGTGCAATATAACTGTTTTAGAAAGAAAAAGAAGGCTCTATGAGATGTCCAAGGTGAGAAAAAATATTATTCAGGAAATTACACAGTATACATAATATGTGCAATGGTGAGGGAGCGTCACACACTCCCACGGTCCTGAGAGGATGACTGCTTCCACATACATTTCGTGTCACTCACACCCTAGTCTCGCTTTGCCAGAAGCTTCTCCAAAGCGCGCCAAAGCAGAGTCTGGCTATGGAGCATTCGGGGATGGGAGGAAAACATGTTCTGGTTTAATGGCACTTCTTTAAACCAATCAGAATCGTCATGGGCGGTGCTAAACTTGGCACAGAGCCACTGTGTCATGACATTGCATCCAAAGCAGAGGCCTTGTGTTGTCAATGCTCTGATTGCATAGTAGTCTTTTGTCTAATCGTCACTAGCTAACAAGCTGTAGTTACATCATGACTGTGGTAGGATTGTCTGTCTTATCTGTTGTGCATTTTTTTGTCTTCTTCACCATGTTTCCTCTGGATGTCTAGTATATGTGAAGAAATGTAGAACTCGCAATCTAGTTTAGCACTAGCTTGCTATACGGATCACTCGCTGTCTCACTTGACTGCCCTCAAGGTAATCTATGTTCAGAAACAATTCGAAGAAGCACAGTTTACTAAAGCACTGAAGCACAGCCTGTCTTTTAGTGGTAAAACATATATGTTGATTCAAGGCATCCCAGCTGGGATGGGGTTGCTTCTTCTCTCCTTGACTGAGGTGTGGTGAATGAGGGGGAGACTGCCGGATGTTTGCAATGCCCAAACGTCCTCTGGAATCTGCTATTCCCTCCCACATGCCTCATTTCACCAGTAAAGAGCAACCTAAGCACTTTGCATTGCTGCACTGATACACAGACTGTTTCAAATGCATATCATAGTTAATTAGAGCCACTCGTCTCTGGATTGGGGTTGCTTCTGTCTCCCCAACTCAAGTGAGACGATTTTAGGCAGATGTCTGATGCATGTTTTTCTCTGGCGTTCCCATCTTTATGTTTTCTCTGCCATAGCCCAGCGCGTGTCAGTAGAGGACATCTGCCTGGCTGCGTCTTGGTCTTCCACATTACCTTTCGTAGAGTCACATCTCAGGCATATAACATCTAACTCTGCGTCTCATTTGGTGCTTGGTGCTACAACCACAGGGTCCGAAATGAGTCTGGGCCCAGCTGCGAGTACGTCGCCTCTAGTGGTTACCAACAGCGAAGCCCGTTTGAAGGCGTAGCACGTACAAAATATTATTAGTAGTTACTCCATGTAACTCTGCGAGAACATGCACACCCCTAACTACAGACCTAGCTGGCCCCTGCTCTTTTCCTGTTGCTGAATAAAAAAGGCAGATGAGCAGCAGGTGCGCTGGTGTCATATAGTGTGTGATTGCTACCTCCTGATTGGGTGCTGACTGCATTCTGCTGAACTTGTGTGAGTGCAGCACTCATTCACTGTAGGACATTTTTTAGACATTTTGACTAGTCATATTAGGAAAAGCACCTGTTAATAATAACATTACCAATGTCTCTATTCAATTCAATTCAAGTGTTACAGTAAGACCGACTTGAGCCCTGTGGGAAAGAATGCAGCCCTTTTATTTATTTGATTGGAGCCAGTCCTGTGGTGCAGGGGGTGCTATCAGAGGCGGCTCTGTTAAAACAATGCAGGGTCACCTCACCTGCCGAAAAAAACAATTAACCAGGCTCAACTTTTGCTGCAAAGCAATGTGATAATCATCCGGCAAGGCGCTGTGTTGGCCAATCAAATGCATGCAAACTCACATTCCTGGTGGATTGGTTTCTAACATAAACGCCGTATTTTGACCTTGTGATCAACGAAACATAAGATAGTGACCCCGAGATGTAAAAGTCCAGTCTGTGAGTTTTACAAACCCTTGTGGAGTGTTTTGGCGTCTGATAAGCTTTCAAATTATTTCTGTTACTCCAACTGGTACTCTCATCGGTAACTTCAAAACATGCACCAATCAACGCAACGCAGCCTCTTGCTCTGTTTTAATGACAGTGAGCTAATACCAGGACCCTGAAAGCTACATAGAATTGAGCCATCATTCATTTTGTCATTATTAAAGTTATTATTTACACCTGTGTCATGGCTCTACATTCTGTATGTCAGATGCCATGCATTGTGGAATTATAGCATAGACTAAGTTACATGCTATGGATGCTACAGGTTTCATTCCATTGTGGAAACTGTTAAGGGCCCTAAGTAGTGAATACATTTCACACTCATTGAGGCACTGGTGGACAGTAAGAATAGTGCATAGTACTGTAAATAGGGAGTGATTTAAGATACAGCCAAAATCTAATCAAATCACCTGTGGGTTACAAATACTATGTTAATATTGGAAGCAAATATCTTAGTTTGTCAATTTGAGTATAAACACTTGTCCTGTATTCCTCTCTGATGGGATTTTCATGGGATCTTGGTTCTATGTTGAATGACTACAACATGCTACTGTTTTAAGGATATATAATGTATCTGTTTTATTAGAGGTTTTGCAGAGCTGGCGCTTCCAGTTCGACAGTCCAATCTCTTCAGTGCTGCTGTTCCCTCTGAGCTGCCAGACCGAGCCCAGCAAGCCCAATGGAGAGCAAAGTATGTTCCTGCTCTGTTTTAGTTTCCCATCTTCAGACTTGTAGCCATATCTGTCCTTTTTCTTCAGTTTGCTCTTATTGGATAAGCAGCGTAATTTATGTCTGGTCGCATTTTGATTGTCTGATTGAGTGTCTTTCCTTTCTCAGGTGTGGAAAAGGAAAGCTACAACCTCCTAGTAACGAGTAGCATAGAGATGGCAGTTGTCTACAGGTCAGAATCTGATGACTTTATAAAGATATCAGTGGAGTAATCACTTGGTTTTGTGCATTTTCACTCAGACTTTGGCTCCAGGCTGAGTTGAGAACAGTGTGTTATTTGTGTGTCTGTGTTTCCTCAGAGATGTCCAGGAGCAAGGTTTGTCTCGCTCGGTGTGCCTCTCAGAGAGTGACCAGTGGGACGCTGTGCTTTGTGCTCTGGTCATTGACCTGGATTTTGACGGGCAGAAGGAGGTGCTGTTGGGAACATACGGGCAGGTCAGGGCTCCTCTTTACTAATAGTCCATGACATTCCACTTGAGGGATCGCTCCGTTGCTGATGGAAATTCCACATGATTTCACTCATTTAGGCCGGATATCCGTAACCTTCCTGTTTCTTTGTGTTGGCGTTCTAACCTCCGGTGGATTTCTGAGGACTATGGTTACCTTCTCCTCAGATCTCTGCAGGGTAAATCCAGACAGCTAGCTAGACTATCTGTCCAATCTGAGTTTTCTGTTGAACAACTTTTGAACATACATATGTTCCACCAAAACAAGTTCCTTCCCGAGGCTATTTTGCAGTGTCACCGTGGCTCCGTCCGGAGCTTAGCACCACCCAAGATGATTGTGATTGGTTTAAAGAAATGCCAATGAACCAGAGCACGTTCTTCTCCAGACCCTAGCCAGACCCTGCTCCACAGTGCTGTGGAGGAAGGTCTGGCAATGTGAGACTCATAATAGGATATGGTCATTCTACATTCTAGATTTGTTTTGCTGTCAACAAATTCCATGAAAAGATCAATGCACTTCTCAAAACCTGTTGGTGTCCTTTGCTCCATCCTCAGTGATTCTTACTGAGGATCTTGTTGATCAAATAAAATACATCCTACAAGGCTTAATTTTTTATCAAACATTACTAAAACAGGAGGAAATAAAGCATTTGTTGGGTACTATTCCCAGCCAGGATTACTACATATTTGGTGCTCTAGTATTTGTAGGATGGTGTGTGGGGAATTAAATCAAAATAAACTACAGTGTGTGTGTTCATGGTAATACGGTAACATGTCACCAGTGCAACAGTGTGGCTCACTGTTTTTAATAGCTTTTGGACAACAACAGAGCTCTATAGTACAGAGAGGCTTTGATACTATGTACATCAATAAATATGTACATACTGTACATATTTATTATATACATACTGTACATATTTATTGATTTTCCATCCATAACAGACTTATTTTACCAATATTGTAGACACAACATTAACCCTTTACCCTTCTGCACTACAACAACATTACATTGATGATAACAAAGCCTAGGGGGGCTTTAACAGCAAATGCTCAGTCCCTATTGGTTTTTAGCCGTGTCAGCGGAGATAACAGAGTTTTGCCTGAGGATCTCAGGCAGCGTGTTTGGTCATTAGGGGTAGAGCAGCTTTGAGATATAAGGAGGTGCCAAACCAGATAGGGCCTTAAAAAATGACATACAGTAGGTCCAGAGCAATGGAATATAGTGGAACTTGACACAATATGCCACGTTGATAATTAGAATGGAAAGATTGTGGCGCGAGCTTGATGATGACTGTGTTATCTGCCTGTGTGCCATGCAGGAACTTCTTTGTTACAAATTCCAGCCAGCAGAGAGAGGACAAGATGGACAGTTTCAGCTGCAGTGGAGACGGAGCTTCAAGAGTCCTTTGCTGTCCATCATCTACTTAGACTTGACTGGGGACGGTTTGAGAGAGCTGGCTGTCCTCACTCTGAAGGGACTGCATATCCTACAGGTATGTAGCAGAAACTGCCTCACAGATACTAAAACAGATAACATGGTAGCTTCCTGTCAGGGCCGGTGCTTCTATGCTGTTGATCCTACTGCATATTGCCATAATAGCTACATAATGTGCTCACTACGTCAAACACAAAAGACTATGCTCTTGAACTAAGAAAAGACAAGATTTATATTAGAGAAGAAACTTGAAGCATCAATTAGTTGCTGACCTCCACTGGCCACCAGAAGAAATTGCTGCAGAATTTATTTTACAAGCCTCTACTTAGACAATTAAAACATTTTTTTATTTCCTTTTCTACATTGAAATTATGTTTGGTCAGTGGTTATGTGATGCCTCTTATAGCATCATTCTCCATCGCACCGACAACAACAAACCCCTAACCCCCCCAAAGACAAATGATTCCCATTAACTGCTATTAAACATGAAGATCTCACTTCATGTTCCTTTTCAGCTTTGTCCCCCTCACACGTCCAACACCAGCTCAACACAGACACCACAGATCTAGAACACAGCTCAGTGCTGACATTTTTCTTGTGCAAATGAATTCAACAGTCCTCCTCGAATCTGTCTTACATACTGTATATCTAATTTGATGTTGTGTTGTTTTGCTCCGTGTCTTTTCAGCATTCTCTCACCAGCACTGCTGATTTGGTCCTGGAGCGGCTCGCCCTCAGGGTGTCAGCCCTCTCAGCTGGCTCCGAGCTGGAGTCAGCCAAAGCACAAGACATTGAGGAGAAGGATGCTCCAGCTGAGACAGAGGAGAGTGCAGCTCAGACACCACCGGCATAAGAGAAACAGTGCGTTGTGTTTCCATGTGGAAGTCCTGACGATTCAGACTCAGGGTTCCCCCCAGAAAAGTTGTTAAAGCGTAACTCTCGCCAAATCCAACCTAGGGTAAACTTTTGTTTAAAACCATACTGAGGAGGGAAACATCACTTTTAAGATTCACCGTATTCTCGTTTTCAGTCAAATGGCCTTTTGAATGGGAGAGCTAGGGGCACCACTATGATCCCATCACTAAGAAGGCTCGACACAACATGAGTCTTTGCTCCAAGTATCACCAGGGGCTCTACACATGAACTCAGCATTGAGAACATTGTTTGTGTACATAGTTTACTAAAAAGAAAGGTTTTAACAACTCACTGTAGCAGTTGTTGTTTATGCTATCCTCCATCTTGTCAGTCAAAAAGTGTCGATCTCTGAATGACCGGACTCCATAGGAGGAAATGTCATTCTTATTTGAGACTCCTTTTTCAACTACATTGTTTTTCACTAATGACAAAACAACAAATTATCCAAGCATTTATAGGGAACTAAGCTTTAGGAGCTTTCCATCTTTACTCTCCTCCCTTGACTATTTTTGACTGTTAACTGCTGCAGTGAGTTGTTAAAACCTTTCTTTCTTTTTAGGAAACTGTGCATATAAACAACGTTCTCAATGCTGAGTTCATGTGTGGAGCCCTGGTGATACTTGGAGCAAAGTCTCATGTTGTGTCGAGCCTTCTCAGTGATTTAAAAATAGCTATTTTGAGGCTAGCGTAAAAATGCTCCTAGCTCTCCCATTCAAAAGGCCATTTGACCCAAAATGAGAAAACGGTCAATCTTAAAAGTGGCGTTTCCTTCCTAAATATGCTTTAAAACAAAAGTTTGACTCTGGTACATTGACAAAAAGACCCCAGTGGCAAGTGTCTTTTTAAAAAAACATTTACAAGGGCGCGGCTGGGGCCAGTCCCAGACTGATGGCAGCATTTATATAAAGCCCAATAGTTTCTATGATACCTGCATCATAGATGGAATCACAAAAATTGAGAATTTAAAAAAGCTATAAGACAGATTCCACAGGGCCCAACATCAAGTCAGAGCTAAAAGCTAACTGGAGATTTGAAAATATGACTATTTCCAACCGTTTTAAAAACGTCTTAAAATATATTGAAAAATACTTTCCAGTGGCTTAGGCCTGGTGGGGGCAACTTAGGCCTGATGCACCTGGCTTACAATACACTGGGGGAAACCCCGAGACTGAAGTGTTTGCCTTATTTACACGTGGGAAGTGAAGGATTTTCTCAGGGGTTCATGTTCCTGAACATTTAGTTGTGACGCTAGTTTGAAAATCCAACATCACATTAGCCACTAAAAACAGAAACACTCTGCGTTGTGGTGGGATACTGAATGTAGGTGTCAGTAAAAGGAAGTGTGTGAAGAGCTGACATTAAGGAGCAGATGTGCTGTAGATTTGATAATAAATCCCATCTGGGTCTATTCACACACTGTTTTGGTTGTCTGTTGGGTGTTCTTGCTTTAATTTGAGTGAATGCTGAATTTCAGAATCTTACTTTAAACACGGATGCCAATGGAGTGGGATTATTTCCTGCTTTCCAGTTCATCAGCCTGAGACTGTAATGAGTATCAGGATAGCGACACCTGCTACTGGAGAATACCAGACATACTTGCACCACTTTTCTTTATTTATTTTCTGTACCAATAAAAATCAATGTATATAACAAAGTACATTTTAATACTGAACATGGGATCAGATGACATTTTTCCCAGTGTACTGTAACAAATTTAACATCAAATTTACAGTAACTTACTGGCAACAATTGTCCAACAAGTAACTGTGAATTCTTTTTACAGTAAAGGTACCGTACTTATTAAACACAACATGAGATAAAAAAGTAAAAATACAGTAGTTTACTATTTACAGTACTAAAGTGGCTATATTGTGATTTTTTTTTACAGTAATGCTTTGACTACTGTGATTTCAACTGTAATACTTAAGACTACTGTGATTTTGTCATGTCGACAAGGTTGTATTGTAACTACAGCATTCTACTGCAAAAACCATATACAGTAGTGTTACTGTGAAATCTAAAGTGAATAACTATAGATTTCACAGCCATTACTTACAGTGTGCTTATAATTACATAACCATGAAGGTCCCTCTGCTGTTCTCAGGTGTTATAATTTGAGGTTCAGAAAAAGGACAACCAAACTAGAAAACTAATGTGAAAACATGTATAAAAATCTATTAAAATGTATTTTTCTAAATGTGTAAATGGTAAAACAGAGGGCTTCAGTGCATATTGCTGCTTCACATAGATGGATCTTGCCTCATTGGCCTCGTCTTTCGGCCGGTCCGTGGCACTGTAGTCCTCTCCGGAGCTCTCCAACTCTATTTCTCCCCTCTTGCACTACAAAGGCAACAATAACAACAGCTGCACAGGGAAACATGGCGTGAAGATGACTTAAGAAAGCTATGTTCCAGCGCCTTTGCCTCTGCGTAGCTGTTGCACTTGTCCCAATGGCTGATCGGCTCTCAGACTGTTGTGCTGCTTTATTTTAAGGAGCCAGCTTTGCTCTGCGCGTCAACAATAAGGAGCATGCTGTCGGTGCGTCGGGCAGCGCGTTAAATGAGCACGTTTCACTCACTGGGGTTTTATATTTAGCTCCGTGAGGGACGAGCAGCAGAGCGCCGGAAAGAGGAGACTCTGATCAGGGGTTTTCTGACATTTTGATCCATCTGAGATCGTTTGAGCCCCCCCAGAAAAACTTGTCGTTCATACCGCGGTGCGTGTTGTCGGGCTATGTGGTGCTGAGTGGCGCCGTGTGTGTGTGTGTGTGTGAGGGGGAATACCGCAGATCTAACTACAGCTCCGGGGAGAAACGATGATGATGGCTGGTGGTGTCGGAGCAGCCGTGGACCATAACGGGATATACTCTAACCCTAACCTCCACAGCCTGCAGCAGCCCCTCATGGAGGCTGATAACCCGGACTCCCGCAAGCGACCGCTGGAAACTCCGGCGGAGGAGGCCGGCTGTACCAAGCGCACCAACACTGGAGGTAAGAGAGATGCACAACGTAAAGCAACTCATCCACCCTGTGTCCTCCACTTGAAGTCCACTCTGTTGTTTGTAAAAGCCTTTGCATGCACCTTTGCATCACTATGCGCCCTGCATGCAAATGGTGTGTATGCTAAGCTGGTTGCATGTTCTAGGCTCTAACATGCTCTACCTGTGCAGTTGGCACTCTGAAACACTGGCTGTGTTTATGGCTGTTACTTCACATCCCAGCAGGGAGAGCAGCAGCCCGACTGAGTGTGAGTGGTCTTCTCAGGTCAGCTTTGAATTTGAACCCAATCACCTCTGTGCTCCACATCTGGAGTTATGTTATCAGGTCTTTCATTCAGTGGATACATGATTGTGTGGAGATGCTTTAAAAATACAGAGGGGATAAGTATTTACGATTACCCTCTGTTGGTGTGAATTCCCTCATGAGTTCCTTTGTAGAGGCCAATGATAAATCTGAATATTGCCTGTGCAACACATTGGGAGGACGTCTTTATTGATAGATCACAGGGGGAAGAAAAAGAGAAAACATATGGCAGACATGGCATTGGAGTTCCTTTTAGTGCTGACATCCTGTGAATCAGTTGTGGAGTCAAACATCTTGGCTGTGAGCCCTGATTCCTAGCGTTTGGGAAGCACACACCGTTGCTTCTTGGAATACAGTGGACAACAAACCTGTCTTCCACTGAAACAGTGTCACATAGCGTCATAATGTCTTAATGGCTTAACAACCCTGAGTACAATGATACGCTGTGGACAGTGGCTGTTTTAGGGCTGGGCAACATATGGAAAAAATCAAATATCACAATATCTGACCAAGTACCTTGATATCAATATTTGGAACAATATTGTAGGGTGTACTATACTTATACTTTCACAAAATATTTCCACAATGAGATTTTGGATTAATAATCATCAGTAATGTGCTAATTAAGTGGGTAAAGGCAAATAATAGAACAGCTAGAACAGTCTGGTAGGTTCAGAAAATCACATGACTTTACTGTAATGCAGCCTTTAAAACCAGGAATGCCATATTGCCATATTACGATATCCAAAAGTAAGACGATATCTAGTAGGGGTGGGGAAAAAATCGATACAGCATAGTATTGTGATATTTTCTGTGACAATACTGTATCAAGACACAGAAGCCAAGTATGGATCTATTATTATATATGTGTTGGTCAGTTTGTCTGCTTGACAATCCCATTTTGCAGCAATACAATTAAAGTGAGATGAACAAACAGAGGAGTGTATATTTTTATATGCAACAGATGTTGACAAAGTTTCCTTTTTGGGGACATCATTTGAAATTGGTAAAAATTTCAAGTTGTAATGAATTGCAATATGTCGCAGAATATTGCAATATGTCTAAAATCGCAATTATATTGTATTGTGACATAAGTATCGTGATGATATTGTGTTGTGAGGCCTCTGGTGATTCCCACCCCTAATATCTAGTTTCATTTTGCGAAATAAATATATATATATATCACTGTTTGACCTTAGAGGGAACGACTTCCTGATCCTGGATCAGTGCTGACTTGTGAACTCTGACATGAAATAACAGAGCTCTTGTGTTCACCTGAGATTCATGATGGACTGTAGGTTTAGTACCACCGCTCTGGGAGATTCTCTTTCAGGCCTGACATTACGCTGATTTAGTTTTGCAAAATGGAACACTGTCAGGAGCTGTGTATGCGTTTTTGGGTAAAAATGTTGAGGCGAGCTAAGCAAGAAGACCGTCTAGTGAAAATCATACAAGCCTATAGATAGTCTCATTTCCACTTGTAGCCTAGATTCCTATCAAAGTCAGGTTATTTATAGGTTGTGGGGTAAGCCAAATCTCAGCATCTGTTAGCCTGTCATAATGTTGATGCCACACCAGCTTTTAGGCTGTGACCCATTAGCGCACTACATAATGGTACAATTACAAGTGTACGAGCAGAGCTGGGTTGTGTAGGTGTTGACAAATTAGGAGCTTTTTTTGGGACTCACACATTTTAAATTGAAGGATAATAACAGATTGGAAATGTAACAAGCATATCACAGAAAACGGGGGAGTAGTGAGGATAATGAGAGCTACTTGGTGTGGGGAAGGAACAGAAACACTGCAGCGCCATTTTAAGCTAATTGATCCTGAAATAGTGAAATAGTGGCGGTCAATACAGAATCAATCAGGAGGTGTGTGTGTGCATACTTGCTTTATTACTGATCAGTAAGATGTCGGAGTGCAGTAGCCGGGATGACGGCTGATTCAGCGTGCCAACTACTACATCTTATTTCAGCTTGTGATTGTTATGGTCTGCGGCTCATAGGGACCACTTATTCAGGAACTTAATGTTAATTAGACATCCGTGGAGAACAGGCAGTCTCTTCGCCATATGTCACTGAGATTTGCTTTGTCTGTCTTTGTGTCTGAGACACCCCACCGTTCCATAATAGCAGCAGCATAATATAGCATTCCTAACAAAGTCTTTACAGCGTCTCACTGCCCCTCAGAAATGTCATTTCAGCAAGGCACATAAGGACCCTTGTGCCACTAGACAGTGTTTTAAGTATCAGCCCAATAAGTCCTCCATTAGCACCCCTAAAGCCACTGTAGAATATGGCTTCATGATATGAGGAAAATATGCAATATGCGATACCATTGAATATCGCGATAACAATACTACTTGTGATAAATAAGGCCTACTTAGTTCTGCTGCCTTCAGTATTCTGCTAAGATATGTTGAATTTAAAACAAATGAAAGGAAATTATTTCCAACATTAATTTATTGAACAAACGGAACATTGCGGTGAATTAAAAAAAAGACTTAAATGTACAGTTTTATACTGATATTTTCTCTCTTTTTCAAAATATCTCTGAGTGTCTTTTGCAATGTGTCGCAGCTCTTCGCAATGTGCTTATTGCGCTAGTTATCATGATGGCGATTAAAAAAAATAAATAAATAAATAAAAAAAGACAGATTGTGCAGCCTTACTGTAGAACAGAGAAGTCACATAATGCTCCCGCTTCCTCCACCAACATGAGCTCCGCATCCAATATCCAGGGGATTTATATTGCATTTGGAAAATCTTGATAAATGCACAATTCACACAGACAGCTCTGACTTTGTACTAGGGCTTGGCAATATATTGATATTATATTGATAGCGTTATACCAGACTAGATATTGTCTTAGAAATTGGATATCATAAATGCTTAGGTGTTGTCTTTTCCTGGTTTTAAAGGCTGCAATACAGTAAAGTGATGTAATTTTCTGTTACAAGACTGACTATCTCTTCTGTTTTTGTACCTTTATCCACTTAGTCAATACATCTACATTACTGAAAATTGTTTATCTAAAATCTCATTGTGAAAATATTTTGTTAAAGCACCAATTGTCAACCCTATAATATCGCCACAATATCAACACTGAGGTATTAGGACAAGAATATGCTAATATCTGATTTTTTTCCCTACTTTGCACTGCTGTCATTGCACACCATTTTACCAGCCTGACTCCATGTTCTTTTCAAGGCATTTCTTTATCATAGCCCCACTTTACCTCAGCTGATGCACAATGAGTCCAGTTCTGATGACGGTCTAACCCTGAAGAGGCTGCCCCGTTTTCTCACGGGCACAGGTCTTCTACACGGCTAAACAAGATCCTATCTGTGTAGAGTACCCGATCACTTCATCAAGGAAAACAATGAGAACATTCCCTTTGTGAGCATCAATGTCTAACTGCCCTTACTTTGTGAGTTTTAGAGTTACATGTGGACGCGCAATTCATAATGCAAATCATAATAAAGTAGGTGTTCAGCAGTATACTTACAACCTACGGTGACCATTTTAAAATAAATGTTAAGATTCATGATACATGCAAAGGAATAACTCATTTAACATGGTTGATATTTAACAATTGTACAATTTATTTATAGTTTGACCTGAACAGTTGAGCCAATCAGCATCTGTGTTCTGTGAAAACACTCTGCAGGCCCTTTATTGCTCTCCAAAATCAATACAAATGAATTCAAGGAATTGTATTCTAAAATAAATGACATTTATGTGGTTCAACATAGCCCAGCATTGTCTCTAAGGTGTTAGCATATAAAGCAGCAGCTTACCAAAATTAGATTTGCAGAGGTGAAATGGCAGCCAATCCTCCGGCCATTCTGATAAGTATCTGAGGTTAATTTGGACCACAGCACTGCAGGCTGAGCTCAGGAACCGAAGCGTTCTGTATATGTGCACATGAAATGCACATTTAGACCATTTGTGATGTCTCCCACACACAACAGATGCTTATTTTTTATAAATATCTTGGCACTCTGTGTAATGTGTTTTAGCATGACTTCCCGTTTCATGTGATCTACATGCATCACATGTAGCACTACAAACCCACAGCCTTGTCTGCCAGTAGTGGTAGACTGCCTGATAATCCTCAGCCGTCCCTGTAATCACCAACCTCTCGGCTATGTCTGATATTGATCACGTTATTCCTCCCGAACTGATCATTAACATGACTGGCAGTTCCAACAAAGAGAAGAAAGCCTGTGCTCTTTCAAAGCTGAGCCCCCTCGTTGTGCATTAGGAGCTGTGGACACTGAATGAGCGAAATGACTCCTCTTTTATCAGCATTGCCCTTCTCTCCTCAGAATGAGCATCTTTCATTCATTTATCTCCCTAATTACCCATACTTTGAGCCCATGTTGCTGGCAAGCATGTGCTTTCCAAAAGGTTGTGTGGCTGAGGGATTATGTATGATCTCGTAATGTTACTAATGGAAAGGTTGGCACAGGAATGTGGGCTGTATTGTTTTTTTTAATATTGTTTGGTGGGAAGGACACAGGTGCCCTTGCAGAGCGATGTGACGTGAGCGGACTGTGAATTTGCCAGGTGGCAGTGAAAGAGAGAATGAGAGAGAGAGCGATAGAAATAAAGACAGAGCAAAGCGGAGAGGGAAGGAGAGATAGATAGACCGTGAGAGGGAGTGGAGTCTACAGGGAGGCTGTGTCTATATACTAGAGCATCTCTCAGTGAATAGTACAATTTTCTGGAAGCCATTCGCTCCAAAACCAAACGGGCCACAATGTTAGGGTTTGATTTGTGGATGAAACTAATCAGCAGCCAGGATTTAAAAAAAGGAGTTCCCTTTTTACAGGTTCCCTGGAAAGCACTATTAAATGAAGCTGGACATCCCAAGTCCACACACAGGCACTTACACATGCACATTGCAGTTTTCACACACATTCAGTCGCTTAAGATACCTCTCGGCGTAAGATTTATAGGCGTAGTGATTGGCTTCATCACCCCCCTCCACCATTCTGCGGCACTGCCATTTGCAATGGTTGATGAGCCCCTCCGCCCTCTCAAACATGGCCGTCTAAGGGATTGGGGGTGGGGGACAGGAGGAAAGAAGGGTGGGTGGCGTAAGGCACGCTGTCTCAGATCACTCCTCCTCCACCTCCTTCATCATCTGCTTATGTTATCCGTACACCTCTTCAGCCACTGTTGAAGGTCACTCTACATGCTCCCCCATTCAGCGCTGAAGCCCGCTCCCCAAGCCACTTCACCTTTGTCACTTTCCACTAAAGAAAGTGAGTGAATGGACTGCCATACTTTATAGTGCTGCGTCAAAAGAGGCGGAGTACAGGAGAAAATTCAATTTTTTGGGACCGGCATCAGGGGGTGGGGACATGACGTGCTTGAGGGAGGAGGCTACCCATTGGCCGAGCAAGGTGTCAGTCCTGCGTGCTGCTGCAGACGGACAGGCCACTCGATGAATATGGATGAGACCAGTGAAAAGGGTGATGCGGCAGGGAAGACCCCCCCCCCTTCAAACCGATGCAGGCTTGAACAATGCGTGCCGTCTTTCACTGAAAACACTGAGAGCCTGCATTAGCATTTTCTCAGACAATTGAGGCTCTGGCCAGCTGCAGGCATGGCTCGGATGCTGCGGTGAAATCTCTTTTTCTGCACCCACTGATGAATTAGACCTCGGTGGAAAAAGTCGACTGGCCGCATTCCTCAACACTACCATTGCACCTATGCCGAGGCTAACGTTCAGATCCCCTTTAGAGATTGTGCCCCGGCATTGATGGCGATCTGACAGAGGACTTGAGAAGCAGCAGATCTCAGAATGGGTAAGCCTCAAACTCTTTTTGTCTGACTTGTTGAATTTTTCCATCATGATAGAGTGCGTGCAATTTCTAACACCTAAGGCTCATTTGTCCATTATTGCTCATTTTTGTTCCATCGTCCTTGCTGCCTGTCAGCAGCAGGTTAGTCCATTGAAATGCAGAATGGGTACTCGGAGGGGTAGTGAGAAAGGAGGGAGGACCGTCACAAGGCATTTCCTCCTGACCCACCCCCCTTGAGTGACTTAACTAAACACATTTGGCTCAGCGTCCGTGCCTCTCCTCCAAGCCATCCTTCCAGTTTTGGAGGCAGGGGTTTGAACTAACACCCCACTGGCTGAGCTTCCCAATGTGCCCCGACTGCTCCCGATCCCTGGCGGATTGCAGCAACAGATTGCCATGTTTACTCTACCACATGACGCCATTAAAACCTGTTACTGTGATCTCAGACACTAGGACAGAATTAATTATTGACTAATGACAGCCGCCGTGGCTGTGAGGGCGATGGAGAGAATCTTAGTGTCTTCGTCCCCTGCTGGGTTTACTCTGGTTGAAGAGGAGTAGAAAGTTACGCAGTGGGTTTTTGGCTTGCCTGTCAACAACAGGTCTTTGGATGTTTGGATTCTGCAATCACCATCATTCAAATTAAATACTTTCAGATCAGATATCAGATATCTTGTGATAGTAGCGAGGCATCAGAAGCTTTACGGCGCCCGTATCAGACATGCATGATCTTTATTTTTCCATCAAGGTCATTTTATTGTTATTCATCAAAAAGAGCTGACTGCAATATAGCCTGAAATACAAAGATCAGACAATGGCCAGAGATGAACATAGCTGAATATGTGATTTCCATGTTCAGGTTTATCTCCTATTTCTCTTTCTAGGATGTTCTCAGAAAAAAATGACATATTGACCAGCACCTGACTTATTTACTAGCTTTCGAAGGTGATGTACATTTTCATTTCACATCTGTGCTCTCAGGTAAACTGGATATGTTCTGCGATTTGGGATTGTTGCCCAACTATGGCTAATTAATCTAAATCAAAAGTGAAATTCCATTAACAATTGTGTCATTGTCCGCATATTTGTCAGAGCCATTGATTATGCCTGATGTGCACGAAAACAAGCCTGTGTCTGAATGGAACATGAGGGGCATATTAATGCAATAAGGAGAAGAGATCCTTGTAGGCTGTGAAATTCCTTAATGTCACAGTGCCATGTTCATTCACATCTGAATCTAATGAGTGCATTACTGAGGCAACAGGTTGGTCTCAGTGCAGGGCGGTCTGCCTCTATCCATCCGTCTTGTCTCCCCGCCATGCCGGTCAAGCCCCCACACACACACACAAACATTCAATACCCTCCACAAACCATAGGATGCAGTGACATGTCGGCCAACCGTGTGGCTTTGGCATCTGCCGTCCGAAATCTCTTATCACACACCTGAAAACGTAATAAAAATCTGGCCCTACAAAGATGGACAGTGCCGTTTTACATCTCTGCCCGCTCTAGTGACGTCACCTTTGAGGCAGCTGAAAAGAACCGAATATGACGTCATTAAATCAAAATCCGCAAGCAGAGGAGATTATTTGTACCAAGTGTTTACCATGATGTCACTGATATAATATTGGGAATTCAGTGGGGAATCAAAGTCGCTCCACATCTATAGACATATCACTTTTGATGTTGTCAGTTTTTTTTTTATTATATTTGGGCCAAGCGCCATATATATGGTTGATTGCTTTTTACTAGATTAGCACACTCAATGTGATCAGGGTTTTCTTGGACGTACACTGCCCACTTAAGTGTGGATTCATTCTTCATTAGCATTGCAGAAAGAGGAATGTCCACAACTGAAAGGGAGAAACATGTTTGCCGGTTAATTCTTCCAACTGATGGGCTGTCAATCACTGACTTCTACAAGCCACTGTACAGTAAGCCACAGAAGCCCCATCCAAAATGGAGGAGATTTAGACCATCTTGGCAATATACCCCTTGAACAAATCTGTGGGATTGGTTCCCATATGTTCTTCTCACGTCTGTTAATTACAAAGGATCACTCTGTATTGGCATTCATGAACACTTCATGTGTTTGCATTTAGTCCTCTGTGTGTAACTTTCTTTCTTAGAATATACAGGCTACCTTGTGCAGTCAGATTGGATTGTCAATTCTACATTACTTTTATCCATGTATAAAGAATTACTAGTGACAAAGAACCTGGCTTTGCATGTAGTGAGAGGTTTTCTAAAACTCCTTGAAAACAGTTAAAATTAGACCTCTGCAAACTGGAAAGGAGGTCATCATTTACTCTACAAGAAATCTGGGACAGGACACAGAACATGTCACAGTCTCTGATAAAATGTGAATACACCGAAAGCAACAAGGAACTCAAAAGGCAAGATCTTTTCTCCAAATACCTTCCTTCACCAGAGGAGTACAGACACAAGATTATTATTATCTATTATTATTATCTATTATTGCTTTCCCCCGTATATGTCAAGGCTATGTTTCCTCATTGTGATGTATTTGCTTGCTCAGAATATTGGGAAGGGGGGATTGGGCACCAGCATGGTGTATATAATGGTGATACTTCACGAGATGTGACCCTTTCCCACCTTGTGTGTCTCTCTGCCAGAGGAGGGTGAGTACTTCCTGAAGGTGCTGATCCCCAGCTATGCAGCCGGCTCTATAATTGGCAAGGGCGGCCAGACCATCGTACAACTGCAGAAAGAGACGGGTGCCACCATTAAGCTGTCCAAATCCAAAGACTTCTACCCAGGTAAGAATGAAAGAATGAGCACTCAGTTACAAAAATCGATGAGATATATATATATATATATATATATATATATATATATATATATATATATATATATATATATATATATATCATATATATGAGACATATGTATAATGAGTCAGACCACTCCTCTCATATATATAAGAGGAGTGGTCTGACTCATTGCCCGGCTGAAGCAGTGATGCTTTGGTGCAAGAGAGCATTTGATATGTCCTCTTCATTTGGCTTCCCCCAAAGTATTTGCAATCTATTTTAATCTCGATTCTTATTATGTCATTGAGGGATTAGACATGCATGTAGATAACTTTTTCCATGTTCGGCCATTGGCCATTTCCGGACACATCCGGTCCGACGCCGATTCCGGTCTTTTTGTTGTGCTTTTCCTTGGCGATGTCCCAAAGTGCAAATAGAAGTAATTTATACACATCTAAAGGACATATGTGTGGATTTTCATATATACATGTTTAATTTTGATGAGAGAAAGCAGTAAGAATGCGTGGGCGACGCTCAGGTGGTGGTATAACTTTACATTCAAAGTGGAATTTAAGGAGCTTTTACTGCATCATTTGGAGTTGTTGAAGCATGCACAGAAGTACGGTCCTGGATGTGTTGACAGCATTGATGTTAATTTGGACGACTTTTTATTAAAAAAAAAAACAGTGAGTTTTTACAGCGGGGAGCTAGGGGTGTAAAAACAAAGCTAAAGTAAATGGTTAAAATGATATTCCGTTAGAAAGGTAAGAAGTTACACTTTAGTATGACACAACTAAATGAACTGAAAACATTACAAGGTTATTTATATTCATATTTAAAGAAATATTCTCTTAGAACATTAGTGAAAAAGCTTCCGAGCATGGACAGTGCCGTTACATATGTCAAATGCAGCGTTTAAGTCTGCCACAATTTCAGTTAGTTGCTAGCAGGTTGCAGTTTCATGTTGGTGCATTCACTCACTTTTCAGGGGAAATTGAATGAACAGGGCTTCCATTTTACCCCCTCCAAAAAAAAAAAAATATGAGCAGAAATTCTGTGGCGCAGAGGGCACGGCATACATCCAAAGCATTAATTGTGCCGGAGAGTTTCACGGGCAACAGGAGAAGGATGGTTGTGCAGCTCGGTGACCCCTATCACATGGAGGTTAAAGCTGAACCATCTTATCCTGCAACACACAAATGGCTGAGCCGTAGAGGAGTCTGGGTGTTTGTCCTTCATGCCTCAGAGGAGGCTTCAACCTGCTGAAAACTAACAGGTGCTGAGCATCTCGCTGCTTATTTGGTCCAGATGTTTTCTGTGATACCTGATGCAAGCAAATAATCCCTGTATAGTAATACACTTTATACTGTATACATATTTAGTATAAAATAAAACCCTTACATAGGAAATAGGTAGCAGTGCACAAGACCTGAAATATGCATGTGAAAAAATATTCTAGATTATACGTAGACCACTATAAAACAGCAAATGCAGAGGAAAAAGATTGTTCCCCAGAACTGCATTTTGCATGGCTACCTTCATTATTGGATCTGTCCTGTGACATTTGCAATTTCAGCTGATCCTTAGATTATTGAGAACACAATATGTTACACATACTGTACAAGAAAAATGCACAACATGGGTTGAATTAGACCGGTTCTTTTGGGAGTTACATTTGATGTATTGGACTGACAGAATCGTGGCGAAGAATTACTCGGCACTGGGGGAGAGGAAAAGAAGGATGTGCGAGCAAATATTTGTTCTGTACTTTTTCTCCCACCTTGCTTCTGTTCTGGTCTGCCATGATGAAAGGATATGTGATTGGAGAGCACGGCTCGAAATTGTCCACATACGAGGGAATGCAGTATGGCTACTTCACTGGCACAGGAACAAGGAGTGATATGTATCCTTATTTCTCTCTTTGGATTGTAGATAGGCCACCACCTGCTCTGCCCATCCCCCTACTCATTATCGTGATGAGTGAGAAGAGGTGTTCAGGGAGAGGGTGCTGGCGAGGATTTGATTGGGGGCTCGTTCTGGCCCACACAAGTGAAATGAATTGACTGCTACTGTACACATACAACAAATAGCTGAGAGTGCCGCTTTCTGAGAAGCCAGTACAGGCTAAAGCTTTAAAAACCTCTAGCTGTATTCATTATGGGCAACTTGGTGAAGTTTGTAACAGCAACATATAGATGTTGATACCAAATCCTGTCCTGGATTTTAGAGGCGAGTAATTCCGCATGTCAAGCTTATCAGCTACATCGGTTTTCCCTTTCTTCATTGTTGAATCAGCTGCAGTTTGGGCTAATATAGCATGCTAATGCCATTACACACAGTCCAGGCCCTTACCTCTCATCCTGCGGCAGCCTGGGCACACTCAAACCACAGCACAATCGCACACAAGAGAAATCAAGGGACAGCAAGCGATGCAGCCATTTTCTTTTGCACTCCTTTCTGTGATGGCTCAGTCTGAAACTCCCACCCACCTCACATCTCCCATCCGTCAGTGAAAGACACAAGACCCTGAATTCAAAGGTCTTGATAGGAACTGTACAACTGGGCCCTGCTGGGGCCGACTGAGATGGATGAGCGGAGATAGTTAAGGGTGTGGATGATACATGATTGTATGTGAGCGAGGGGACAGGGGGGGGCAGGCCCAGAAATAGCCTGTTTCAATCTCTCTCTGTGGACATAACCCCTCTCCCAGCTGTAGTCAAGCTGCTCCAACACATGCCAAGTTTCCCTTTTCCTCCTCCCCGTTGTTTCACTGTTTCTCCCAGAATTGGTTCCTGGTAGTTCGGGAGAGTTCAGGCCAGATAAGATGACATCATACTTCTCTTAAAAGTTTGTCTGCATGCTTGCCTCCTAACACATGGGCAACGACCGTTTTGTTGTTACTATTTGATTTGAACCCATCTGAACGGTTGCATGCTCAGTTACTCGAGCCCCCATAAATGCAGCACGCCGTGCATTCACCCACTCGTACAGCACATTGAGCACATACACACACCTACTCACACCTACTTACACACATCCGCATATTTAAGCAGCTGCAGTGAGAGCCGTGGGAGTTCACGATTTGAACACAAACTTAGAAAGAAAACTTCAAACCCTTTGCTTGGTGCTGCTGGCCTCCAGCCACGTTCATGTATTGAGTTACTTTTTACAGCACGAACAGATGAGGATGTTGTGATGTCATAGTAACACTGGGTGTATGTTTTCCATTATGTGATCATTAAAATCAGTCACAATAGGTGACCTCATACTGGATAACACCACTATTCCATTAGGTGGGGTATTTTCCTCAAAAAGTCAAAGAAAGACAAAGAAACTACAGCAGAGGCACACGTTTTCAACTGTAGCTTCATACGCAGTACACTACCGAAAATTACACTCCATTGTAGAACGAATACCAATGGAGATCACTTGCATTATTGTTTGGGAGTTTTCAGATTGGATTATGTGATTACATAATTGCAAAAGGGTTCTCCGATGTTTTTCTAGTTAGTTTTTTAAAATGATATCAGATTAGTAAAAGAAATGTGCCTTTGGAACATTGGATGAATGGTTGCTGATAATGAGCAATGTAGATATTGCATTAAAGATCAGCCCCCCACCCAGATCAGCTGGTATTCTGTCTATAATGGAGTGGTATGGAAATTTGTAAGTGACCCCAAACTTTTGACCGGTAGTGTATATTTACTGCACTCACTAATGCTCCCTATAGGACAGTATCGCTTCTGTCTGGGATGACAACAAGCTTCAAACTAATGGAAACTGCAGCCTTTTACTTTCTCCAGATTGATGTCTGTGCCTCCAGTGAACAGTTGTAGTACACTGTAGTAGTCTGAAGTATTGTTCTACTTAATGTTGTTGGACTGGAGAGCAAGCCTCTCTGTGTGCGCGATCTGCAAGTACAATATCGGATGTCATACACAACAACCGAATAGCTGCCGCCATTGTTTTGTGATCGGCAAAGGTCAGTCGATTCAAAGCGCACGCCACCAGTTTTACACACGGAGGTCAGTTTACTACACCAGGAGTAGTGCTCAGCCGGTGGAAATAGTTGATGATGCATTCAGGGTTATCAGCTTGGGGTCATAGACTAGACTTACATTTGTATTCCGTCTTTTGCAAGTCCCCGAACTTTATGGAAGTCCATTACTAAATGGCCGAAATAACCCTTTAAATAATAAACTTCTCCCCCAAACTAGTGGCTAGCATAGCTGCTAATTGTGACTAGTTAGCAGCTATGCTAGCCACTAGTTTGGGGGAGAATTTCATCATTTAAAGGGGTATTTCGGCTATTAATAAAGAAATGAATCGAGGCAGAGGCAGTCATAAGGAGTCGTTATGTAGAAAATATATTTTCTGCTTCTCTTTTCTTGCCCACTAATGAGTTAATGTGTTGCCAGACTTTGCCTGATTTGCTTTTAATTACTGCAATCTATTTTGCAATTCCATACAAAACTAATGCTACCAGGTACACATTTTTACTGCTCATGACAGTGCAGTATTTTGGTAATAAGTAAACAAGATATTAATGTGCTTCATTCAAAACGCACATAATTTGGCCTCAATAGCCGTGACTTTAGAAGGTTACATTCATTGTCACATTTTTAGACGTTCTAGGGAGTAAATCCGTTTTTTTTAATTTCTTTTAGTTTCACAAAATGTCCCTGGATTTGTGTAGTTCCTTCTTTTATGTCTTTATGGCATCCACCATCAGAGATCTAGTAATTTTAGTATTTTAGAATTAGCATGGAGCTGAACTCGCTGAAATGTACAGCTTCATCACCCCACAGCAAGATGTCCTCACATGAAATTGGTTTGCAGTGTCACGTGATCTTGTTTAAGTTTCTTATTGCAACTCTCAAGTAGTCTGTCATGTAATTCTTTTGATGTATTTGATTTGTGTTTCTGATATGTATTTCTGATACATACAGTACTTGAAAAGTCCATTTTAGTAAGGATAAGTCTGGTGCTATTTTCTATTTTTGTTATTGTCACCCAAACCAACTATTATGTATATTACAGTACTAACACATATTATGTGTGACTCTAAAGCCTATTTTTCCTATATGCCATATAACTCTTAATATTGTGCAAAAACTACTAAGAACAGTCCAATGAGAAACTGTTACAATAGGTAACATGTTCCTTCATTACCATGCACACACACACACACACACACACACACACACACACACACACACACACACACACAGTAGTTTATCCCACATACACCGACCTGCTGCCCCAGATACTCGCTAAAGCGCCACATGTGTATTAATTCACCGCTGAAAATAGTCCCCAACGAATGCAAATTTCCTCCTGTTTAATAATCTTTACTAAAAACTACAGTGCCCTGCTGCTTTAGGAAATCACTGGGCTTTTGCAAAAAAAATGAAACAGTACACTTGTGACCTGTTTTTAAAGATTTAGTAGGAACCAATGGTCTTGGGGCTGACTGGGGAAAGAAGTGGACAATGGACTAATTTGTTGTTGGATTTGGTCTTTTCAGGAGATTTCTTGACGTATAATAATAACAATGTAGGATATTGCCAGCCTTACCCATTAACACCCTTAAAATGACAATTGCAGCCTTTAAACCTTCCTTTAGGTCCTACCCTGGAAAGCTGAACTTTGTGTCAGTAGTCCCTCTAATATTAAAATCCCTGGTGAAATGGAATGCGACAGACATCAGATCCTCCTGCAGATTACTGCAGTCCTCAATGATAGTATATATTATTCCGAATGTCCCACAGTTTCCGCCTACATTATCAATTTATTGGTAAAAAAAGCGTTACTTGACTGTCTTACAGCATGTTAGGGCCAAGTACATGACAGTCAGTAATATACTGGCTTATGTCTTCATTCTCATTACCAGAAAAAGTCTATAATAACTATAAGCATGGTGTGGTAACAGGGCTTGTTGTGAACGTGTGGTCAGGGTGTCATGTCATGTAAAAGTTTTCCAGAACGCTGATTTACTGGCTATAAATAGCATCCTTAAAATCAGTGTTTACATTTTAGAAAAGCAAGCCATATGGCAACAACGACAGCGGCACGAAGCGTATATTCAGCACTGGGATTTCCGAAAAAGCTCAATTTGTGGTGTGAATAATTACTTAAAAAAATCTGCTGATGTGTTGACAGTAATTATACGTGATACTTTATGCATGGCATGCTAACAGTCTGAAAAAATCTGAAAAAAAAGGTTTGAAAGAGGCAGAGAGATTATCATCACAGAAAAGCTCAATCAACAAGACAGAAGTATTGAAACTTCAAGATAGATCAAGATAGAGTCACTGGTCCAATGGATAACGCTGACGCCTATGATGACCCCCTCTCCCCCAACAAGAGGGCGAGCCAACTCTTACTGCATTTCCAAACCCAGAGCTTTTTTCCTGAAATCCATCACCCTCAAGTTGAGACGTAAGGCAAAAGCTGATTCAAGCAATTAAGGAAGTGAAAAGAGTTGAGAATGAAAAATTAACGTTCAGATAGTTTCATGTCTTCTTCATGGAACAGTAAGAACAGTTTCTTCCCAAAAACCATAACCACTCTGAACTCACACATGCACTGACTTCACTTCACAGCCTACCCTGGCCCTCCCGGGCCCCGGACTTTCTTCTCCCCCCTACTGTGCAATAGTGATATATAATACCTAAAAGCACACTGGAATTCTGTGCAATTTTATTACAGTGCAATATTTAGTATTTAACCATTTAATTTCATTACAGTGCAATATTTATTTATTATTTATACTTAACCATTTAATTTCATTACAGTGCAATCTTTAATACTCAATCACTTAATCTCCTTCTATTCTATTCTATTCTATTCTATTCTATTGTATTCTTTTCTGTGGTGTGGTCAAAAGTTGTAGATACAGTCTCTGTTAGGATAAAGTCACCTGGATGCAGCAGTGTCACTTCAAAACCTTTCTAGATGCGAAATAGATTAGTAAGTCAGACTAAGATGAAATTACTGTCTCCTCTAGTGTGATTACGTATTGCATGCACACATTTCACTTGTGAAACCTCCTCGTACTGAATCATTTTTACCTTATGTTTGTATCCTAACTGCATATACAAGAGCATTCAATACACAATACATACTGTTCTTTTATAATTTCCTCCAGACACCGTTAATAGAAACAATGGGAAACAACAGTTTATCCTGTCTGTTTCTGACTGCAGATTTTATGGGCCGACATTTTTATGGGCCGACATAAACATCTCCAACAGGTCAAGTATCTGTACTCGCAGGCTTCACTCAGTCCCTTTGTCACTTCAAGAATGACCGGCAGGTGCAGCACAGTAACACCTAGGCTTCTGTCCAAACCGCTTAGAGATTTCATGTAAAGCCTGACCCTATTTTGGTCACCTTATTTTTACATAAAGTGACCAAAATAAACCAAAATACAAATCCTGCAGTCATATGTTATATGTTTTATTTGAATGTTTTTTTATGCATTATGTAGGCCTATATGTATATAATGGTGACCGTAATAAATTTGGCAGTAAGTTCATGCAGATCAGGTTCCCTTTCCCCACTTTTGCCCAATTAGAAATTCCTTCTGCTTTTCCTGATATGCTTGAACTTTGACTTTCTGCATCCATTATTAGACTTCCCTGGATTTATTTGAGCATTTTCTGTGTTTTAAGAAACGGCTAGGAGGCCCGGTGTAGATGTGTGTGTCACCCAATCTTTTAATTTGAGATTCAATTGAATTAGAAATGCCAACAATGAAAGGAAAGCAGTGCCTCAAAGACACTCAGAGATCCCCTTATTAGCTGGTCTTCCCATTTACACATTTTACTCAATCAATGGGATAAATGTGTGTAAAATATTGACCTTATTCAGATTCATGCCATCTGTTAAGTCATCTAAGAAAATCAGTAGACATTTCATATTTACTTCAGCCAAAGAACAGTAAATGTTAAAGAGACAGAAAGGATGATACAAAAGGGAGAGTGTTTTAAAAATCGTGCAGGCAGAGTATAAAGGACTCGCTGTTGCATCACCTGTTTCCACGGCTTGGCCCCTTTTCCATGGCAACGGAATGTCGGTTGGGTTGTCAATGTGGGTGTAGAAAAAAAGCCTAGAGGAGGAACAAGCGTGTGTTTAGTCTATTGGAGCTGCAAGGCAAGGACGGGCTCAGTATTATTATCTGAAAGAGTTACATCATTGAAGAGGAATCCCCCCCCCCCGTGGCTCGGTTCTGTCTTTCAGCTGTTTCTCTGTTGATTGTGTAAATGGAGGAAGCGAGGAACAGCTTAGTAATTGGTTCTCTTTGTGAAATGTCAAGAAACATTTTTCATTGCCAAGACATCTTAATATACATGTAGATTTTAGTCCAATCCCTCAAATCTGCTCACCAAGTACCCACTCAGAGCACATTACAGTAACAGATCACTTGTGTTTGTCCTCTTCCTCCTTTATCACCACAGGAACAACAGAGCGCGTCTGTCTGATACAGGGTACAGTTGAAGCCCTCAATGGTGTCCACAACTTTATTGCGGAGAAAGTCCGCGAGATGCCCCAGAGCGCCCAGAAACCTGAACCAGTCAGCATACTGCAGCCGCAGACCACCGTCAACCCCGACCGCGTCAAACAGGTGAGCTAGTGTGCGGTCAGCAAAGGTCATGAGGATGTGTGGTCACTATGTGGTACTAACTGTTCACTTCCAGGACACCTTGTTTATTAGTCCGCAGTCTTACTGGTTATCTGGGCCATGACCCACAGTCTGGTGGGGTCAGGAAAATGTGAGAGTATGTGGTTATTTTTACCTTCAGTCTTTCATAGCAAGACAGAGCCGTGTGGCAGCTGCAGCCTAAACCCCTGGGATTAACAAATCGCTGAGTAAAGCGGGGGCTGGTATAGTACTCTGACTCAGTGAGAGGTAACACTCTTTCCCTCAACCATTTATGCTGTTAAATCCTTCTCTTGTTGCCTTGTTTCGCAACTTCAATCTATTTTTATTTCTCTACAGGCCAAATTGATCGTGCCCAATAGCACAGCTGGGCTGATCATTGGCAAGGGCGGAGCCACAGTGAAAGCAGTGATGGAGCAGTCAGGGGCTTGGGTGCAGCTCTCCCAGAAGCCAGAGGGCATCAACCTCCAGGAGCGGGTGGTAACCATCAGTGGAGAACCCGAACAGAACCGCAAGGCTGTGGAAATCATAGTACAGAAGATCCAGGAGGACCCTCAGAGCAGCAGCTGCCTCAACATCAGCTATTCCAACGTCTCGGGCCCCGTGGCCAACTCCAATCCCACTGGCTCCCCCTATGCTAATACGGCCGAGGTGCTGCCCAACGCAGCCGCTGCAGCTGCCACTGCCTCCAGCCTCCTGGGCCAGGCCGGCTTGACAGGAATGGGCGCCTTCCCCGCTACCATGTCCACCTTCTCTGGCAATGATCTGCTGGCCATCACCTCAGCCCTCAACACGCTGGCCAGCTATGGCTACAACACTAACACCCTAGGTCTGGGCCTCAACCCTGCCGCTGCTTCCGGGGTCCTTGCTGCAGTGGCAGCTAGCGCTAACCCGGCTGCTGCGGCTGCGGCTAACCTTCTGGCCTCCTACGCTAGCGATGCCTCTGGTGGCGCTGGCCACCCCGCTGCAGGCCTCGGGGGCTTCTCCCTGGGTTCTCTAGCAGCTGCTACAGGGGCATCCAATGGTTACCTAAATGCTTCATCCCCACTGATGGCCTCCTCCCTATTGGCAACAGAGAAGCTGGCGGATGGGGCCAAGGACGTGGTTGAGATTGCTGTGCCCGAGAATCTGGTTGGCGCCATTTTGGGGAAAGGAGGGAAAACGCTGGTAGAGTACCAGGAGCTAACAGGAGCCCGCATCCAGATCTCCAAAAAGGGAGAGTTCATTCCTGGTACTCGGAACCGTAAAGTTACCATAACAGGGTCGCCGGCCGCCACGCAAGCAGCGCAGTATCTGATCAGCCAGAGGATCACTTACGAGCAGGGCGTGCGCGCTACCAACCCACAAAAGGTGGGCTAAAAAGGAAAAAGAAGAGGAAAGAAGGAAAGGATGAAGACAGAGATAGAACGGAATTGAGAGGGTCACAATGAATAGAAAAAAGAAACGTCCAAATATCTGTTCAATATTTCAGTCTCAAACGAAAGAATCACAAAGGAGGAGGTGGGGGAGACATCCAAGATAAGTGTGTGTGATATGTGAATGTGTTTTTAGGACTGACTGTCCTGATGTTTTTTAAAAGTTTGTGTCGAGTCCTTTTGACGATGGTGATCAGAGTAAGCTGAACTGGTCCACTGCCAAGCTGCAGATTCAAGGGTGAGGCCGCAGGGTTTCACCCTCCTCCAAAACCTCATAGCTGTTTTCCTCCTTTTTTTTTTTTTTTTTGGTTTGGGTTTTGTTGGGTTTAATTTCGGTTGCAAACCTCGGCTCCCGGTGAGTTGAGCGGTTCAGATGAAGTACCAGCCAGCTGATAGAGCTGTTTTACAAATCTTGCTCTTTGTATACAATGCAGAAGGCATTGCTGACAGGGGAGAGGTTTTATGACTAGCACCTGAGGTCATCTCAGTGTATGGGGAAGCAATCTGAGTATCATTTCTTTAAAGAAATCACATCTATGTTGACATATGTTGAATTCTGGCTCGTACCATAATTGAAGTTTCTAAATTTGGGTATTTTATATTTGTTATCCTTTATTTATTGACATGGTCTCATTCAAACACAACTAGATTATTAAAACCTGTGAATGCAGGTTGATCTGAATGTAAAAACAATATTAGCCTATCGCTATTTTTTATTTACAGGGATCAAATATTGTGTCGCAGTGAAAAAAAAAAAAGAGAGATGTATAACTCAAGCCCAGTCTGAACTTCACTGTTGCTGTCTGCGAGCATAGTTCAGGGGTTAAATAATCAATGTGAGAGGATAGAGGAGACACACAGGAATGTATGAATATATTTCACACCAACATGCTTAGATAACGCTCCCGCAAACACTGAAACACATTTGCATATTCAGTCACAGCTACAAACAGAAATATGTTGTTTAACCCGTTCTTGGTGCTATAGGATTAGGTTTCTATCTCCTTAACCATGAATTCAAAATCTCTCTGGCGTCTATTCTCTTGGTTTCAAAAAGCTGACGTGTCGTCCAGCCATTGGTAGCCCATTGGATCTGACCCAGCCTCTCACCTAATGAAAAAGGATTGATTTCAGCCTTTCATGATAGAAAGCAATCCAGTCTTAATATTTCAAGCTCATCTGCGTTCCCAATGCAGGTCTTTCTTTTTTTTTTTTTTTTGTCTTCACGAGAAAATTGGGCCATAATCTAGATTTTACCTGACAAAGTGTTTGCCTTAGTCACACGTTTGTAACTCCCAAGAAACAACTTCAAGCTCAGACTACCTTTGAAGTAGTGTCTAACCAGTTCAATCAGCAAAGGGAACACAGCACTGCAAAAGCATTTTCGTAAGAAAAGCTGTATGAACCAATATCTGTGAACAAAGAAACAATTGCCTTTACATTAAGGGTACCAAATAGTCAAGAGACACACACACACACACACCAATGAAAGGGAAGTCAAATGACACTTGAAAAGAAGGTTTGGACTCACGTTTTTTTTTTTCTTCTTTCTTTTCTTTCTGTGAGCCGTCCTTCCCAATTTGCATTGAGACAAAAATGATACTTCAGTTCAGGCAGCCTGTTATCGTTCCAAAAACACGTCAACGCTCACTGAGTGCGGGTGGAGCGCGTAATAAAACATCGTGAAGTGTTGTGGCATCGTTGTCTTTTATGGGCAACTGTTTGTCTAATGCAGGGAGGCTAATTGTCTAGAGCATTTCCAAGCACTCGAAGATTACCTTGGCTTCCTTCTGTGCTGCTATCCATGGTGTTCATCCTGAGTACACTGGGTCTCTGAAGACTGCACTGTGAGACATTAAGAACACAATGTAAAACATGTCTGTCCCTGCCGGGATGTGAGTATATTTTAATGTGCACATCTATGTCACATAAACCAGACCTATACCAATACTGACAGAAGGCATATATATATATCCACAAGAGCATTTATTCTCCAGCATCTTGTGATGTTTCTGTTCACCAGTTCCAATGCATTGCACTTAAATTAGCAGACGTTTTGATTTTTTTTTATCAATCAGCGAAACCACAAATTATTCCCTCCACATTTTTACCCTGCACTGTATTTTCTCCAGTCTGATTACGTCCCTCTTCCCCCACTTTTAAAGACATCTTTCAGTTGTCCCCATCAACCCAAGCTCTATGATCAGCTTCCTGAATACACGGCTGTGAGGGTTGGTGCTGAACAGTGTCCTAGAAAATCTGAACCATTCCCGTTTTTTGGGAGGGGGGGGGATTTAACAAATAGCCTTTTTATTTTCTCTCTTCATTTTTCATACGTCATGTTTAAAAGTAAACAGATATGGAAGTGTTTGAAACAACTCTTTGTGTCTGAACATTGCAACAGTGAGCCTTTCTTCCTAACTGAAATCTTTCCTTTCACTACGTGTCTGGAAGGCCTCACCGTCATCCATAACTACGTACAATCTGGCCACCAATGCAATCATAAAAGCATAAAATGATGTTAAAATGTTACTGCCCAAGAGTTTAGCATATAATAAGATACAAGCACAACAACAACAAGGGGATGTTCTATCAATGCAACTGGACTGCTTGACTGCAGAGAGCTCTCCTTCAAAGCTCTCGGATCATTACATTGTGCCAAACACGATTTCTCTCTGCCCCCTTTCATTCAATTTCCTCTTTCTCTCGACATTTTTAGTCCCCTGCATGTTGCTGTCCCTCTCTGAGGTTCCTCCTGTGTCCTAATCCCTGTCTGTGCTTCTTCCTACACTGTGCTCTCCCCCTCTTTCTCCTTTCCTCCTGTCTTGTCTTCTCATGGGTGGCGTGTTGGGTGTGCTGGTGGCGGGAGTTATGCACTATAGGTCATAAAGGGTAAGAACATATCTCCCCAGGCCGTAGAGTCCACAAGGCTAAAATGCACAGACAAACACCTGCCTCCGAAACTGTGACACCCACAAGACCAACCAGCAACGCTCAAAGTATCAAATTCCCTCTAGAAGAAGAACACGTAGGATTTAGAAACGTTTAGACCGTGAACTATGGCCTTTTTTAAGGGAAGAAAACGTGCTGTTTTTTTTCTCCCAAAAGAAGCCAGATCGTGGTTGAATAGATATTCACATGTCGGCTGAACAAACCGAGCTCAAGTTTCAGCTTCTAATTAAAGCGTAGGAAGGACAGAATGCATACGATAGTGAGAGTAAGGTGGGAACTTGTTTGTGACCTCAAGCCGAAACAATGACATCCTTTATGCATATCCTCTTATCTGAAAAATGACTAGAATTCATTTCTGTGGAATACAATATGTCACGTCATATGATCTATATGTACTTTAATGTAGCTATTCTAGTTTGTAGTCCAAATGCAGTCCAGCGTTGTCGATACAATGTGAACTATGTTATATTTGTGTGGATGATGAGAGTGCCAACTAAGCCTGATTAAGATTAGCTTCGCAAAATTTGTTTGTGCATTATGATGACTCATCATCGACCTGGTGGTGTCCATATTTCTGTCATTGATGATTTAGTTTGACAGTAAGAAAATGTAAAGAATATTGGAAGCAATATAGTAGCATGTTGTCCTGTTTTGTGTTTTATGTCTGTTGTATGAACCTTTGAAATTACTAAGATTTTTGAATGAATAGGTTTACATGTACTTTTTGTAAGTTATGAAAATGCTGCTATTTGATAAGTAAACTATACAAAATATTTTAGTTGAAAAGATGTCTGGTCTGTTAAATAGAAATGCTCTAAACGGCTGGAGCATAAAACGAGGTGTATAGAATACTATACAGTATTGGTAAGATAGTAAAAGTAATAATAGACTTCATAGTACAACCTGTGCCAAACTAGACCTCCGCAGCTTCTGAAATTGTAGATGTGCGATCAAATGTTAGATATCAATAACTTGTCTAGAAGTGCTGATCAAAGTGCCAATCAAACACTGTCTTTTAAGTTAAGAAAAAGATAATCAAATACATAACTTAAGAAAAACAAAGGACAAAGAACTTTTTGTGCATTGTTTTTATCCCATAGGTACATAGAGTAAGAGTTAAAGATTGTGATTTTTATGGATCCATGTTGTTTTACACTCCATGCATCCCTTGTGTGTTTGTTTGACCCGTGGCTTCAGTACTGCTGTCTCACAAATGTCTCTATAGGCCAGCATGGACTAAGCATAACATGTTATAAGCATTCATAACATACCATTAACAATCAAAAATGTGTTTGTGGAGTTAGGTGTTATCTTTTTGCACGTCTTCTATTGCATGGTATCAAAGTAAATTATGGAGGAAAAAAAATTTTTACAAAAATTTTGCGAGGTGTCTCGCAACATTCAAAGACATTACGCTGCATGCAGTCAAATGTAAAGCACTTAAGTTTACTCGCCTCATGTTAAAAAAATAATAATTGTTTTTTAATTGTGATTTGGGAGGGAGCTCATTATTGTCATGTTGGCCCGAAAAAAAAGACACACACACACACACACACACACACACACACACACACACACACACACACACAGAAATCAAATCCTCATTGATCAAGTTCATGTCTCTAAACATCATCCAAGAAGATGTTTTGATTTTTAGGTACAGTGAGGAGTATTAAAAATGTGAAACAAGCAAACGTGAAAATGTTATTCAGTGCATTGGCTCCTTGTGTTTGGCTTTTTTTTTTTTTTTTAGCATATCAGGCACACATTTCTTTGACAAACAGGTTGAACCTCATATAACCTGTCCCATAATGTGTTTTTTTTTTAAAGATTTTTCTTTTATGTCACAGCTTGAAAGCCCAGATCTAATCTATGAATGTACCCATTTACTTGTTTTTATTTCTGTCGAATGTTACCAGTCGTTAATGTAAATTCAGGGCAGGAATGTCAAATACATGTAGAGTTAATATCTATGTCAATAACAGATTTCAACTATAGTCAGGTAGGCCACACACGGCCATAGTCATGAACAAGATATGTTTTTTTTTTTTTTTTAACACAACTTCCGATTCGCTGTCAACATTATCTTGTTTGTTTGGTGTTGCATAAATGCACTTTACTGATCAGTGGGTCATATTGGGTGTGAAATGAAGCAAAACCATGTTGGCTTTCAATAGTATGTGATTTGTTTTTGCCATTCTTTGTTGCTCTGATGTTACTTTTATTATTATTATTATTATTTATTCCCTGATCCCGTTGGGTCTCATGAATGATGGAAAGGGCTGGAGTCTCAGATAAAATAGAAAAGTAGCACCTGTTTCCTCACTTAAAGGCTTCTCCTTCACATTCCCTTCTGCAGAGGTTTGTGTCAATCAGTGAGTGCTTTGTTTTTGAACTAACCATGTGAAACCAGGAGGGATCTGTACACTTTTGTGCTTTTGCAATTTGCAATAGACAAATGCGTTTCATATCGCCAGCAAATTGGGATTGAAGCACTGGGCTGAAGGTACTGAGGGATGTAAGCTCAAAGTCTGGCTGCTGTAAACAGTCAGATCTGAGAGACGTAATCGGCACCAGCATAAATGAAGATTGCCTCTGCCACCTCAACACGATACAAATCACATCACAGAGGAAAACCCATTAGACTTTGAGTGGTAAAGGCCGTGTTACACGAATGATGTTTCTCTCATTCTTATGTGTCACAACCCCCCACCCACCCTGTCCCCGTCCTTGCATCCACCGCTTCACATCCGAAATGCCAAACAAATTACAGTATCATTCCAAAAGTTATGTTATTTTTTTTTTCCCCCACTCCAACTGTGTCCCGGACATTCATCCGCCCCTCACGGACACTCAAAAACTGGCTCAGACTTCTCACTCCTCTCCTAAAACCTCTTCTCCCTGAGTGTCACTCTCCCAGCCCACACCACATCGCCATTTGTGTTCCATCACACCGAGCACCTGCTACTGTGTCGGCCCTTTACACGGATTAAGGTATTTCTGAGCCCTTTCGTCTGAGAAAAATACAGGATTCTTTGCCAACCTGACATGAGGCTGTTTTCTTGTTGTTTTTTTGTCCTTGACCCTCTGAACCTCCCATGAACTTAGTTGACCTTCTTCATCTTCCCTAGGAACACATGTATGTGTTGGATATTTTACACCCCATTATGTGTCAAAACTGCGAGACTGTTCTTTTGTTGTTTTTTTCTGGTTATCTGGACAATTATGCAGGGTTCTTGCTTTATGTGGAAACTGAAGAAAGCATGCCAGTACCTTGCAACCATTTTCACGTCATTGTAAAATTTCCTTTCCGGGTTTCGGTTTTTACTTCGTTAAACCTCTGTTCTATCCACCTCAGAAAAAAAAATGGACTGACAGCATAAGATCAAATATATTCCGACCTAAGAAAAGTGATGTATTGTTGATTGGGTATATTTCTCTTTGGTATAAATGACGACGGTTCTGTGTTATGTTTGTGACGAGGAGAATCTGTGAAAGTCCACAATGTTAACTACCTAAAGGGCTTTCTAGGACAGCATTTATATGTCTTTTAAAATGGAAAAAAAAGTCCTCTGAATATATTCAGAAATGAGAGGGACATGTCTTCTTGTGCCATTTTCGAAAAAGTGTGAAAGCTTTTATGGCAAATATTTGTCCAAAAGAGTGCCAAATAATTCCATACTGAGCCAAAAGGCAGCCAGCCTACATAACTAAATGTTAGATCACTGGAATGGTTACGTCCCATCTCCACTCCCCTCGATAAACATCACCCTAATTGTGCGACGTTTGAGCTTGTGTGCCATTATTGTTATGCTGCCAGTCTGTTTTCTGCTTTTGTCAGAGAAACATCTCGGAAGCCGTATATTTTCTAAATGATACACTGTTGGTAAAAAAAAAAGACAACAGCTACTATGGCGAGGAAAATGAGAGGATTTTAAAAGTGTCATTGTTTATATTATTGGTTTATTTGAACATTCTTCATTGATAGATTTAAACGGTAATGACTATTTAATGTAACTGTAGTACTGTGTTTGTAAAAGAAATTCAGTGAGTTGTGTTTTATGACTCGTGGACTACCAGTGAAGTCAGCATTTCAGTGTTAATAATTGAATTGTTTTTTAAAGATTATTTTTGCGACGGCAACAAAGAGTCATTATAAATGTTCATTTTAACATCACTTGTCTTCTGTTCCTTTTATTCTCCACCTTGTCCCTCTGCACCAGGGTTGTTAAAACTTCACCAAAGTGTGAAAAAATGAGAATCACATCAAGGGCCAGATGTGTGTAGTGTATTGCTTTCATTTAATCAAAAAAAGTCAAATATCTCTGACTGTATCTTTGCATTTCTCATTTGGTCTTCTCACTTACAGTGTGGTCGACATGAAGCCCTTAAAAAGTCAGCAAAGACGTTCCTTAGCCATTGCAGGGTTTAGCAAATCAAGCAAAACAATGATTACATTTTAAAAGCATGCTGCCACACATCTGACTCACAGCAACCTGTTTCCCAACGCACTCTCACTCCCAGCTCGGAAAATACGGACGCTTGGTCAGGTGCCTTAGTCGCTGTCGTCGACGCTCTGAAATCTCCTTCAGCGTCTTATCTAAACTCGCTTGGTCGGGATTATTGGCGTCCCTGTTGACGCTGTTATGTTAACCCTCATGTTGTCCTTGGGTCAAATTTGACTTGTTTTCAGTTCATTTGTTGTTGTTTTTTCACAAGAAATGGGCCATTGAAACAAAAAAAAGCAGCCACAACATTGAAAAAGTGGTAATAATTTTGAAAAAAGTGACCATAGTTGACGGGAAGACAACACAAGGGTTAAGGAAAAGGTCTTGGGTTGGGCTTACGTTTCCGTGACGCAGGAATAATGGGACGGTTAGTGAAGAAAGCGACTTTAGGAACCCCCGATCTCCTGGGTGAAAGTGTCTGACCCATCCACCACCTACTCGCTAACCCCGTGTAGCTGCTGCTCTCCCAGTTCGTTATACAAACGCGCCTTTTTCTACCTTTTAGACGCTGCCAGCCACCGTCCAAACATCCGTATTTCACGTGAGAATGTAGTTTCACAACCTTAATATGAAAACTCTCTGGTCAACTCAAATCTGCCAAATTGTGCTATGAGTAAAAACATTATTTAGTTTGGCGCACAACTAGGTGCATAAAAATCTAAATTGATTTCGAGCGACCGGATTTGGCCCGCTGGCCTTAAGTTTGACACATATCCTCTAGACTGCCTCACTTAAGTGGAAGGTCGAGTGTGTAAATAATTGCGACCAACACGTTTTGTGAATAGATCGATTTCTGGAGTGCTGAATCGGAGCACATTTGAAATGTTAAAGAGCGCTGTGTTTACATGGACACAATGCTTCCCTAATGAGGAATCACATTTTGGTGTATGTGGTGACAAGCAGCATAAATTTCACACCTGCTTTACATGGATGTAGTTAATAGTTGGGTTTGTGTACTGAGCGTAGGGTGCTGGATAATAGATACTGGGTTTAGTAGCTGATGATGTTGTCCAGATTAAAGAGCTTGCTTTGTTTCCATAGAGTGGCGGTGCTTGAAATGGGCCAGTACTCACCAATACTGAGTACTGGAAATAATGACTTGTGTGCACATGAGTACTCTTACTTTGAATTGTTATTAAAAGTATTAATATGCTGACTTATGATTTATTGGGAGTAAACAATAAATGATATGTAAAATCAACATTCAGCACCCCTATATAACATCCCATATAACTGGAATGATACTGTGACAATTTGTCTTTGTGATTGGCAGTCGAATCAGGCTCCTTAGATAGAACTGGTGAATAGTTCGGGGTCAGCCCTACGTGATATAAATATAAATATGTCATAGACACATACAACTGGCATGTCATTCAGCTGCGGGGTTAGGGTGCTGGCACCTTTTGTGGTCCAATTCAGGCGCTGTAGAATGGCAGCGGCTTTGGTTGTAGACCATGTACAAACATCAGCATTTGGGTTACACTTCACACAATCTGCTATACCAAAATGTGAGTAGTTAGTCAGATAGGAGTGGGGAACCAATCAGGAACGACTTGACTGCCTAGCATCTGATATTCAACACCAACCAATAATGGGAATAGATATTAGTCTAAGCCAGGCACAGCTGAGCTGCACAAACTGTGATCGTAAAATACAGTGTTGATGATGTTAAACATTGAAGCTATTTTAAAACCCTTAAAGATTTGAGGCTGGAGCCTCGAAACTCTCCCCCTCGCTCCGCCCCTGAACCCAACAGGAAAGCACTCCTAAGTAATATATATATAGTTATCATTGAATGCAAACACAGTCCCCATAGCTTGCACTTATAACTTCAGTGAAGTTAGTTCAATTCAAAGTTCCACAACAAGTCAGACTGCCATGCCTTTATGTAATGACGTCTGTGAGCCATTCCTCCTACACTGTTTGGCCTTGTTCATTATCCAGCAAATACATCCCTAATCTTCTGAGCTCAGCCACCCAAGTGAATAAGGTGACCTTACATCCACATGTGCAGGGCTGTGTACTGATGTTGTGTCCACAGTGTTCCTGTAGGGAAGTTGTTTTGTTTTATCGACCTGAGAAGCAGACAAATTTGACCTATTTAGACTATAAGAGATGAATAAAATGGGATTGAATATTTCCCCACAATAATGTTGTTCCTGGCAGTGTTGCAGTGTGAAGAAGAACAGAGGCCGGACCTGGCCCGTGACAAGAGGCAACATTTAGACCAGGGGTGCCAGACTTAATTTCACATAGTTTAGCCACACTGGAACATGAGAACGACATCAAGGGCCAGACATGTGTAGTTTAGTAACATGCTTTTATTTAAACAAAAAAGTCTAGTATCTTGACTGTATCTTTCCATGTCTCACATTGTACAGTCTTTTGGTTGATGCACTAAGGCCTAATTAAAGCAACACTGTATTCTGAGCCTGAGTTCATATGCAGGCTGGAAAGTTTTGTGAGTGTTGCTTTGAGTTTCCTTAGCCATCAAATAGTTTAGCAAATCAAGGAACAACAACAAATACAAAATTTTATAAGCCACACACATATATATTTATATATAATATATAAAACCAAAATTTATTTTGGATATGTAATGTAATCGCAGTTTGAAAACATTGTACAGTCTTTTTGGTTTGGCGCACGCCTAGGCGTAGGCGGGCTAAAATGTATTCTGAGCCTGAGTTCATATGCAGGCTGGATCAGTATTTGTGAGGGGCCGATTTGAGTTTGACACCTGAGATTTAGACCATCAAAATGAAATTAGAATAAAACAGGGAACAATTAAATACAGTATAAATTATATTTACACACACACACACATATATATATATATATATATATATATATATATATATATATATATATATATATATATATATATATTCTAATTATATACAGTATATAATTAATTTCACTAACTATACTGTATATACATAATTCCAGTAAATATATATAAATGGTGTACTATTACATACAGTATATACTATATATTTATGTTTTGGATATATATATATATATATATAATATTTATTCTAATTATATACAGTATATACTGTATATTTACTGTTTTTGGTGTGTACTGTATCTATATATACTGTATATATAAATATATATTGATTCTATATATAGTATATATATATATATATATATGTATATATATATATAAATATAAGATTTATTCTAATTATATACAGTATATACTGTATGTTTTTGGTGTGTGGTCAAAATGATCTAATTATCTGGAGGAGACAGCAGTGCTTGTGCTCATGATCTCAATATTTCTATAATTCTGAACAGCACCCTGCATTTAAATGAAAGATTCAGTCATGTCTGACTCCCTTCTGATAGTTACAGTAGTTACAGTAGAAAACCCAGACTAGTTAGAGAAACAGAGGGGAACCTATTTCTATAACTACTCTGGCTTTTCTAAAATTCAAATATAAAGGTATATTGCTAATGATTTAGATACTTTGGAAAATGATGACATTCCTTCCTGGATGCTTGTGGAAGTCAGTGAAAGAGACACACTGCAGCAGATGGACTTGCCTCGCGGAAAAGTCTGCATGTAGCTTGCATAACAATTATCAGAATGACTAACTAACTTGCAATTGCGGCCTGACAGTTAGGCAAATAACTGCATGAGCAAGTCATTGGAAATAGCAACCACCCTATGGTCACTGGTGTTTGGAGAATTCCATGTTCCCAATTTGAATGTATGAACTCCTCTCTCCAATCCCCTACAGTTCATCCCTCTAAATGCCATGCCAGTTCAGAAATATTTTGAATGCTTAAAATATCTGCTATGGGGTTTAGTTCTATGATACACAACAGCATGTTCAGTCTTGATTCTCTTATTATTTTAAAACAGTATCTTCCAATATCTGCTTTAATCACCCAATCTGCTTTACATCCAAAGCGCCTCCAACATGTAAAGGCAAGACTCTTACATTATTCTTAGTGCAGCGACAGAGTGAAATCATAATTCAAAATGTTCTGCACATCTCATCCTATCCAATGTCTCATTTCTACCTTGAATTGAGGTGTAAAACCCTGCAGCAGTATACATTTAAGGCACATTTGATTCCTGCTGTGAGACAGGGTAGCAATGGGCTTGAATGATAAAATTGCGTTGTCAAGGTAACAAGTTGTTCTGAAGACTGCAAATATGTCGTACTGGGGATGCTCCTATACAATATTTCAACCTGCAGCAGCCTCTGTGGCACTGAACTACGTGAGCTCTGCATTTCACTGAGTCAAAGTCAAGCAGGTATAACCGCAGGTGTAATATGGTTTGCATTCATAATTCAGTGATATTTAATAGCCGTTCTATCTTCATCAATGTTATTGAAATTATTCACCGCAAATCGCATTTGCATAACCAAATCATAGCTGTCGGAAACCTTGAGGTGGCACAGTGATTTCTTTCAAATGATGAATGAGGGAAAAGGTGGGGACTGCAAGAGAATAGAGATACGCTGAGGCACCCTTTAACATGGCTCCTGATGTAACCATGGATACCTCTATTTCATGGATGGAGTAATTTTAGCTGGAGTGGGATCTGAAGGACACATATCACTGTTTCTGCACTGCACATCGTATATTAGCACATCTTAAACATCAGGTGACAATTCAGATGTATTGAAAGAAAGTCGTAAAAAAGCAGCATCAAGCCTGTAGTTTGGTAGGTTAGATGCCAGCAAGTGAAGAACATTCAATTGAAGGGGAAATTGCAGAGTTAAGGTCAGGAAGAAAAACAAATCATCACGATGATTACTGTTAAAGCTGTAACTGTGCGGAGAAATGCTAACTGATTCTTTAGGATTGCATGTGAGGTACTTAGGGGCAGTAACTAGAGAGAGGTCTTGAAATGGAACATTATTTGCTGTTCATGACCATGCTGCTGTTGTATTTATGATTCGTATTACTGTGTGGGATGAGAGTGGAGAATACTGAGACTTATCTGTTGAGGAGAGAACAGGAGAAGTGTCTGCACTGTCAAGGCAACCACGATAGTGCTGGCCACGAGGGATTAAGAGATGTAGCTATACGATAAAAAAGCAGAGCAGCACTGAGACCAACTCAGACACTGTCTTGAAGTCAAGAAACAAGAGACTCTCGGCTGGATAAATCCACTTTTACACGGCGATTGTTGTCATGGTTTAATTAATGGGAAATCAGTTAGAATAGATAGTAAGCAATGATGCCAGGATACTTTCTATAGACAGCAATATTAGCAGGTAGAGGTTTACAGATGATTCGAAAGGGAACAAGCACAGAATATCTGATGATGTCATTGCATCAGGTTAGTTTGTTGTTGGGTGGTGCACGTGGTGGATCCTCTTGTGAACTGATATGTGAAAAAAAACAGATTGTTATCCATGAAGAACCTTGTCATAATTAAACTATATATATGTATATATCACTACGTCAAAAAAAGAGCTTGAAGGCCTGACTAAAATGCACCAGTACAGACGTGTGTGTGTGTGGGGGAGAGGGGAAACAGTGACATCAGCCATGGCCACATTGGAGCTTAATCATAGACAGAGCTACATTTATGTTAACTACATGTTTTGTGCATTCTAAATGCAGAGTATACAGTAACGTGTGTGCCCTAACTCAGCTCTGTCAATTGCTCTCTTACTCCACCTGCTGGTTTTCAAACACACACACACACACACACACACACACACACACACACACACACACACACACACACACACACACACACACACACACACACACACACACACACACACACACACACACACACACACACACACAAGCCACTTTTTTTCTTCAATGTATACAGTCATTGGATTCAATAGCAGGTTTAATGTTTATTTGCATTTATAGCCTAAGCTAATTTGCAATGCCTGTCCCCAGATGGGCCTTTTAAATACGTAGAACTTAACAACAAATACATAAAAGACAAGACTAAACACAAACTCAACAAGAGATACATGCAGTAAAATGTTGAGCCATCCAACCGGAGGAGGTTGCTGTTCTGTGGCTGGCCTCCTGCAGCAGGAAAGGCAGATGATTACAGCCCTCATTTCATCTTTGTGCTGACATTCCAATATTCAACCATATAGATGCCAGTTGGCCAAGAATTTCAGGAATACAGTTTATTTAGTAAAGATGAAATACAATTTGCTTCTGCAAAGACATCTTTAATTGATAGATGTATCAAAGTAAAACTTGAAGGATGTACGGCAGGGGGGAAAAAACCCTGCCCCCACCCAGTGGTGAACCCAAAGTCACGCCCTTGGGCTAAGACAAAACTATTATAAATGTGAGAGAAGCACATCATATAGCACAGCATGTATGGCTTGCATAAGTTTACACACCCATGCAAAAGCTGATTAAAAAGAGGAATAAAAAAACTTATTTTGGAAATTGATCTTAATGCCTTAATTCAAAATATTTAGGAAAATCCAATCTTTTAAAGACACCAATTTTCTTTGTGAATGAATAATGTATTGTAAATAAATAAATGTTCTTCCTTAAAATACAGAGGGCATGAGTATACACCCCCCTATGTTAAATTCCCATAGTCCAGTTATTTCATGGACCCCCCCATCATCACATACCCTTCACCATACATAGAGATTGGCATGGGGAACTTTCCATAAGATCATCTCTCAATGCAAATCAAACCAGCTGTTAAGCTAACTGAAATAACACCATGCCCATCTCTAGGTATGGGGAAGGGTATGTGATGATGTGGGGGGGCTATTTTAATTCCAAAGGCCAAGGGAACTTTATAGCTTCCCTGGGTCACACTCATTGACCGGTAAAATTAATTTCAATATAAAGTCTATGGTCACACTCCACAGAAGGAAGATGGAACATGCTGTAGCTGAGTTTGCACGCCAAAATAAATGAATAAATAGCGAAATTAAAAGATAAAGCGAAATACAACAAAGATGAAATAGCTAAAGAGGAATGTTGTTGTGTAAAGACGGTACATTGCGCATGTCCAAAACAAACATCTGCACATAGCATGACAACTGGTTGACATTTACACAACCAGACCAGCCTTACAACGAAAGAATAATTTAAGTGTGTTGTTTCCATGGATGTCTCGAATCATATCGAGCTAAAAGCCAAAGCAAAGACGGAAACAACTGCGAGTCATCCTCTTGCCTCCCAGTTCCTCTCTGCAGCGTCGGTCGGGGCCATAGGGTACAACAGTCTATGGTTGGGGCGTGTGACGGACGCTCCTGCCTGCTGAGTTTAGAGCAACTCAGACATCCTGCTATCGACTCTACGAAGTGCTGTTGCCTAAGGTAACTAAATACACACGTCAAGTCTTATCAAAAGTACCCATACATGATTAGATAGTTGTTAATTACGGTAAAGTTGGGCGGAATTTGACAGACAGTGTACCTAGTCATTTAAGTTAGCTTAATTCGAGCCTAGCTAACGCGTAAATTAGCTAGAGTTTTAGCATCTTTGGCTACATCGTCAGGAAGTCAGCTAGCTATGTTCTAGTTTAATAAGTTGCACGGGTCTGTTTTGATAGTATTATAATTAGGCAGACGTAATTCATTAGGTCAGTAACATAAGCTAACGTGACATAATGCCAATTATCGAGCGTATAACGTTAATGTTAATATACTGTAACGTTAGCTCTAAATTAGCTAATGTTATATCTTCTGCGGGGTTAGAGTTTTGTAATCTGTTAATCTTCACTAGTAGTAATGTCACTTTTCGGTACATGCTAGTTATCTGCTACAGTGGGCTCTTTAAAGTTTATTACATATTATGCACCAACATAACTTTTTAAACCGCCTTTTTGTGGTTTCTTTCGCTATCTGGGTGCGGCATTGAAATGTTTTCCCATAACAGCCTTGTGTGCCAATAAGATTAAAGACAGGTTGATGGACAGCAGGCTTAACCAGTTGTTGTATGTTTGAATGTGCTATGATTCATCTGGTCCTGCTTTCTGATTCTTATTGTTAATTATATTTCCACAAGGAATGAAATAGGCCCCTGCACAGCACTAAACAATGCGCAGACCTAAACCACATTTAGAGGAAAAACTGCAGCACATTGGAATTAAGGTCTAGTTAGTATGGAAGAGTAATACATGTAAAAAATGGAACTCATGGCCCTAATAATTTAATACCATTATTTATTGCTCCCCAGTGATCTTACAATTTACACTCTGTACACTTTTGTTTTTGTAGTGTAATCACTACACACATGCTCAGGACCTGTTCATGCACAAATAGAGAGTGAGTGGGTGGGGGGTATGGTGCCTTGCTCAAGAGCACCTGGCAGTGCACAGTGGCATCTCTCCAGCCACCAATCCACACTCCGTACTTTGGTCCACATGGGGACTTGAACCAGCGACCCTCCAGTTCCCAACCCAACTCGCTACAGACTGAGCTACTGCCACCCCAATAATATTCTTCTTGCGTAAATTAGTTTCTATAGTCAGTGTTTTGACTTTCTTTTCATTTTTTACCTGTATTACTCTAGCCACAAGTGATCACTGCTACCATAAATTCAATTTTTTTTAAATTTTATTATACTTACTGCATTGATTCTGGGGGTGGGAATCACCAGAGGCCTCACGATACGATATCATCACGATACTTCTGTCACGATACGATATTATTGCGATTTTTAAACATATTGCAAATTTTTCAAATTATGTCACCAAAAGGAAACTTTGTCAACATCTGTTTTATCTAAAAAAATAAATTTCTCACTTTAATTTTATTGTGTATCGATACAGTATTGCCACAGAAAATATTGCAATACAATGCTTGCTGTATCAATCCCCCCCGGATAGATGCATGCCCAAAACCATGCTCACAGCGTGCTGACGTTGTTAGTCAAGAATCTGGACTGTGGTGTAAATCCTTCGCTAATTCCTTTTGCGTTTTCCATTCACAGTTGACAGAAGATGTTTTTTGCCAAGAAATTTATGAGTGGCCTCATTGATGTTGTCAGGTGAGAATTTGCACAAAGTCTAACCTGTCAAAACCAAAAAAGCTGGTTTGTGGGTACATTTCTGTCTTACCTGTCTGATCCTGTTTTTGTAGCAACATCGACCCAGCCCAGTTCGTGCCTTCTGACCCTGTGAGTGACAACCATTATATTTCCAGCTCTATCTGACCTTCAGCTCTGCTAACTGTGGATTCTAATGTTTGCTATGACTCTGTCCTGCAGCCTCCCCCCCGCAGACCAGTCCAATATGCAGAGCAGAATGAGAGCAATGAAGAGAAACAGTTCCGCAGAGTCTTCCAGCAACTTGCTGGAGATGTAAGTGCTATGTTTGCCTGTTGATGTTTTCTTTTAGAAGATTTAGGTGCACGTACTGTATTTGACGGGGGTTTTGGGGTTTATATGTTATTCTTACCATATCTGTGTCTGAAACATTGGAAAAGCTAGAAACGATAATAAATAACACTCAAAGTGGCTAAATAAATCCACTGCAACTACAACTACAATCATTAGATTTGGGAAAAGTCTTTTATTTACATTGATTCGGCGTAGGTGCTGCCAGACAGGGCTCTGGTGCCTAGATCTTATAAATATAGTCTATTTCATTAACACGGCATAATCTAAGACTACATGGGGTTTGAACGGTTCAAAGAATGTTTCTGCGTCGTGTATTTTGTCACACCATACAGTTGGGTGCGTGCACAGGTTTCTGCTGACTTTGGGATATTTACAGTGCTTAATATTTGTCCCATAGGATATGGAAGTGAGCCCCTCTGAGCTGATGAACATCCTGAACAGAATTGTTACAAAGCGTAAGACGTGTTTACTTAGTTTTTTCTTCCACTTCCCTGTGTGTATTTCTTGTAGTTCTTTGTGATCTTCTATGCTCTTGTCGGGATTCTGTCCTTTTTGCACTACTTACACATTTCTATGCATCTTTAAAAGAGAGAAATGACATGGAAACATGCATTCTTGTATTTCAGATGGGGACCTGAAGACAGATGGTTTCAGCATTGAGTCTTGCAGGAGCATGGTGGCAGTCATGGATGTATCCTTTCTATCATTAGTAGGCTTTATGTGTTGTGTAGCCCAGCGGACAGTGACGGCACAGTAGAAATACACAGAACAAACACATTGGCCAGTGTCTGCTCACCAGACTCCATCACAGCCACAGCGCATTAAAGCTGCGGACAGACAGGGATACTGAAACATTATGGCCTGTTGCTGCCATGTTTTGGCCACTAAAACAGATTTTATAAGTAGGCCGAGCCTCCACCGATTTTAACTTTTAAAGAAACGCGACCCCACGTCATGCTGCACCGGCCAATCACGTAACCGCCAATCAGATTTGTCGTCGTGTTTTCAGGCGCTGTGAGTGTCCAGTACAGGAAACGGTGAACATCACTGCCTCTATCGCTGCCACAAGAAGGGTTAAAATACACCAAACACAAGCACTGAACTGCCTTGGAGTTTGTGTAACAGCTGATTGTTTCCTCAGTCTCTTTGTCCCTTTTCTGTCGCTCTGTGAAATGAAGTTGCCTTCAAGTGCGGTCGAAAATGTTGAGCTCTATAAACAATCTGACGAAAAACAGTAACTGAAATATAGTCTTCTTGTGCTACGATGGGGGGTTAAAGAACACAACATGACATAACACAAATGGGCAGCGACACTCCTACAACACCGCACAACCCTGCAACTTTTCCCTTTTGCTGGTGTTAACTCGCCCTAATCAGTCTCCATCTCTTTAAAAGCAAGAGCACATATACCACAAACCATATATGTATTTATACAAACCATACACAGCCAGGGAGCCTGTCTAACCGCTTGAACCCACACAAACATGTGAACTCTTAGCAGTGTAAAATCTGCTATTTTGCTATCTATTTTTAGAATAAAATATTTTCACGCTGTCACCAGGCCATTTGCGCTGTATGTTCAGTTCAATACACAGTCTCAGAGGCTATTGTGAGAAACAACCTGCAAAACAAAAAAACACGTCTACGTTCTATCCGATGCTGATCTGAGTTGTAAGCAGTGTTGAACCTGCACTGTGAAACCTAAAAGGCTGGAAAGAAATGCAGATACACATTGGAATCATTTTCAATTTTTTTTTTAAAATTTATTATAACGAAAGATTGACGATAAGTTGACAATTCGTCTCTCCAGCTCTCCCGTGTGCAGCGTGTCTTTCAATTCAATCTGCCATCTGATCACACACATCAACGCCTACCTAAAATAATACAATTTATTGGATCAAAGAGTCACATAAACAACATTCCTGGCATTATTAGAGCGTTTAGTGTACACACGGGACTCTTGTTTTTTTAGTCAGATAGAAAGTGGAAGTGTGTTAATTTCACTTTCAGTTCTGATATTTTACACATATGACAGGATGAATACTGGGGACCTACACACCTTAGTGTGCATGTGAGTGAATATTGGCATGCAAATTAGTTTCTATGTTGCATTCATTGTCTCAATGTGCCGGATGTTATTTGGATCCCGATTAGCTTCAGCATAAGCTCAAAGTTATTCTTCATGGGGTCCTACAATCTGTTCTTCTGACGATACACTTCACGACATCACATTGCACACCATACACACACACACACACACACACACACAGACATAACATTTGAAAATAAAATCTTACAGTTAACGCAGTTAATCAAAAGAAAAACATTACGCTACTCCGAATAGATCCATTTTAAGAAATAAGATGTAACAAAACAAAAATCCCTGTAACAGACTCTAATTTGGTATTAGAGATTTAAATTTCTTTGAAGGTAATATGTCATGTGTAGTTTAAACTTCAGCTGAACAAGTCAGGAAAACAAAAATTGGCATTCATTCTCTCCTGTGAATTATATACCGCATGAATGAGGAAGTCGAGGAAAAACACGCCTTGGGCAAATCCAGCGTGTTCACAAGAAGTGCAACTGTTTGTCTACTGGGGCCATAGAACTACACTTTTTGTCTTTTGTCCTTAATGCTGTTTCAGAGTGACAGCACTGGGAAACTGGGCTTTCATGAATTCAAACACCTCTGGGACAATATAAAGAAATGGCAGGCAAGTACAGCAGCCCCATGTCACTTGTCCTACACAAGTGCACTCCACAGTTACTGCACCATGGTCAGTGTTCATCATCTCCAATAACGGTGAACACAGAAGAAACGGTATCTTATAGTATATACAGTATCAGCTGTTTATTGTGGTTATAAAGGACTTTTGGTGTACATAAACATAAATCTGTAGACAATGTTTTACTGAACAGATTTCCTGTCAAACGACTTAGTTTATCAGCGATTTGACACATGTATTTGGTGCGTGTTGAATAAGGAAAAAAAAAAACGCCCTTACACTCATTTGTGAAGAAAAAGAAACATTGATTTTTTTTATTTGGCATTCTTTAAAGGAATATCTCTTATAGCTGTCCTGTTGACTGCTACTGTATGTAGGTTGTTAGAGATAAACTGTTGGTTGTGAATCAGCTTACCAGTAAACTTTGTCGACATGCATGCTTATATACTTTTTGTTCTTGTTTAGGCAGTGTATAAAACCTGTGACACGGACTGTTCCGGTTACATTGGTGCAAATGAGTTGCCCAATGCTTTCAGAGCTGCCGGTGAGTTGGATTGTTGTTCCCCTGTGTTTGCACAGCTACTGAAGAGACGCAGCCAGAATAAACTAGATAAACACCAGTAATCAGAAAGTAGTAGTCATGGATGCAGTAAGAACTTACAAAAGGGCTTTTAATGAACGTCAACATGTGGCTGTGCATCATTTAAACATAGAACTTATTGGATTTGGATAATTGTTTCATAAGATGGACCCTACATGAAAATTGAGCGTCCCACATCTGTTCTGGCAGGCCAAGTAGTCAAGATGCCGCTAACTGCTATTGGCCAACAACACGGTTGCATCAGCTGATCCGCATCAGCTGGTCCCCTCCCTTCTAAATGGCTACACTCAAACAGGGCGCCTACCAAAAAGCATAACTCTCGCCAAAATGCAACCTAGGGTCTTTTTGTGAATGTACCCAAGTCAAACTTTTGTATAAATGCATAGTGCTGCTCATGAGTATAGGAACCCCTGCTTAAGTTGATTAAAGAGAGGAAGAAAAAAATCATCCTTTGGAAATTGATCTTATTGCCTTAATTTAAAAATGAGGAAAAATCAAACCTGTAAGGACACCAGTGTTCTTTTGTGAATGAGTATTGTAGATCACATAACCTTCACCATACATAGAGACTGGCATGAGGTACTTTCCATAAAATCATCTCTCTATGCAAATCAAACCAGCTATTAGGCTAACTGAAATAACACCGTGCCAATCTCTAGGTATGGTGAAGGGTATATGATAACGTGTGTGTAATTCCAAATGCCAAGGAAATTTTATCAGGATGCATAGTATCCTGGATCCATGAAACGACTGCCTTTTAAAAGTAAAAATCTGCCTGCTTCTATGGTAGTTTAACGGTAGGGTTAACCTAAAACGAGAACACGGTAACTCTTAAAAGTGGTGCTTCCGTTTTTAAATATGCTTTTAAATGAAAGTTTGACTCGGGTGCATTCAAAAAAAGTCCCTTTTTGTTTTTGGTTGGGTTTAGCTTTGCCGCTGCAAGCGTACTTTTAGGGCTGTAGCTATCGATTACTTTAGTAGTCCATTATTCCGTTGAGTAAGCAGATAAGAAATCTTTTTAAATAAGACATATCTCATCAAATGAACTAGTAACCCAATCAGCTAACCAGCTCTGTCACAGCAGTGTGTGAGCTCCTTCCACATCTGCGGGAGGGGTCCCCGGGTTTAGCATCACCTTGCAGACTTTTGGCAGCCGATGAGTGGGGGGAGCTCTCATCTCAACTAACCAATCTATTAATTTACGTTACCCATCGCGTCAGCTCCATGAACTGGGTGCGTGGTGTTAGACTAGCTGCTTCCTGCTGAAACGATGATGCTAAGCCAGCTCGGTTTTACAATAGGCACACTGGACAGAGTTTTGTTTGAGCTTGGAGTGATCCCAAACTTTGGAAACTTTCTGTCTCTCTTCCCTTCACCATTTGATACAACAATATTGTAGTGTTTATGGTGCTTTCACAAAATATTTACACAATGAGATTTTTGATAAATAATCATCAGTAATGTGGATATAGTGACTAAGTGGGTAAGGCAGATTATACAACAGCTAGAACAGTCTGGTAGGTTCAGAAAGTGACATCACTTTACTGTAATGCAGCCTTTAAAACCAGGAAAAAACGTGCTATACTACGATATCCAAAATCTAAGACGATATCTACTCTCATATCACGATATTGATAATATTGATATATTGACCAGCTCTATGCTGTTTGATTGTAATAAGCAGTGATTTCATGTGCTGATCTCTTCCTCAGGCTTCCCCCTCAATGACCAGCTGTTCAACATGATAATTCGCAGATACAGCGATGAAAATGGAAACCTGGATTTTGACAACTACATTGGCTGCCTTGTGAGGCTGGATGCCATGTGCCGTAAGTTTGAAACATCAGTCTTTCAATAAATGAATTCATTTGTTGGTTTAGCAGCTTTATATGTGTAATAAGAAGGATTGACTCATAGTGTGAAGGTGTTGACGGCTCAATTTTTGTTTCTGATTCAGGTGCCTTCAAAACCCTGGATAAGGATAACGATGGGACTATCAAAGTCAATGTTCAGGAGGTAAAGTGATCTCAGTTATTTTAAATATCAATGGAGATTTGACTGGTATCCAGATTGTTTGAAAGCATTTGATTAAGTCATCCTCTCTGCTCTTGTCTTTTCAGTGGCTTCAGTTGACCATGTACTCTTGAGTCCAGATGATGTCTCTTCTGCTTGTCATATGAAACCACTATGTTTGTCCACAAATATATTCTCAGTCATCTCTACAACGTCCTGTTATCCAGCAGTATCCCTTGTGTGCGCAGGTTTCTTTTTTACGTTAATGCAAGTGTTGTTGGATTGTTCACTGTTCCATTATACTTGCGAAACAGAATGTATACTGTATTAGCCAACCCAGAAAAGCACAAACCTGCACTCACAATGGTACCCATAGCTGAGCATCTACTCATAATTTAGGTGCATAAAGGTGCTAGTATATTTAATTGGCATATGCATTTGATCTTCATCATGCCTGAGAGCAGGCAGGCCAACATCAAGAAGTTTTACACAGTGACTTTTGTGAAAAACATAATGGGAAAGCAGGAAGCTTCCGTTCAAATGTGGCCGGTTTCACAAAGATTGTATGTGTGCGTCTGTGGTGATGGGCCAATATTAGTTTTGCTCTCAGACTGTTTAAATGGTAACATGCTGGACAAAAAGACATTACACCTGACAACTCTGTCACTTGCTAGCAAAATCAGGAAAGCCTCCCTCCCTCCCCCCAACTTTTACCTGAGCAGAGGACTTAAACACCTGTAAGGAGTTGCAGGGCATTTTGAGAGTGTTAATATACCCGTATGGCAAACAGCAAATCTGTCCTAAATGTTAAAGACTCACATATTTTCGGGTATTATGACTGAGTAGACCTCTGAATAGAGTAAAGTTGGGTGGCGCTACTCTGAGAATTACATACCAAATCCCATTATCTCCTAAGAATCATGACTAATCAGGGTGTGTTGTCCCAGCCGAATGGGAAAACAACACTAAAAGGAGTGTTTGCGAAATGGCAGTCGGTCTGTTCACACCTACAGTATGCAGCCCAGAGAAGAGGCCCAATTTGGGTAAAATGTAAACAGGTATAGGTGGGCTGTGTCTTTGCAGAGACTTTCAGAAAGACTTCGACAGACAGATTTGTAACGTCACTATTTCTTAGACCACAGTCGTAATCAACATCCTTGTGAAACCAGCCCCAAACCGGTAGGCTAATATTTTTCCATTTAATGTTCAATTCTGGTAATGCAACTTGGCCATAGAAATCTCCATGTATCAGATGACTGATCCCTTTACTTATCAGTGTATTTATTCAAAATGCCTGCACTAGATAATCCCCACACAATGTGTAAATTGATAATATATGACGTGTGTATGCCACTTATGCATGCAGCCAATAGTAAAGATGCCATTAAGTGTTTTAACCACATTATAACCAGAGTCATTTACTTGTTACTGAAAATGCTTGGTTATTATATATCGGTGCCATATTTGGAATAAAAAGGGTATGTTAAAATATGACTCTTATTCTTGATGCACCACCAACAGTTTTTGCAGGCTAATTTTAGTCATTTAGGCCGCGAATTTTGCAATTGAATGCAGCTCCAAGTGGCGTTTCAAATGTGGTTCTTGTGCTTCAAAGCTTTCTATCCATACATCCAGCCTTTATATCCCTATTTGGACCTATAGGGCCCTATTTTAACGACCTAAGCGCACGGCGTGAAGCGCACGGCGCAGGTGCGTTTAGGGCGTGTCCAAATCCACGTTTGCTAGTTTGACGGCGGAAAAAAGGGTCCGGGCGCATGGTGCTAAAGGGTTGTAATTAGTGTCTTCATTAATCATAGGTGAAACATGCAATCAACCAATCAGGGCGCTTTTGTACCTTGGCGCATTACTATAATGATGGCTAATTTGCAGTTATATTTTTATTTTGTGTGTGTGTGTGTAACAAGCGTAGTGTGCGCGCTGTGCACGAGGTTTGGCGCTGTTAAAATAATAAAATGCTGCAGTATTGACTTAAGATCAGGTTTTTTGGTCAATGGCGCGATCACTTCCCGCTACCTCAAGATAGTAATATGCCCAGAATGCACCTGAACACACCTCCCTGTAAGACCAGCACGCCCACGGGCGCAAAGATGGGCGCAGGTGCATTTGCTATTTAAACGATGGGGGCGTATTAAGAACTGGGTCGGTCTTAGAACAGCAAAGACACTTGCGTCGGGCTGTGCTGGGTTCAAAATAAGGCTCATAATGTACATGTATTTAGATATCAGAATCAGAAATACTTTATTGATCCCCGAAGGGTAGATGCACCAAATACATATAAATCAAAAAATACTTTATTGATCCACAGGGGGAAATGACGTTACGTTATATTTGCTCCCATTCTACAATATAGCCTACAAAAGTAGTATAGAAAAAATAGAATTACGATACAATATATATAGACCTAACAGTGTAAATAATGATTCTGAAAATAGGATAGATTACGTGTTAAATAGTATAAATTATAGTAGTATAAATAATTCTATTACATATACAAGCATATAAAGTGTGTGTGTGTGTGTGAGAGAGAGAGTGAGAGAGACCAAGTGAACCTGAGCGATAGGCGTGCTCCTTCAAAATAAAAGCACGTTATTACAACGGGGGAGAAATGAAATAAAACGAAGCAATGCAATTAAGAAAATCACCAGATTATTAGTGGTTATTGTTATAAATCACACCTGAATCCAATACGCAAAAGCACCGTACTGTTGTCATACTAACATTAGTATGTTCGTCAATAATTCTTTAGACAGCTGCTTTAGGTAACGTTAGCTAGCTAGCTAACAGTTAAGGTTAACCGGACATCTTTTGTGTCGCGTTAGCTTTACACTGGCTAGCTTGACTGTAGCTATCTTGTCGATAGGGAAGTTTATCATTACGTTTCGGGACCAAATCCTAACTTCTTTGACTTGGGGGTACGTTTACTATCTAATTAACTATTTTTGCCATTACGGTGTTTATTTCGAAATGAGGTTACGTGAACCAAGTGCTTCATTAGCCATTTCTGACTCTAAGGTAGCATTCGCTAACGTCTTGCTGCAAAGAGAGCTAGCTGACCTACTGTGTGCTGTTGTGTAGCATTAGCTAGACCAAAGCTAGACAACTAAGTGCATGTTTCACAATGGGGGGACATTAAATAGCTAATTATTAAGAATAAGCAGGCCAATGTTGGTATCAAGGTATAATTCAAGTGGAATTACGAGTGGGCTCTACACAAAGCTGTCTAGCTAACTAGGCTGTCGTGTGTGTAAAGCGACCAAAGCATCGCCCATTGTCCATTCACTGTCACGGCTAGAACTGACATTGTTATTATTAACGTTACGCCAAACATGCTCCATTTCCATGTTCAACGATATCAAAACCGTTAGACCGATGCATGTAACAACGTATATGTTTTTAATATTCATCATTATCTGTTGACAAGTATTATCTATTGCGCTATCATAATCAATTAACTACACCTTCAGGCACGCTTTCTGCTCAGCTGTTGTGCCTGAACGTATGTAACGTTATTACTGTGTTAATACTAACGTCACTTATCTTTCATCAAGTCAACTTATTGTGTAGACTGTAACCTTCATTCTTAGTCTCAAATATGTATTGCAAAGTAAAGTTTGTGAATCAATACACTGGTGACACATGAGCAGATTGATCATGAACACTCCCATGCTCTTTTAATGTTGTTAACTCAACTCCCCCTGACAGGCAGCTGGAGAAGTTGAATCACAGCAGAGACTACAAAGCAGCTGTATACCTATTGACACTGTGTGGGAGGATGTCTTCGCTACATACATACTACAACCACGACAGTGTCACTCGCTTCAAGAAAAGAAAAGCACGTTTCTCTTTCAGTGAAGTCCACATACTGTTGGATGAAGTAAGGAAGCACCGTATGGTTATTGTGGGTATGTGTCTTCAAGTGCTTGTCTCATTCAGAATGAAGATATTGTGACAGGGTACCTGGAAAGTAAACGATTGCACAGTAGCTAGTTAATCAAACCATAAAATACACAAAGCAGATGAAATAAAATGGTTTGGGCACATAAGGGTATAATAGACATAGTAAACCTGTGAATTTTAAACTGTTGAATGTGGCCTGATTTGTGACACAATGACATTTGTAGTCAAGCGCTCAAGGTCAGGGGCGTAAGTACAGAATTCTGGGCCCTCTAGAAAGGCATTCTCTAAGGGCCCCAACCCACATCCACAGCTATTCGTTCTAGCATCTTTTATGCCCTCCAGTCCTCACATGAGGGCCCTGGGTACTCAGTCTTCTTTCCAACCCCCAGTCCAACACCTTTGCTTAAGGTCATTTTGTTTTTCGTCCCCAAGGCAAATTCAATCGGGGTGTGGCAACGGACATAAAGAAACGCACATGGGCAGAGATTACTGCGCGTGTCAATGAGATCGGAGAGTGCCAACGTGAGGTCATTGAAGTGATCAAGAAGTGGTCGGATTTAAAGTGTGACACCAAGCGGAAGGTGGCTGCCATGCGGTCAGGAACAGTGCCCAACAGGGGCCTCAACTCTCGTCTCTCCCGAGACCTTAATCAGACTGAGAAAATAGTGCTCCAGATTCTGGAAATGGGCGACGAAGACCAGAGCACGGGTGACTTTGGCCAACTGGGAGATGACGATGATGTGCCCGAGGAGGAAGAAGAAATGGAAGAGGAGGATATGATTGGAATGCAGAGTTCTCCAAATGGGGGGTTGGACATGGCGTCTATGCCCCCACCAACCTCCTACACCATGAGTGAGTGCCAAATAACTACTTTTTTACTGTATTTACTCACCTTTATTTCAGTCTTAACATCAGTAAAGATTATATGTCTAGATAGCACACATCAAGTGGAACAAATCCATGTCACCCTCCTCTCCGAGTACAACAGTGCTCACATTTTGCTCATGGGATATAAATGTGGGTGTCAATATTTTAAATTATCTGTTCATTTCAGTAGCTTAACTAAAAAGTTCTTGGGGAGGAATGTATATGAACCGTTTTATTGAAATACTCTGAATGTTGCAGGGGACTCTTCACAAACTGTCTTTGATGTGCAGTATGAAATACCTGCAATAGAAGGTGAGCTTACAAGATTTCTGTACAGATTTGAGTCATTTCTGCAACATGCTTTAGTAATAAAGCCTTTGTCCTTGACTCAAGATGCTGAACCTGCATTTGGAGACTCGGACGATGACCAAAGAGATGACATGCCTCCTTCCACTCAGACGGCAAAACCAACAGAGGATCACCAAGGAAACAACGGGATCCAGAAACAAGGACAACCTCAGACGTCCTCGGCACCGTCAGCGGCCACGCTTCCAATGCCAGGTCAGCCCTCGCAGAACATGAGAGACAGCATGCTACAGAATGCATCGCTGAGCCTTCAGGAACAGCATGCCACCAACATCCTGTTGGAGACGGTTTCACGCTCCCTAGAGCTTCTGTCTGAGTCGGTACAGCAGCTGGCAGAGACCCAGCAGGAGTTTGTACGCGAGTCGCTGCAGCTCCAGCGCGAGACGGTGCAGGTTCTCAGAGACTTCACAGGTGGAGCCATTGCTCTTATGCATGACAAACTGAATGGACGGCCAGCGTTATAGCAACAAAGTGTCACACAGATGTTGTTAAGTTGTGTCACCGACATGCACACATGCAGGGCCTTTAGGTGCTGGAACTTTTAAGTTCCTTTGGACTCCACCGCAGGTTACTGTACTTTTTGATAGTACTCAACAGATTTTCTGTTATATTTTAAACCTGTATTGTAGAAACGTTGTATACATGGATATACGTTGCTGTCTGTGAGGTTACATGAAAATGAATGGAGAAAATAACCAATGTTAGCCACAAAGAGAACATTTGGAGTTTTTGTTTTTCTTTTGCTACTGAACTTGAAACTTCTATCGCTTGCGTTGTAAAGCCTTTTTTTTTTAATTAAGCATACACCACATTTAAAGCCTTTACATTCTTTTAATGTTGACATGCAAAGAACCAGTCTTTGATTTTGAAAAGTCAGTTAAATCTGTTTGTGTGTCCTTGTATAAGTTGTAGTTGCATCAGTGTCTGGAGATTGTCAATTGTGTGCTGTAATAATGAATGGATTTCCACACCTGACCATTATATGGTCCATAAGTCTGGAAGCCAAACAAGATGTGTTAGATTATTTTTTTTTTTTTTTGAAAATACCCGTAACTCAATAAGTTGTGATTGCCTGATTTTGTTTTTTACATTGCAAACATGAACACTTGAATATAATTTTCAAAAATTTCTCTTAAATATGAAATAAACCCCTCATTTATTTGAACAGAAGTCCTAGCTGTGTCCTAGCTGTGAGCCTGAGCATTCAGAAATCCAGTGGTCAGAATGTGTAAATCCATCTGGATTTGGGGGCTGTACTTCCCCATCCCGTGCTTTATTGGCCTATAGCTATATTTTAATGTATTGATATATTGATCTGAGTTCACTAAAGATAGTACATTTCAAATCAACAGTAAAGGAGCAGTACTCAAATATTCACTCTCTTGCTGACCCAACTTATCAAGTCTTTGTAGTGGCCTTCGGCATCTGACACCAAGGCACTAGGGCTGTTGGAACAAATTCCAAAAGTCAATTATAATTTGAATAGTAAAAAAAATCAGTACTATTTGAATATTTCTAAATAGGGTGACTACCGTTAGATCTCCCTCTCTCAACAATAAGTCACGGGAGTGAGAAACACAAGGCGTTGTGAGCTGGGGCGAGGGACAGGCTGCAGCTGCAAATCGGCAGGATGGGAAATAATTTTAACATGACTTTAAAATCGACATCCACCGAGCCAAAATGCTTATGTCATGTAGTTAGCTTGTTCGTGTTTCCTGACTGCGTGGCGAGTCAGGCCTCCTGCACACTGCCTGCGTGACGTGAGCGTGTCAGCAGCGTGGCCTGCCTGGCTCCCATGGTAACAGGTCAGAGCTTGCCCCCGGCCTGCGTGACACGCACGTCTCAGGCGGGGCTAGAACCGCGCCGAAAAGGTGTGCACGCTAGAAATAACAGACGCCTATTATTCACGTGACACGCAAGCGTGTTGGAAGCGTGTCATGGCAAAATAGAATACGAAAAGATGTTTATATGTCATTTTGACACAAATACATTTAAAGGTCCCATGGTATGAAAATGTAATTTTATGAGGTTTTTTTAACATTAATATGAGTTTCCCCAGCCTGCCTGTGGCCCCCCAGTGGCTAGAAATGGTGATAGGTGTAAACCGAGCCCTGGGTATCCTGCTCTGCCTTTGAGAAAATGAAAGCTCAGATGGGCCGATCTGGAACCTTGCCCCTTATGACCTCATAACCCCCTTTCTCTGCTTTGCCCGCCCACAGAGGTCTATATAAAAGGTCTATATAAAAGAGACTTCAGATACAGTATTAGGGGACCACTAAGGCCTATATAAAAGAGACTTCAGTTACAGTATTAGGGACCACTAAGGTCTATATAAAAGAGACTTCAGATACAGTATTAGGGACCACTAAGGTCTATATAAAAGAGACTTCAGATACAGTATTAGGGACCACTAAGGTCTATATAAAAGACTTCAGATACAGTATTAGGGACCACTAAGGTCTATATAAAAGAGACTTCAGTTACAGTATTAGGGACCACTAAGGTCTATATAAAGAGACTTCAGATACAGTATTAGGGACCACTAAGGTCTATATAAAGAGACTTCAGATACAGTATTAGGGACCACTAAGGTCTATATAAAGAGACTTCAGATACAGTATTAGGGACCACTAAGGTCTATATAAAGAGACTTCAGATACAGTATTAGGGACCACTAAGGTCTATATAAAAGAGACTTCAGATACAGTATTAGGGACCACTAAGGTCTATATAAAAGAGACTTCAGATACAGTATTAGGGGACCACTAAGGTCTATATAAAAGACTTCAGATACAGTATTAGGGGACCACTAAGGTCTATATAAAAGAGACTTCAGTTACAGTATTAGGGACCACTAAGGTCTATATAAAAGAGACTTCAGATACAGTATTAGGGACCACTAAGGTCTATATAAAAGAGACTTCAGATACAGTATTAGGGACCACTAAGGTCTATATAAAGAGACTTCAGATACAGTATTAGGGACCACTAAGGTCTATATAAAGAGACTTCAGATACAGTATTAGGGACCACTAAGGTCTATATAAAAGAGACTTCAGATACAGTATTAGGGACCACTAAGGTCTATATAAAAGAGACTTCAGATACAGTATTAGGGACCACTAAGGTCTATATAAAGAGACTTCAGATACAGTATTAGGGACCACTAAGGTCTATATAAAAGAGACTTCAGATACAGTATTAGGGACCACTAAGGTCTATATAAAAGAGACTTCAGATACAGTATTAGGGACCACTAAGGTCTATATAAAGAGACTTCAGATACAGTATTAGAGGACCACTAAGGTCTATATAAAAGAGACTTCAGATACAGTATTAGGGACCACTAAGGTCTATATAAAGAGACTTCAGATACAGTATTAGGGGACCACTAAGGTCTATATAAAGAGACTTCAGATACAGTAGGGACCACTAAGGTCTATATAAAGAGACTTCAGATACAGTATTAGGGACCACTAAGGTCTATATAAAGAGACTTCAGATACAGTATTAGGGACCACTAAGGTCTATATAAAAGAGACTTCAGATACAGTATTAGGGACCACTAAGGTCTATATAAAAGAGACTTCAGATACAGTATTAGGGACCACTAAGGTCTATATAAAAGAGACTTCAGATACAGTATTAGGGACCACTAAGGTCTATATAAAAGAGACTTCAGATACAGTATTAGGGGACCACTAAGGTCTATATAAAAGAGACTTCAGATACAGTATTAGGGGACCACTAAGGTCTATATAAAAGAGACTTCAGATACAGTATTAGGGGACCACTAAGGTCTATATAAAAGAGACTTCAGATACAGTATTAGGGGACCAAGGTCTATATAAAAGCATCCAAAGAGCGTCATGGGACCTTTAATACATGACATTTTGATGTTTGAAAGTCTCTAGGTTTTGACATAATACATAGATATAAATCTTTGCATTTTTCAAGTATTGCACCTAGCAATACAGAAAGAAATATTCTGTAGCCTATTCTGCCGACATTGTCTTTGCTGTTATCAAATCAGTATATGTTATGTTTAACATGAAGTACACTACTGCTTGAGTGCAGTAAATTATCACAACTCTCCCCAAATGTCATTTTTATCAATGGGAAACATACATGTGTACAGACAAGGCTAGCAGCAACAGCAGCAGCGCCGCGACAGACATGTTTCTGGTGTGCAAAGACAAAGAAAACGCCGCGCAACAGACACGCACCGGGAACGCCACGCTAGTGCCACGCAGGCAGTGTGCAGGAGCAGGAGGCCTTGTTGGAGCTTAGCTAACAATATTGTTACTTATAGTATGACAAATCCTTTCGGCTGTGCTTAATAATGTGATGTCATTGAGTTCTCTGTTCAGAATCAGCTTTATTTGTATTTAGTTTTTTTTAAATATTTATCTCTGTTTCTACTCTATAAAGCGACTTTGAGCTTGGGAAAAGCACTATACAAATTCAATTTATTATTATTATTATTATTCTTATTATTCTTGTTATTATTTGCCAGGTAGGAGGACATGTAAGAGGAATTTTGCTTTGGATCCTCATTGCTCACAATGCACTTACACATACAAAACAAACAATATATACACACTAATATGTACACACTCTAAAAAGTAACAATACAGACTGGTTGAGGCAATACTGCAATGAAGAGTGCAAAGTATGCAGGAGTAAATTATGATAGTTATTATTTTAATTGTGGAGCATAGTGCAAAGGGTGCTGGGATAAATAGTATTATGTTATATTACAATATGAACAGTATGAAGCTCTGAAATAGAGAATGAATGTTGATTTGTGTATGTTCCTGGAATCATAGACTGTATATTAATAATTACTAATAATATTATAATAATATAATATGCATATGCCTGAGTAGTGTAGTACATAAGAGGAGAGGTTTTGAAGTGAGTTTGTTGAAATAAAATAAAGACAGCTGAGCATAAAGTACTGAGTTGGTCTTCAGTGAATTTTTAATGATCCTCTGCAGAGCATAACAAAATGGCGAGTTAACAGCAACAGTCTGAGCGAAGTTAAACAGAAACATCATGGTCTCATATTCTGTTTTCCCTAGCAAGAGCAGACCTTGCTTAATCTTAGCAGAACAGTCAATCATAACATGATACAAGTTGGAGCCGTTTCCACGTCATTTCTGCATCACCCATACTCAGAGACTCTAGCGGTCGTTATCTTAGCTGCTAAAGACAACCTGGTGTCTTTTGGTCACGTACAGAAGAAAATGTCCCAGCTCTGCACCCATAACCATAGCTCTGGACATCTGTATCCTTCAGACTACAGGGCACCGGCCTTCAATGGGTGTAAAACTAGAGGTGTATTGTTGTGTATATTGATTATCCTGTTGTAAAATATATGGAATATAAAAGAAATGAGTGAAAGTGAATCAGGGTTGGGAAACATAAGCTTTGGCTTTATCCTTTAGCCTTTATTTTTTTTTGGTTTGTATGTGTATATGTACAGTATATATACCGTATATATATATATGTATATATATATATATGTGTGTGTGTGTTTGTGTAGCTACAGTATATGTGTATATATGTATATGTGTATGTGTGCATGTATGTATATATGTGTGTATGTGTATATGTGTGTATGTATGTATGTATGTATATATGTATGTACTGTATGTATGTATGTATGCATGTATGCATGTATGCATGTATGCATGTATGCATGTATGCATGTATGTATGTGTGTATGTGTGTGTGTGTGTGTGTACAGGTGTATGTACATATGTATCTACTGTGCATATATTTTAAATTTGTTCAAAATAAAAAAATGAAATGAAATGAAATGAAATGACGCAGAATGTGATCTAGTTCCATTTGTTCTGTAAAGTAAAAAAACAACTTGCGGTTTACTTTTATTTATTAAACTAGACTCAAACCACTGTCTCCGGGGTGAAAGGGTGAAACTGCAAGTCATGTGTTGTGTAACGGCGTTTCATTGTCTCACTGCATGGTACCTAATTGCATTTTTTGGTTTTCCACTATGAAAAAAAGTACCTGGTACCTGCTAACAAGTACTTTTTTAGTACTACCTCAGTGGAGGTTCCAAGCATAAATAGACTACTCATAAAGCACCAACGGTGTGGTAGGAAAATAGTCCCTAACAAATGACAAGTCACAGTGCCCAGCTGATGTAGCCTTTTTTTTTTTTAAATGAAATGTATCTGTAATCCATTTTTTAAAGAGTGACATCTTCAGTAGGAAGGAATCTTTGTAAAGTATAGAATGTGGTCTAGACTCTGTAAAGTGTCCTGAGATAGCTCTTGTTATGATTTGATACTATTAATACAATTGAATTGAATTGGGGCTCAGTGCCACAGGAAGTCAGAAAGCATTGAGACACAAGACAAAGACATATTGGTTTTGGTGTTTTTATGGGATGTATTGCCAATATCAGAAAGGTAGAATAAGACCAGATTGATCAAGCGGAGACATGCAATGTTGCAGTGTGTTTGATCATCCTCATATAGATGGGGGCTTACTGAATGTCCAGCAGACACAGAGGGCTAGCTAATTTGGTAGCTTCATAGAAAATGCAGTAGGGGGCTCTGCTGTCTGTCTTGGGAGGCCTGACTGTGCTGAGCTGAACCATATCCAGAGGTTGCTCTTCTTAACAATGTATTGGGCACCAATGCACTCAAAACTGTTTAAGGGTGCCGTGACATTATCATGTCATTTTATCACGTCACTTTTTCAAACAAATATCCTCTCAGTTTTCTTTTGAATCAGTTCAAGCAGTAATTAAACTTGAGTCTAAGTGGTATGAATCATGCATTTATCATGCTTGGACTTGTGCTAAGAGCTTCATTTCAGAACACGCCTCTAGCAGATATATTACAAGACCAAACAGGCAAAAGAGACAACTTTTTAAAATGGGAAAGACAGTCAGCGGCACTTTCCAATATCAACGTTCTTTTTAATTCCCCAAAATAACATGATTGATTCCACACAACGCTCTTTGGCAAGTACAAATCTCTACTTTCAGAGTGGCTTTGAAATAGTATTGAGTAAAAGTTGACATATTCCAGTATATGATTATCATCAACATCCATTCCTTTAATTTTAGTCTCAATAATTCCTAATTTCTGCTTTTCTAACTCTTTTCAAACTTTTCAAACATTAGTTATATTTTCCTATAAATGAGGTTTATTGACCATAAATTCTAAAAAAACTGTAAAACTAAAGTTAATAACTTAGTGTTAAACGTCAAAAAAGTGTCAAACATTGAAAAAAGTGTTGAAAAAAGGGAAAAAAAAGCAAGAAAAAGTTAAAAGCGTCAATAAAAAGTGTCAAAAGTGATGAAAAAGGGGACCTAAATGTAAAGGAAAAGCGTCGATAAAAAGCATAAAAAATGACAAAAAAAGGGACAAAAACTCAAGAAAATGTTAAAAGCGTTGATAAAAAGCATCAAAAGTGATGAAAAAGGGGATAAAACCTTTACAAAAAGTTAAAAAGTTGATAAAAAGAGTACAAAAGTGATGGAAAAAGGTATAAAAACAGGAATAGAAAAAAAGGGACCTAAACGAAAGAAAATGTTAACCCTCATGATGTCCTCGTTTTGCTTCAACATTGCTGTTGAATTTTTGAAGTGTATTTGTTTTTGGCACCACTTAGTTAGGCAGACATCTCCAACACCGGGCAACTCACACCAAAACTATCCTGATTGATAAATAGCCCTGGAGACCGTATGCATTTTTAATTTTAAACTGATGCTCAGCTGCAGCGGATGTCAGAACAAATGTAAATGACATGTGCAGAGCTTTTACCATACGTGTGTACCACAAGGATGTTAGGATGGGGGTTAGATGATCCATGGGGTTCTATTCTTAAATAGTCACACACACACACACACACACACACACACACACACACACACACACACACACACACACACACACAAAGACGGAGAGTTAAGTCACATTGTTCCCCCTTCTGCCTCAGTTGGCCAAACAGCTGCCGGGGCCGGGCCGGCGTGCCGCAGCAGGGAGGGCAGAAGGGCGGGATGCAGCAGGAGTTCAACAGTCTGCTGGGGGCTTCCTCCATAGCTGGAAGGCAGGGGGCAGCATTAGTGTCTGGGGGACTAGGCTCCTGAATAGGCAGCTGTATTCACATTGTGGTCTGGTCTTTTACCTTCAGATTTTACGGAGCCCTTAAACCTGAGACTTAAGCCTGTCTGAAAAGGCATTATTCACTTGGAGTACCTATAAACTGTATTCTACTCAATTCTAACCCCCATCTCCTTTCTTCGGATCTAAATACGACTTTGTCTGTTTTACTTAGAAGGTGAATACAACACTAAAGCGGCGCCTGATTAAAATTCTATTATTAAATTCCTGTAAAGGCTGCATTTCTCTGTACTATTCCACATGAGGCGTTGCATTCATGTGGTTGAACCCCTTGCTACATTAGCACGACAGTAAAAACAACTCCCATAACACATTCAAACTAATTGCAAATAAGAGAGTAATTTGATTGAACAAAATATTTGTCAAAACAATGCCAACAGGCTATCATATGTTGCTCCAATCTTCATCTTTCTCCAAGCGTGATTCTGTAGAAATTTTTTCACATTTCAATAGATTTGGTCGACATCTGGCATTGGAAAACGTGGATTTTGAGAGGCACAATGTAAAGAAAAGAAAAATCTATCCATCGATCGGTCGGTCCCTCCGCAAGTCTATAAGTAAGTTCCCTCCCCCTTTCTATAGCCCCAGTTGACCCCCGTGCCCTTTCCTTTTCTTCAGTTTTTACCCCCACCTGTTCTCATTCCCTCGCTCCTCCCTGCTCCCTCTTTCATCTACCATCTGCCAGGGAAACTGCTGCAGGACAGTGTCTGGGCGGCTGGAGAGGAAAGGTAGGATTGAAGGAAGGCAGATCTGTCCTCAGTTTTTACGGGATTAAATAATTATCATGCCTCCTCCTTTTGTGCCCCAACAAAGGAGTAATCATACATCTGCTACAAAGCCAAACAGTTGTGTTTAATGTAGCTCAGCAAATCAGTTGTTTTGGGGAGGATTTGTGACGTGATACATGAGTCACAGAGACAGATTTGTTCGCTCCATATGTTAACGCAATAACCAGATTGTATATTACATGCCCACTATAAATGCATACACAGCCACTGCAGATATATGGTCTATTGGTTGGAAGATTTGCTTCTTGTGTAACAATAGTACCACTTTGTCTGGCTCTTTGAAAATAGACACTGTACATATACACTTTGCAATTCACACAGAGATACATAAATGAGTTATGTGCTCAGATTGATTGCATATAATTGACTTGTTTCTGGCTCATGCGATGGAGATGACAGACTTCTGTATATCTATAAACACTGAATTGTATTTCCACTGCGGACATCCAGCGGAATCTTTTGCAAGACACTATATTATGACTTTTTATCATTTATTTTGACCTTACTTTAGGAATTTGCAAGATATTTTAGATATGCTATGATTTTTTTCATCACTTTTATTGCCATGCTATACAATGATGTTTTATTGACATGCTGTATAGGACTTTTTTGACATACCATACAATGACTTTCATCACTTTATTCAACATACCATACCATTACTTTTTATCACTTTGTTGACATAGTCTACTATGCTTTTGTTGACACACTGTACTATGACTTTTATATCACTTTTTAGACTATGTAGACTATGTAGACTAGACTACTATACAATCACTATTTTATCACTTTTTTCAACAAAGTATTCTGTGACTTTTTTATTACTTTGTTGACATATCTACAATGCTTTTTTCGACATACTACACTATGTAGCTGCTTATCAGTTAGCAACAGGGGAACGCCACACATACAATATTTGAACTTCTTTCTAACAGCTTCTTTGGTCGTACTTTTCATCGTTCTACACCAGAGACACAAGCAACACCCTACACGGTATGGAGATGTTTGCATAGTTGTTGCACAATGTTCCACATAACATTTCCAATGCAACTTGTAGGTTTGTGGCTGAGGCGATGAAGAGATGACTGGCAGCCCCTGGCCAGTCCTCCCAGGCTATTTAACCCCGCCTGCACCAAGACCAGTGTGCAGCATTCTGTCCACACCTCATTGGCTTTTTGTTTGCATCATTATTATTTAATAAATGGTACTTCATAATTGTTAAGTTGACTGTGCATCTCCCTATTTTGTTGTGGCCTACAAACCAGTCATAACAACTATGCTATAAAGTTTTAATGGCTTTTTTTGACATACTATACTATGACTATGGCTAAGTGGTTACTACTGCTCCAACAACTATTAACAAATAGGATCCCAGTCCGAGCTCGGCCTTTTGGTGCCTGTTTGCATGTTCTTCCAGATGTTTCAACGTGTTATACTATGACTTTTTATGACTTTGTCGACATACTATACCATGACTTTTTCAAAATACTATACAGTGATATTTCTGAGCTACTATACTATGACTTTTGCACATACTTTACAATGACTTTTTTCACCATACTGTACTAGGATATTTTTCAATATACTATACTAAATCAGTAAGAAAATGACCATTTCTATGGGAGAGACTGATAACATGTCTGCAAAGAGAGTTGTCTAGATGCAGCCAGTCTATAACTTTTTTAACGCTTCATTCAACATACAATAATATGACTTTTTTTAGACGTACCATACTATGACCAATCTAGATGTACTATACTATAACTTTTTCATCACTTTATTTGACACACTAAGTACTTTTTATATCACTTTTTTCAACATACTGTGACTTTTTCTGACGTGCTATACTATGCATTTTTTATGACTTTTCTCGATATACCCTACTTACAGTTTTTAATCATTTTTTCGACATACTATCCTATGGCTTTTTTATCACTTTCTTTGACATACGGTGGCTTTATTAGAAATAATATACTATGACTATTTAGACATAATATACTATATCAGTTTTTCATGACTTTTTTTTGCCATGCATTTCTTTCAACGTAAAGCTATGAAAAGCATTTATGTGGGAGAAATTGATGTTGACGTCGTTAAAGTAGAGATTGGATCCAGGTCACGCCCTGAGTGTTTCCATAGGCCAAGCAAGTCTAGAAAACTGCAGCATGGAGTAGATGAGGAAGATGTGATCTAGACGGGGCCCTGCTCTTACAGGGGAGCTAGCTCAGATGGTAGTTGGCATGTGAGCCGCAGGGTGATTGATACCTGCGTTCTCCAGAGGAATTGGCTTTCTTCTCTATGTTTTACTCGTGCCTCCAATTAAACAGAGACCTGTAACTGTGTCTTAACACACTACACTATGACTTTCTTAATCACTTTTTATCCTGACATAAAGTGTTTTAAAGGCTGTTTTGATGTTAAACACTATGCCTATGGCGCAGTGGTTAGCACTGCTGAAAGTACCATCAGCCAATAAGAACTGCAGACTGCGGCCTTTGGTTCAATCCCAGTCTGATCACTGCCTTTTTTGTGTGGATTTTACATATTCTTACAGACATCTTGACATACTATACACTGGCCCAATCCCAAAGCCTGGACTCAAAGTCTCATGGACTTTGGCGCACTCATGAAATTAGTAAAGGGTTGTCCCAAAGTTGAATTTCAAAGGTCGTGAGGGTGCGATTACACACACACACACACACACCGAGCCCTTTCTGTGAGTCTGCACCAAGACTTCACCAAAGGAAATGACCCACAGATCAAAGCGTGGTGACGTTTACCGTGGCGACCATACGGAAATCCGGTATAAAATAAAAATATTCCACTTTTGTTTGATACGTTATTGGTGTTTTGGTGCATTCCCACTTTTCAAACTATTCTCATTTTTTTCTTACGCAATTATGCCAGCAATCTAGTTGAACTTTATCAATTTAGCTTTTCAGCATTCACAAGCATTTTCTGCAGGAAATTCATGTTTTGGTATCAAATGAGCCCTGCATAGATCCACTTGGCTCCACAAATCGTAATAACTTTAATCATGGGACTAACAGTCCAAGAAAAGGTTCTGTATATTTTGTAGTAATAAGGAAAGGGCAAGACTTCAGGTGAAGTACAGTATTGTGTCTGTATTACTGTCAGCCAGCTGTCCTGGAGGAGGGCTGAAGGCACAGATGGCCAATAAAGGAAAAACACTGACTTCACAAAGGAAAAGTTACAGAAACAGTACAGTATTTCTGTCTAGCCAGTGATTTGCCTAATAAGGCACCTACAAACACTCCATGCCCCTCTGACTCAGCCACACATTTGCGCAATGGGGATGAGGCAGGGCTGTGTGCATGTTGAGGTACCCTGTACTACTCGGGCATTCAGCATCTTAATGAGATCAACCAAATGAAAAGCATACATATACATACATATTTGAGGCTGTATATATGCTGACACACAGACACAAACACACACACACCAGACTCCCATTCCACACCTCCTATTGTCCCACACTCAGACAGCAGGCTGCATAAGTGGCCACAACAGGCCGACTTCTCCCCCGAGAGCCTGCAGGAGTCAGATTTGCATCGGCTTCCCCTCTCTTTCTCCAAGAGTCCTTGGGGAGCATGATCTCCAAGCTGTTGTGGGCTGGAGATGAGGCAGATGCCGGTCGGGAGGGGGGGGGAATGACATGGCTTCTCTTTGGTTCCCATGCCCCTTGGCACGCTCATGTCACACTCCTGGAAGTAATACTGATGATAATAGCAGAGAGGGTGCACTGTCCATCTGCTCCTGACACAAAGACACACACATCCTCCTCCACGGAGACAGGTATACTGTATGGACGCGGCGCAAACTTATAAAGTGAGTGTTTCTGTCCCTCCCAAAGAAAAACCGGATGGTGTGTGGGCTGTGTGTGAGACATCAGGGTTATAGGATGTAAGAGATTTGACATGATGTAACACAGTTCAAAGAATAAGTTATTTTCACATCCCAGATTTAATTTCATTCTCCCCATATAACACTTGTTGAAAATAAATTATATTTCTATTTATTATTCCAGGGTGTGGTGTAAATATCAAGATGCTTAAGAGCTGGTGTCTGTGGCTGTAATAACCATTTCTTTACCAGCTCTTTATTCAGCTCATACACAGGCTGTAACTTTTGCATATGTTTCATAAAAATATCATTGTAAAATATTGGAAGGAGAGAGAGCTTCTTTGTAAGCATCGGCCTGCAACTTTGTGTTTTTCTGGGATGAAATTTCAACATTTTGTTGTTCTTTTTCTACACTTTGCTCAACGTTTTTGTCAATTTTTTGTCCCTTTAAAAAAAAAAAATGTTTTTTTTGTCAATTTATTTTTACATTTTTTTGTCGCTTTTGCCAATGTTTTTGATGTTTCTTTGGTCACTTTTTCATCATTTAAAAAAAAGGATGTTTTTGTTGATTTTTTTCAATATTTGTCACTTTTTTCAACATTCTTTTGTCATAGTTCTGATATAGAAAGTTTTTGTAAACGGGTCAGGAGGGTTAAATATTGCCAGACACAAGCCATATTTACATTGAAAAGTACATCTTTAGGGAAGATCGAATGAAACCATAGATTACAATCAGTCGTGCATTATCTGCTTTTGACCTGCAGAAATTAGGAAGTAAATTCAAAATTGTCCTCATTTTGTAAGGGACCCAGCTGGAACTCCTTGGGAGATGATGGGTCCCACTTTTAGACTGGTTCTGGACTATGGTTTGACATGATACTGTGTGAGTAGGCTGACCACAAATAACCACAAGAATCTGTCCAAGCCCTTTTCCTTAGCTTAACTTACTTTACATACAAGTGTGCTGTTTCCTCCCTCGTTTGTCCTTGTTGTCCTGCAGGGAAGCGTGCCAGGATATACAGGGGGCCACTTCAGGCACGCGTCCTCTTTTCTCATTATAATACCAAAAGGACCCCCCTCAATCATCACTGTCACCCAACCCAACGAACACGTTTTACAGTGTGGGATTGAGAAACACCACTTTTAATGCGGTTGCCATGTGGAAATAATTTACTTTATGTATATTAGTTCAAATGTTCTAATGTCCTAATGACTCGTTTCACCTCCACCCAGACAGTCTGAGCAAGTCGTTTTTATTTTATGTGATCCTTCCAATGGCCACCATACAGAAACTCTCCTCCAGGCGACGCATACACATAATATAACACAAATCAATATTTATTGTGTAAAATCATTTCTGAGGCTGCTTATTGTTCTATTAAATCAGTCATGCAGGTTTATATGACCAGTGTTAAAGATCAGCTTAGTTTAGGTGTGTTTACCCTCTGCCAGCGACAGGTGCTGAAACCGACAGCCAACAGAGTCCTTCCTAAATCAATACGGGATAAGTTAGCGCGCGTGTGTGTGTGTGTGTGTGTGTGTGTGTGTGTGTGTGTGTGTGTGTGTGTGCCGGGGGTGGAAGCTTTGGGGAGACAATAGCCGGGTTTGGAGCCCCACTCGGCCGACCATGTGCCGTTGATTACCATACAGCTGTTCGCATGAGGTCCAGACAAAAGCAACATGATAGTCCAAACTCTGCAGGACCCACACGCGCGCGAGCAACACCCCTCCCCCCTTCTGTTCTCCCCCGCACCCTTCTTCAGGCCCAAGAGCGCGACAGAAGAGGCCTGAATAGCCCCTAGACGCACAATGCGTCCTGCTCCGGGAACTGCCCACTCTTTGTCCCCCCACACGCGTCAGAGTAATTATAACGTTGGCTGTAAAGAAAGAAACGCTACGCTATTCCCCCGCTTCCTTCTGATCTTTGTTTAGTGTGTAGACAACATCCAAATAAGAAAAAGGAAAACTTTCTGAACAATGATCTATAAATTGGTGTTAAAGTTAACTGCTGATGTCCTTAATTAGACAGTGTCCTGGCACGCTCATAGTTTGACACATTTCCCCAAATCTGAATGCCTAAATAATGATCTTTTCTCTTGGATGACATGTGTTAAAATCTGCAATCACTAAAACTGGGATATTTTGCTGTTTTAGACCAGTTGTAGATGTTCATCCAATACTATTGTGGCAATTCAGTTGTATCACCCACATTAGCTTGAGTAATGTTAAACATGTCTGCTCTGCGCCAGCTTCTTATGCATATTCCTATCAAGGACCAGGTCCAGGTGTAATGTGGGTTGTCTAAATCCCCAGGCAGGCCCCCCTGTGACAGGCTGCTCCCCTGAGGTCTGCTCCGGCCCCACCTCCTTGCCGGGGACGCGCAGCATCCATGGGTATAAAAACACTGGAGCGTCTTTACGCAGCAGAACCAAAAACAAGTGGAGTGCCGACAATAGGACGGAGGAGGAGACCATCGTTAGGAGACCAGGATTTAAGAGACACCAACAGTGATGAAACTGTTTTGAGTTTTCTTCAACATCGTTTGGGAATATTATTGCACACGACGAATGCGGCCATCCACTTAAAGCTGGAAAACTCTGAGAAAAAATGGCACATTTAAACCTGAGATACTTCTTGGCTCTGACCTTATTGCACGTAGTAAGTTCTGCTTGTGCCAAAAAACAACAACAACAACCAGTCTCGTCGTGTCTTTACGCACAGCGTGTCTTACATCATGTTTTTCTGTCATTGCAGGTTTTATCCTCTGGTGTGTTTGAGCTGAAAATTAATTCATTCCACACGGCGCAACGCATCTGCAGAAGACACAGGGACTGTCACATATTTTTCAGAATTTGCCTTAAACACCCGGAGGATGTGATCTCCGCCGAGCCGCCTTGCACCTTTGGCACCGGACACACCAACGTTATCAGGGCCGATCACACCTCGATCTCCAGCAGCGCTCCCATCCGGGTGCCTTTCCACTTCAAGTGGCCGGTAAATGGAAAAAAAACATAGTTTCACAAACAATACTAGTGTTGTTAAGGTGTTGTATATGGTAGGACTGATTACATAGTTAAGATATTATGTATCTATATCAATTCATTATCAATGTCAGATAAGTGCGTAAAATGCCCACATGAACTAATATTGTAATTATATTAAAAGTGTTGTTTTTCTCTGCTCTAGGGGACATTTTCGTTGATCATTGAGGCCTGGAACGCTGAATCTCCCACCGAATACACAGGTGGGTTGTGTCTTTGACTCTGTGATGTCAACCTTGAAGCCACGAGAAATCACGTGACATGTCGCGGAGTGCCCATTAATTGGACGTTCTGTTCTATAAAGCATAATATACACGATCACCCAATTGGGTGTTACATCATGTCAATCAACTAATTTACCACACGTTTTAAACTTGTTTATGGAATCCAGGCTCAACAAACCTTATTTATATGGAACTATATAGCCTTCTTATAGCACTTTGGGATTTGCGTAACTATAAAGTGCATTACAAATTAAATGTATAATTATTATTACCTCATTTTTTAGTTTGAAAGTAGCAGAAATTATGAATCAGAGTATGTTAAAATCCGAGTATGTTATAGACAATGGATAGTCACATACTAGTGGACCTCTATGTGTACGTGTAGTTAGGAAACAGTTTTGAAATCATTTTAATGTTTTTTTCTTTTCAAAGGCTATATAAAAAGGAATAAAAGACCCATATGTCAATACAATCCTTTTTTGGGGGAAATTTAGTGAAAGAACCCCAAATTTCTGATTTAGAAACTTTGAAAAAGGGTCAACTTTTTTAATAAAAATGTCTCCTTGTTCCTTTCTGCAGACAACCAGAACAACCTAGTGAGCCGCCTGGCGACCCGGAGGAGACTCGCCATTGGGGAGGACTGGTCCCAGGACGTGCACTTCGGCGAGCAGAGCGAGCTGCGCTACTCTTACCACGTCTTCTGCGACGAGTACTACTTCGGAGACGGCTGCGCGGAGTACTGCAGGCCGAGAGACGACACGCTGGGCCACTACACCTGCGACGAGGAGGGCAACCGCATCTGCCTGGAGGGCTGGAAGGGGAACTACTGCTCGGAGCGTGAGTGCATGTTACAGCAATGGGTACCTGCATTCAACCACACAGAGCTGATATGGATTAGACATTAACCCTCATGTTGTCCTTGTCCTTGACAACGCTCTTTGCCAAGTACAAATCTCTACTTTCATTAATTTTGGGGCGTGCCATTAAATTTTAAAGCATTTGGAGAGAAGAAATTGAAGTAGTTTTGAAATAATATTGAGTAAAACTTGACACATTCCAGTCTGTGATTATCCATCAACATACATTCCTTTAATTTTTAGTCAAAATAAGTCCTACTTTCTGCTTTTCTAACTCAAACATTAGGTAGAATTTCCTATAAATGAGGTTTATTGACCATAAATTCCAAAAATAACTGTAAAACTAAAGTTAATAAGTTAGTGTTATAGTGTTGAAAACATCAAGAAAAGTGACAAAAATTAAAAAAAAGCATCATAGGTGTTGAAGATAGGGACAAAAATGTAAAAAAAAATTAAAAACATTAATAAAAAGCATCAACAAAAGTGTTGATTTTTTCAGCGAGTACTTGTCAGCCATTAGTCACAATCGCATAAATCTCTTTCAAAAGTTATTGCTATTGCATTCTTGGAAATGTCTGCTTTTCCATAGATACATATCTGATTTAATTCAAAATACTATTCACCTTTGTACTAATGTCCCTGTGTTAAAGGACGTTTTCTTCTATTCTAATTCTAAAATTACATTAAAAGGGTGAACCCCTAAAGTTTGAGATTGTAGAATTGCCCCTGACTGGTAGTTTCTAGAATGTAACCTGTCTTCATGTTATTTTGTAGTCTTCTATGATATCCCAACAAGATATACATAGGTCGTTTCTAATTGTAACGTTGAAAAAACTCATTTAAAAGGTAGGAAAAACAGAATACATAAGCAGGGTAAAAACTGTAGAATAAAGAAATAAAACACATCAAGTAAATGGAATCCTTCTGGAAACTGTATACTTAAAGGATTCATAATTAGGGGTTTTCAATCCAAACTCTCCTTCACGACACAAAACAATGTAAAGAGACCAGTTCACAAACGCATGCATCTGAGTAAGTAGAGACATTCAATGAGTGGAGACAACCAAAAGCATTTGTATCCACTCACACATTAGTAACACTGAGGGACTAGACTTTAGACATGTTCTCCTCCCAAGACTTGAACAATTAGACAAGGCAGGAATGGATTTATTTTTTATCTTTTACTCATCACTCAGGTTGATTTGTGATCTCCTACACAAACAAGAATCTTTTCAGAGCATAGAGAGTGTTTCCTTTATCTGAGTGATGCCCCGTAGTGGTGGGTTTTACTTTTTCCAAGACGGTCTGTGGCGTGCCATCTGCCTTTTGTTCTCCGTTACAATGAGATAAAGAGCTGTGGCCCCCATTACACACACACACACACATACACACACACACACACGGTTTAAGGTGACCTGGGTGTGTTAGCGTGTGTGTGCGTTTGTGTGTATAATGGGGAGATAAAAGAAAGCTCTGGCAGTGTGCCTACCAGCTGCTTGGCTTAATACTTAACCAATGGTGAAGTCTGAAAAGGGGCTGGAGTCAGACAGGGGGCCCTGTACATGTGTGTGTGTGTGTGTGTGTGTGTGCATGTGTGAGATGTATGAGAAGGCGTGCCCATTGTAATCATACACCCTCCCTTCCCCTCTCCTCTCCTCCCCAGCCATCTGCTCGGCCGACTGCAGCGAGAGGCACGGCTACTGCGAGGCCCCTGGGGGCTGCACGTGTCGCATGGGCTGGCAGGGCCCCTCCTGCGGCGAATGCGTCCGCTACCCAGGCTGCCTCCACGGGACCTGCAGCCAGCCATGGCAGTGTAACTGTCAGGAGGGTTGGGGGGGCCTGTTCTGCGACCAGGACCTCAACTACTGCACCAACCACAAGCCCTGCGCCAACGGGGCAACTTGCACCAACACGGGCCAGGGCAGCTACACCTGCACCTGCCGGCCTGGCTTTGGAGGCACCAACTGTGAGCTGGAAACTAACGAGTGTGATAGCAACCCCTGCAAGAACGGAGGCAGCTGCAATGTGAGTACACACTGGGATTGAAGTCAGTTTAATTTAAAGAGGCAATAAAGTTGCAATAAAGAAACAAAACAATCACAGATAAGATAAACCGTATTGATCCCGTGCAAGGAAGTTCAGGTGTCACAGTAACCAGTAACTTCAACAAAAACATCTGGACTTCCTGTCTTTTTCACTTTGTCTGCATGTATGTAGATGTTGCAGAAAGCGTCATACTACCAGTACTTGACACATTAGGAACATCTACCTTAAATAAACAAAGACATTTCCAAAAAGAAGAAATGTCCGAGGCCCTCTTTAACATCAAGGTTTTTTTCTTCCTCTGTGCACAGGACCTGGAGAACGATTACTCATGCACCTGCCCGCAGGGATTCTACGGTAAGAACTGCGAGATCATTGCCATGACGTGCGCAGACGGTCCCTGCTTCAACGGCGGCACCTGCGTGGAGACGATGACCGGAGGCTACACCTGCCGCTGCCCTCCCAGCTACACGGGCTCCAACTGTGAGAAGAAGCTGGACCGCTGCAGCAACAGGCCCTGTCTGAACGGTGAGCGAGCAGGAGAGCCCCCCCCCACCCCCCCACCTCTCTGGCGACATCTTGTGGCGGAAGTGCAAATCGGCAGTTGAAATTGTTTTAGTGGATTACTGTCAACACTCTTGCATCAACACTGCAATCAGTGGTGGGAGAGGTATTCAGAGCCTTTACTGTAGTCAAAGTACTAATACTACACTAAAGTGTGGCCAGGTTGGCTCAGCGGTAGATCAGGCACAGGGTTTGAGTCCGACCTGTGACAATATCCTGCATGTCTTCCCTCTTTCTCACTTATCTGTCCTGGCAAAAAAATCCCAAAAAGTACTACACTCAAAATTCTGTTACAAGTAAAACTCTTGCATTGAAAATGTGAGTAAAAGTATGAAAGTATCATCAGGAAAATGTACTTAAAGTTTTAAAAGTAAAGTAGTCGATGCAGAAAAATCCTCCCATTGTAGAAAGTGTAGAGGATCCAACTAGTTCAATTCAGTTTTATTTATAGTATCAATTCATAATAAGAGTTATCTCAAGACACTTTACAGATAGAGCAGGTCTAGACCACACTCCATAATTTACAAGGACCCAACAGTTCTAGTAGTTCCCTTCATCTCAGCTGGACTTGTAGGCCGTTATATTGTTGCTAGGTTACTTTATAATAATACATCAGATTTATAAACTACATGTCTTTTATGTGCCAAAATCTGAATGTGTAAAGTAACTAGTATCTAAAGCTGTCAGATGAATGTAGTGGAGTAAAATGTACAATATGACTCTGAAATGTATTGGATGAAAGGAAAAATGTAGAAAGTGGCGTGAAAAGAAAAGACTCAAGTAAAGTACAAGTACCTCAGATATGTACTTAAGTACAGTACTTGGATGAATGTACTTTTTTATCCAGAGAGAGTGTTAAACATAACCCTACACTCTCTCCTGCAGGTGGCGAGTGTCTGGACCTGGGCCAGAGTATCCTGTGCCGCTGTCAGGCGGGCTTCACCGGCGCCAACTGCCAGGTCAACATCGACGACTGCGCCTCGACCCCCTGCCAGAATGCCGGAACTTGCCAAGACGGTGTGAACGACTACACCTGCTCCTGCACCCTGGGGTACACCGGCAAGAACTGCAGCGTGCGCTCTGATGCCTGTGGCGTCCACCCATGTCAGAATGGTGGCACCTGCTTCACCCACTTCACTGGGCCGGTGTGCCAGTGCCCAAAGGGCTTTATGGGTCCAAGCTGTGAGTTCACCCTCCAGCCCAGTTTCAAGCCCGCTTTGCGCCAGACCTCCCAGCCCTCCTCCGCCACTCTCACCGTCTCCTGCATCCTGGCCATCCTGGTGCTGGTTCTGGTGGCGGGTATTATATTCTTGAGGAGGAGGAGGAGACTGCAGGAAAGGAAGCAGCTGAGCGACATTGCAGTCTACAACGACTTGGATTCGGTCAACAACATGGGCGAAAGAGAATCCTTCCTGAGTCCTAATGGCCTGTTCAAGATCAGCAACAGCACGGCTCGCCTCAGCCTCTCCCTGTGCCCAGACGGACGGTCCGGGTACAGACCCGGTCCTGTGGAGAGCAGCCCAGCCAGAGGAGAGCGTCCGGACTTTATGTGGAGGGACGAGGCCGGCCTGGGCTCTGGGGCGGGGCTCAGATAAGACATGGACATCCACAGGAATATTAGCACTTGTTGCTCCTCTGTCTTCACGCACAGTGAAGAAAGGAGCACATCCATGAAAAAAAACAACACTCTGCTCATGCAGATGATAAAGTACCATTCAAAATGTAAGCATAAGAAAGAAAATGTTGACAAATGAACTATTCTGATGATGATTTACAAAGATTATTAAAAAGTATATAGGGCAAAGCTCTTCCATGTTTTAAGACCCAAAGAAACAAATAACACGATCCACCTTTCTTAGGACCTACAACACAAACCAAATACAGGAAGTCACAATACTCTGACCATTTTTGGAAAACCGGTTTCATACGGTTATTGTTTTTAAAATGTTCACTTTGATTTTTTTCGTTTTGCTTTTCAATCTTCCTTTGGATATTATTTCCGTATTGTGCGTATACCATCATTTTTATTCTTTATATTATTTATTTATTTGAAAAAAACCTATGTTTATGGCTTCTCTTGGATTGTCACAGATGTAAAGATATATTTATATGATGCTGAATGAAGACCGACGCTTGATGTTGTACCTGGATGTTTTATGGGCTGTGTGAAATATCCCAAAGATATTCAGAGCAGGGATAGAAGGAAAATATGCTTTATAACACAAAGTCCGCCATTACTGTAATTTATATATATCGTTTATATACTACTGATCACGTTGCTCCTTCGTGTGCCATTTTGTGTTCATGCCAAAGTTTGTGTTATGTTACATGTTTTCATTCATATTATTTAATTTCATCATGTTGTGGTTGTGGAATAAAATATTTGCTTTGATGTGATTCTGGCGTCAAGTCTGGCACATTATTCATAGACAGAATATTGTGTTAGAGGAACTTAAGATGATGTTATATATGTGTCTTTTTACGTGCTATAGGCACCTGGGTATAGTGTGTTATGATTTCAGGCTGTAACTAACAATTATTTTAATTGCCGATTGCTATCTCAATGAAGAAAAAAAGTCCAAAAAAGTATGTTTTGTACTACTTATTGGCCCAAACCCCATGAATTTCCAATTCTCTGAAACAGAAAAACAGCAAATCCTCATATTTGAGAAGTTAGAATGCAACAAAATTTGTCATCTTTTCCTTTTAAAAATGGCATCATAATTCAGTTTACACTGGCTTTAACTAACACCATATAATGAGCTATTACTTGATGTAAGATATAATTATGACGTGCGGTTTCTGTAGTATCTATATGCATGTAGACCTCTGTCACACAGCTAGCAATCTAATTGGCTGATACACTGCAGGAGTGATGTGTAACACATATCAATCAAATATAGCTTGCAGAATGGAGTCATATTGGAGGCTGGTAATAATAATAATAATTATGGATTAATTCATTAGAGTGATCACCAGTTTCTGTTTAATGTCTAATGTATTCATCTAATCAAAGAGGTCTAATGTTACATAAAACCTGATTATTAATTGGAATCTACCTGAACAAGGCTAGGGTTGGGGGACAATATACAATAACATATTCTAATCACACTAATAACCCATCAAAGTGGCCTAAATAGTGGGACAGCTTTCCTTAACCCTCCTGTAGTCCTCGGGTCAAACTTGAGCCCTTTAAAATAATGTCTATATCTGAAATATGGGTTGCTTTTTCACCAAATTACCACAAAAAATGGATTGGATTCCATACAACGCTCTTTGCAAATACAACTGATCACTTTCATTCCTGACTAAACCCATCTGTACATTCCTCTGATCTTAGTCCAAATAATTCATAATTTCTGCTTTTTTAACTCAAATATTAGGTATAATTCTATATAAATGAGAGTTGTTGACCATGGATGCAAAAAAGTAGTGTAAAACTAGCGGTAGTATGGTGGTGTTATTGAAAACTATAAAAAAGTCTGAAAAAGGGATGAAAATTAAAAAAGGGGCATTTTTCCATCAGCCAATGTAAAGACTCCTTTAGCAATGTGGAGTTGTTCACGATGGACGTAGTTTAGGTTTCATGAGACCTGTCTGTATTGTTTCTGTTGAGAGTGTGTACATATCAGTGTGTATATATTGTTTGTGTTGTGTGTGTAAGCGCATTGTGAGCAATGATGATCCAAAGAAAAATGTGTCCTCATACCTGGCAAATAATAAAGCTGATTCTGACCTGTTGACCTGTGCTGATATATATATATATTTTTTGTCTTTATTGCAAAAATGGGAAACAGAACACAAATGACATACAAAAGTATACAAAATAACATATAAACATGGAAAATACAATTTTGCCAGGGGAAGCTTAGAGGACATTACAAAGACTAGGAGGACCATATGTTGACAGTTTTAACTGCCTTCTTGTTATTGGAGCCTGAAATCAGTTTTATATAAAGTGGAACTTCATGGAGATGAAGTAGAAAATTAGGTTTTTTTAGTGCTGAATTTACATTTATGCCAAAAGAATTAGTAAATTTATAATAAAATACATCTTTTCTTTACTTTGAATTCTATAAAAACAAAACACAACATTCTCCCACAATAAGGCAAAGTCTTTATAGATCTGGTCAATGATGAATCTGCTGTTGACCTGTGCTGATATTCTATCTTGTAAAGTGGGCGTGTGACGTCATCAGCCTCATTGATTACACTAAGCACACTGCTGTATCTGATATCAAGTTGCAAACCTGTAATAAACACTTTATAAAGTTAGATTTTATGTCCAAATGCTCTTTGCTCCAAATTCCTGTGCTTAAAAATACTGATTCATGAATTAAAGACATATGAAATTGTCTTAGTATTTCCTTTGCATATTCCCTGTAGCCTATGAAAACATCCCAGGAGAGAGAAGCTCGTGCTCAGCTGTGTGGGCACGCCGATTCCACCCCCGAGCTTGATAAGTGGTTGAAAACAGACGAGAGACCAGTCCGACTAGTCCAACCAGTCCTACCAGTCCAGATCAGACATGGCAGCCGATCTGACAGCGACAGCACTGGAGGAGACTGAGGAAGTTCATTCATCAGACTTTGGGTTCCTTCAGGATCACGTTGGGAACATCCCGAAGAGACATGCCCGGGTTACCGTGAAGTACAACCGGAAGGAGCTGCAGAGGCGGCTGGACGTGGAGAAGTGGATCGATGAGAGCCTGGACCGGCTGTACTCCGGTCAGGTGGGTGGACGAGCAGCAAAAAACTGCTTATTGTATACTGTGTTACATATTTAGACAATAGCTTTAAAAAATGACTTAAAAAAAAAGAAATATTATGTGTACTTTTAACCTATAGTAAAATATGGAAAATGAAGCAGGCATTGGAACAAGAATGTGATATGGAGGCACATTGAGATGGTGCAGTCCTGAGACTCTTTGGTGATCTATGAGTTGATGAGTGGGGGGGGGCAGACTGGTTCTCCATACAAGGCCAGCATCCTGTAGATGTGAGATCCACGGCTGTCCTCTTCTCACAGATCAGTATCTTTCTCTGGGCTTGCCTTACATGGGCAGGGTTGAGAAGGATAATTGATGTGAAATGGAAGAGGGGGCAGTTCCAGAGGAGGGGAGGCGTTGTTGTGGTTCCCAGGAGGAGGTAAACACTGCACATCTGGCTAACAAGGCAGCTGCAGGAGCTTGGGGTCTCTGGTCAGCAGACCATGGAGAGGAGTGCATTTTTGGACATTAAGTGCAGGATTGTGTTGTGAAAGCCATACGTTGATTGTAAGAAAATAGAAATCCGATCTGTGAAGGGCCCAGCTTTCACACAGTCTGGCCCCGAGCCACAGACACCAGTCTGAATCAGTTTTGTTGTTGTATAATGTCCCACGAGGATAACAAATCTACTTTGTGTTTTTCTGGGTTGACATTACATTTTGTTGTTCTTTTCTACACTTTGACATCTTCCAGTTTTCCAATGTTTTTGATGTTTCTTTTGTCACTTTTTCTAATATTTTTGGTCACTTTTTAAGCATTTAAAAAAAGAATGTTTATGTAGATTTTTTTTCCTGCATTTTTGTAGATTTTTTTCAACATTTGTCACTCTTTTTTCAACCTTCTTTTGTCATACTTCTGATATAGAAAGTTGTATCAGTTTTTCATGTGAGAAGGACCTGCCTGTATGAGTTTTAGTGTATGCAGATGAAGAGCTGGAGTCCTGTATGTGGCAAGGGAATGTCAGTGTAGTGGTATGGATGGGCGGATGAGACTGTCTCTTTCACCCAGAGCAGCTGGTACAATGGCTGTTTGTTCAAACAGAACGAGCCACTGTTACAGTACTACTTGAACATTGTTACTATTCAGTCCCTAGAGCCTAAACATAAAAGTGTTGGATATACAAAGTGTGCCGGCTTTGCATTCTGAAGTTGTCAGTTGCATGTTAAACATGGTTCACTTATATACACACACGCTTCTCAAGAAACAACTCTGTGTCTGTGTGGAGAGGCCTGCAGGACATCAACTACAGGAGTACCCCCCCCCCCACATACACACACACTGTAGAGACACATCAACAGGCCGACGAGCTGAATGGGTTTTACTGTAGGTTTGATAAGCCCACATTCACACCATTCACCCACTCTGATATCCAACCACCATCTGCACTCTCCCACCCCCACACTGACCCTCCACTTGTGCTCAGGATTTGTGGAGGGGGTGTCAGCACTTTCAAAGGCTGAAGATCAGGAAGGCCCTAACCCTAACCCTCTGGCCCAGTTGAGCCACCTGAAGGACATCACAGGACCCCTGCTGTCCCCCTGCAGTTTGCTTTCCGGGAAATCACCTTGTCCTCAGGGACATCCGCAAGGATCCTGCTCAGCGTCCTCCTGCTCTTCTTGCCCAGTTCCAAACTCACCCAACTCACTCTCCCAGACCCCACCTGTCAGTGGATGAAAAATAGGAGGCAGCAGGTGAGGCTGGCAAAAATCTCACCGAGCACCATCTCACCCAAACCATCAGTACTGGCACCCCACAGGGATCTATACTTTCCCCACTGATCTTCTTCCTCTACAACAACAACTGAAACTCAGGAGACAAGGCTGGTAAACTCCTGCAATTTGCAAAAGACACAACAGCCATCAGGCTTATCTGAGAGGTGACAACTCGGCATACATGTGAGGTGGAACAGGTGTGGACAGAATAACCTGAACGCTCTCACAAGTTTGGAGACGACAGTGGACAGTGGATCGCTCATCCATCAACAACACCATCTGCTGTGGAATCATTCAGGTTTCTGGATGACCAACATTCATGTAAGGTTTTTAAACGGCACCAAACAGGACAGGAACAGACTGCATCGGACAGTCAGGACAGCATAAAGAACATCACTGGTGCCAACCTCCAGAGTCATAAAGAACATCACTGGTGCCAACCTGCCCTCCATCCAGGACTGATGCTCCTCCAGAGTCAGGAAACAGACAAGAAGCATTACTACAGATCCCTCTCACACCTGGATACAACCTGTTTCTGCTTCAGAAACAGAACCCTCTTGGATTGTTTTTAAGTCTGGTTGAGGGCAGGGAATATCTATTGAATATCTATAAACACATTGAATCTTTGTTTACTGTTTTTTCAGTGTCTTTATTTAGATTTCTTTTTACATTTCAGTACAGTCATATTTCCCTCTGTTCTTGCACTGGAAATGTTTTTGCACGTATTATACTTTCATTCTTGTGGAACTGTTGTTATAATGATGGTGATGGTTTGATTGGCTAACCTTTTGCTGTTTATGAGTTGCGGCCCTCTTGCCAAAACAAGCTGACACAGGAACAGTTTCTTCTCACATGCCGTCAACTACGCTGGACACGTCACACCAGTCCACAGTGTCAGGATCAACCCCTGTGTAATACTGCCGGGCATCCACCTTACATTATATATTTTATAGATTTTAACACAAATTTAAACATGTAAATGTCATATCCACCTACCTCAGCAGCCTATTCTATTAATATGTCTTTATTTATTCCAGCACCATTTGCACTTATGTATCACCCTCTTACTGTTTACAATCCTCATAGAGCTGTTCCTTTACATGTGTGTGTGTGTGTGTGTGTGTGTGTGTGTGTGTGTGTGTGTACGAAGTGTATGGTGACTCATGTGTGTGTGTGTGTTTACATCAGGGAGGTGATATGCCAGAGGAGGTGAACATTGATGACTTGCTTGACCTGCCTAATGATGAGGAGAGAGTCAAACTGTTACAGGTAACATGAGTACATCATACTGTATGAGAGGGTTATAGGAAGATGGTTTCCTATGGAGAGGATTTTCTAGATGATACAGCATTGTTAATGGTTTTATTTCACCTCATAATTAGAGAGTTTCTGCACCAAGACAAACTTATTTTGTTGAGTCACTTAAATAGGCATGTTTGCCAGGGTTAATATTGTACAGTACTTATTAACCCTCATGTTGTCCTCGGGTCAAATTGACCCGTTTTCCTATATCAATGTTCCCAAAATAACATGATTGATTCCACACAACGCTCTTTGGCAAGTACAAATCTCTACTTTCATTCATTTTGGGGTGTCTTATTTAAGTTTATAACATTTGAAAAAATTATAGTTGTTGATGGTATTGAGTAAAAGTTGACATATTCCAGTCTGTGATTATCATCAACATCCATTCCTTTAATTTTAGTCTCAATAATTCCTAATTTCTGCTTTTCTAACTCAAACATTAGGTATGATTTCCTATAAATGAGGTTTATTGTCCATAAATTCCAAAAATAACTGTTAAATTAATAAGTTAGTGTTACATAGTGTTAAACGTAAAAAAAAAAGCATTGAAAAAAAGTGTTGAAAAATGGGACAAAAACATAAGAAAAAAACATTGATTATACATTGATTGAAAAAGTTAACAATTTTCAAATTTGACGGGAAGACATAAAGGTTAAAAGGTGCTCTGAGCAATGTTGGGTGACGTTACTTCCTGAACAAGCAAAATAAGACTAGCTCGCCTCTCGCTCCTCCTCATCCTGTCCCATCCCTTCTAAAATCAGCAACAGATATAGAGCATTATGACAGCTACTCATAATAAAAACAACTGGAGACTGTACAAGCTGATATATGGGTCTGATAACCTTTAATTAAATCGGACCACAGGGTTATGTCACTTCCTGTTGTTTTGGTGTGTTTTTTACAGTGTGTTCTGGGGACAGGCAGCTAGCAGTCAGTGAGGAGATGTTTTTTACAGTGTGTTCTGGGGACAGGCAGCTAGCAGATAGTGAGGAGATGTTTTTTACAGTGTGTTCTGGGGACAGGCAGCTAGCAGATAGTGAGATGTTTTTTACAGTGTGTTCTGGGGACAGGCAGCTAGCAGATAGTGAGGAGATGTTTTTTACAGTGTGTTCTGGGGACAGGCAGCTAGCAGATAGTGAGGAGATGTTTTTACAGTGTGTTCAGGGACAGGCAGCTAGCAGATAGTGAGGAGATGTTTTTACAGTGGGGACAGGCAGCTAGCAGATAGTGAGGAGATGTTTTTACAGTGTGTTCTGGGGACAGGCAGCTAGCAGATAGTGAGGAGATGTTTTTACAGTGTGTTCTGGGGACAGGCAGCTAGCAGATAGTGAGGAGATGTTTTTACAGTGTGTTCTGGGGACAGGCAGCTAGCAGATAGTGAGGAGATGTTTTTTACAGTGTGTTCTGGGGACAGGCAGCTAGCAGATAGTGAGGAGATGTTTTTTACAGTGTGTTCTGGGGACAGGCAGCTAGCAGATAGTGAGGAGATGTTTTTTTACAGTGTTTTCTGGAGACAGGCAGCTAGCAGATAGTGAGATGTTTTTTACAGTGTGTTCTGGGGACAGGCAGCTAGCAGATAGTGAGGAGATGTTTTTTACAGTGTGTTCTGGGGACAGGCAGCTTGCAGATAGTGAGGAGATGTTTTTTACAGTGTGTTCTGGAGACAGGCAGCTAGCAGATAGTGAGGAGATGTTTTTTACAGTGTGTTCAGGGGACAGGCAGCTAGCACCTTTAATGAATGAGATTTTGAAGTGTTTATGGTTGAATATTGAAAATAAAAATGTATTTATATGGCTGGTTTATAAGAAAGTAATGCCTCTTTTCTCAACAGGAGCTTCTTCAAAAGTGCAGTAACAGCACAGAGGTATGTTTTAACTTGGAAATTGATGAGTTATGACGAAGCACACATTACCTATACATACATAAATACAGACACACACACACACAATGGCCACATGCGCCTGAACTAAAGCTGCAGCTTCCGACCCCTCATCCTATAGTCACTCCACATGCCTCAACAATGGCTTTCTGTGCTCTCTTGCCTTTTTCTTTTCATTTTAAGCCTGAAACAATGATTCTTTCTGGACTAGAGCGTTGGTCTCCGCCTCGCTGTGGCCTGAACAAAGATGCAAATACAGGCAAAAGAGCAGGGTGGTTAGTGGAGCTGCTGCTTTTCTTTTCTAGTTTATTGGACTCTGATGTGGAGTATCACTATAAGATAGGTTTGTGTATATACAACACAAAAACAGTTTGTGAGTGATGTAATCATACTTCTTGTTTATACTAAGATCCCTTTTGAACATGCTTCCAATGGTTATGGTTTCACAATTCACAGTTCTTGTTCTGTGCAAAAATATATCAGAATCAATTTATCTGAAGTTAATGAGGCTTCAATGGTCTGAGTAATCAAATTAAGTGGGCATCTTCAAAAGTTCAACTCCTTTTACAACAGTTTGTGTGTTTCCATGCTGAGCTGATGTGGATGGACCGTAACAGAAAATAGCAATTTCATACCAAAAACAGTGTAACATTTGAAGATTCTCTAACTGCTGGAGCCTTATGTTTCCACTTTCCTTGGAATGTGGCATCTCCAAATGGCTAGTCTGCAAAGGAGGAATAATTACAGGAAGCAAACTGTTTCTCATTCACAAACAGCTGCGTCCAACTAAATAGATTTCAAGGAAATATGCCACATTACGTGACCCACATTTGTAAATGCATGAACAGACGCAAAGAAAACAGAGGCCGGCAGGGGCAACTTGCATTGCTTGTGTGAGATTTTGACAAAGCAAAGCAGCATTTTATTCTTTGTAAAGACTACGATCAACTTTACTACTGCTGATGTCAAATGAGATATATACACTGTATATACCTATACATATATATATACTTTTTTGTGGGGGTCAGTATTTATTAACTTGTGACCTATTTTGACAGTGTTGAAAAGTAACTTGTGAGCAACACATTTACGTCACAACACTATACAGTGACCCCCCCCCTCCGCCACCCTTTGCCCCCCCACTCAGTGGCCTTCTGCTCATCCTCGTTCTCCAAGACCTTTTTCCATTTATGGACATAAGAACATTCAATAAAAAAGGAGTAGGAAATGACTAAATGCTACATTTATTTGCTACTATTTCACTCCTAATTGCTGCTTGTTTAGTGTTCTGATAAGGGCTGTTTTAGCCATTTAATATTGAGCTAATAGACTTGTACTGGATTTCATTACTGTCGGTGGCTAGTAGTTGAGACATTTCCATATAAACTGTTGCACCACAACAGGGATCTTTCCCTTAAAATGACCACATTCCTCCTTTGCAACAGTATGCTTGTTACCAAAGCTTCATTTCTTTCTTAAAATGTCGTCTTTGTGCTTAGTGGCCGAAATTCTGCATGCACGTATTGTCCATATTATTTCAAAGTGATCTTTTGAAACATGCAACGGCAACTTCACCTATAAAACTGACAGTCAGCAGTGTTTAACCATGTTAACCAATGTTCCAGTTATATTGCTAAAGTAATGTAAACTGACTTAGTTGAAATCAACAATGTTTCAACTGAAGCTAGTGCTGAAAAGAGGAATTTGCACATGTGTTTGCTGACAAATATAAAATAGAATATTGGCAGATTTAATGTGGACATGCTTAATGTCAAATTCAACATGATTATTAAATAAGCTATTGGGAATGATAAATCACATTGAAATATATAAATGAATGACAAGGAAATACTAACACTGTCAGATAACAGATTGTGGTTGTACTGACACATGTAAAAGACCTATTGGAAGACTTGCTAAACTTAAACTGTGCCCCATGTGACAACATCTCTTGGTGCTGCACCCCCCCCCCCTTTAGAGCTTCATCAGAGAGCTGCTGGAGAAGCTGGAGGGCGTTCACAAGCAGGAGGAGCTGCAGAGCAAAGGCATCGAGCATCCGGTGATCTGCCACAGCCACTACCGCCATGAGCCCTACCACTTTAACAACCCCCGGCAACAGCAACACTCCCACCACACCCGGGGCCAGAACCAGACCCTCTGACGACCCCCTCCCCCGGTCAACCAAGATACGCTGCATACGCTGTCAGTTCTATTGGACTATGGAAGAAGAGAGAGAAAAAAACACCTTAAAAACCTACTAATTAAGACACTATAGCTTGTGTTGCCTGGTAACATCACAGTGAATGAAGCCACTGCTCCTGGCTAAGGTATAGTCTGGCACATAGTCAGCCATAAAAATACAACCACAATTTTTATATTTCCAAAATTGTCAGACTATTCCTTTTAACCACTTATTAGAACAGCTATTTGTATCTCGTGGGCAGATAATTGGCCAAGGATAGGAATACATGGAATAGTAATACATTTACAATCTAGGTGCACGGGCCATTTGGCACACACACTAAGTGATCATACAGGAAGAAATACATTGTAGATAATAATAATAATAATATACTTCCAAAAGAGCTTTCATTTGCAGCATCAAAACCTGTGACTTTCATTGTTACTAGACTGGAAAAAGCTGTCATTATAATTACTATTTTTGATTATTGTGACTGACTCCATGTACACATAGCAGGATGCAGCGGTTTCAAATGTCTGATGAAAGTCATTAAAGGTAAGCAGGATAAAAAAATAAAATATACCTCTCTTAACTTTAGAATAGCATCCTGCTACATATAGATCAGCCACTGATCATCGATCAGTCACATTGCAAGCATCCCAGTCTCTGCTGTGACCCAGTTACAGTATGTTAGCTGCACCACCTTTTAGATAACACAGCCAGATTACGTATGACTTAACATCTGTTAATTATCTGATTATAAAAAAACTATTTATGATTACAGGACATGGAGATACATCCAGCATACCAGTGTGATGTAACAATGGAAATGATCCTGTTGCATTGCTTACACACTGTAGCTTTTTAATATTTCATTGTTGTTTATTGTTATTAAATTTTCAGTTTGGCCAGTATACATTTACTAAATTTTGATTCTGCAAAGAGAGCTAGTCATTTGCAGGAATTGCTAATAAAACGATTGCTTTCACTGTGGCTGTATGTTTAATGTACAATATTGTGCTCTGGCATGTTATGGGCAATATGTGGGTTACATGAGCAGTTTGAAAAGGACACTTAAATACCAGTTTACTAGGTACACATATACTGTACAACAGGTCTTCTGAGTTACCACAGGTACTGTTAAAGTTATTAAAACAATTACAATGTCTTACCATGAATACAACAAATTAGCAATTATAATGACAAAAAATGTAAGGTAATCATTAAGGTAGCCATCCAAGTTTATTGTCATGTGCATCTTAGTACAGAGTACCACAACAATGAAATACAAAATGCCTTTTTGCACTCTCTCAGCACCAGTCAACAATAACAGTTTTAATAATAATTATTATAATAATAACATAAATAGCATTTAAAACTTTAAAACAGCACAGTATACATAGTGTCTAAGTGACTAAGTTCAGACCACAGCCCTCCTTCAGTAACCTTATTACCCAACATCCACAGTGAAACCGAAGGATGTGGCGAGGAGTGTGCAGCAGATGGAAATATTAATTTAATGAAAAGACAGTGACTTACAAACATGTAAGCTGAGCAGGTGAGTAAATCCAGAAAACAGGAACATGGAAGGGACAGGTAAAAATCCAGGAGCACAAAAACACAATAAAACGCCGGACGGAACGCTTCATAAAAGACAGACGATGAATGACAATCAACCAACAGCAACAAGGGACAGGTGACACAAGGGCTGGTCAAATGGTGAAAGACAACCAAAAGACAGGAAGTGAAACAAGACAGCATGGTATGTACAGTAAGAGTATGTAGCCACACCAATGATCCCCATCCCCAATGAAACATTGAATCAGACCTGTCACATCAGTCATCGCAGCTTTATGAACACCCTAACCCTTGACGCGATTGAGACGATGTGGCTGGCTAAAGCACGCAGCATGTATCCTGGTTGGATTCAGGCATTGCTCCACCTCTTCCTCTATACCAGCAAATAACCAATAACCAATAAATGCAAACCTGCCAAAACAGTAACATCCATCCTTTATTCCGTGTAATTCCTCAGACTTCAGTATGTTGTATTATGCAAGAGGAAAGCCAATGTTAGCCTACAGCATGTTGACAGTATCAATATCTTCTATTTGGGATATTACTCATTAAAACAAGTTTTAATGAGGGAAAGAAGGACACAATCAAATTGAGACAGGTTGACATATTTAGAATAATTATTTGCACATTGCACATTTCCTAATAGCATAGCGTTAACATTTTTCACGCCTGTTGTACTCATATCTCCAATTCCAATGACAAAAAAACCACAGTCCTCCTGTCCAAAAATATATTCCAAAGTTTATCTGAAGTCAATGTCAGGCTTCAGCGGTCTGAGTGAGACAACTCCCCCATCAACAGTGGAAGAGCATCAGGAAAGGAACTTCCAATGAACAGTATGAACAGGAAGCAAACAGTTTTAATGTTCACATGGGGAGCTGCCTGTTGTTGTCAAAGCTATCCTTTAATGTGAATTCACTGGAGCAATACCACAAACATGAGTCAGCAAATTGACTATATTCATGTGAATCCATCATCAAGTCATGAACTATTTCATGTTGTCTAGGTATTTCGACAGACTTTATATATTTTATCAACTTATCCTAACACATTCCCAAAGTATGGAAAATGCAATTAGGAATGTGTATGCCTAGCATAATATAATACATAACATATTTAATGGATACTTTTTAATCCCACAAGGGGAAATTAAATTTCAACTCTGTTATTGCACACATTACACACATGCCGGAACTACACACACATGCTCAGTACCTATACATGCACTAATTAATAATAAGAGACAACAGCAAAATTACATTTTTTTTTAAATTTTTGAATTTTGTTGGCATTTCTTTAAACCAATCACAATTGTCCTGGGCGGGGCTAAGCTCCAGACAGAGCAACGGTACCTCTGCAAAATAGAATAAAAAAACTTTTTTGATGGAATGTGCAACAACTAATAGTTTTTAATAATTTATTTAAAGGTGCTGTTGGTCGGATTGTGAAGATCCAGGATTTAGCCAAAGTTCTGAACATCGACAACTTCTCAGTCCCTCCCCCTCTTTCTGCTAAAGCCCAAACGGTCTCCTAAGCCCCTCCCCCCATGAGGGAGAATGAATGCCCCCGGCCCTGATTGGTGCATCTGAACAGGGAGCGGTGGATTTGTGCAAATCCCACAACAGGCTGTAGGTGGCGCCAGAGGAGACAGATTTCTTTTTAACCCTTGTGTTGTGTTCCACTCAAAATTGAAAATTAACACTTTTTTTTACTTAAGTCTTTGTTCCTTTTTCCATCACTTTTGACACTTTCTTTCAATGTTTTTCACTTTTTGTGATGTTTTCAACACTACGTAACACCGACTTATTAACAAGTTTTACAGTTATTTTTGGAACCTCATTAACCTCATTTATAGGAAATTATACCTAATGTTTGAGTTAGAAAGCAGAAATTAGGAATGATTTAGACTAAAATTAAAGGAATGGATGTTGATGGATAATCACAGACTGGAATATGTCAACTTTTACTCAATACTTTTGAATACTTTTGATTTCAAAACCACTTCAATGTTTTTTTTCAAATGCTATAAAATTGAATAAGACGCCCCAAAATTAATGAAAGTAGAGATTTGTACTTGCCAAAGAGCGTTGTGTGGAATCAATCATGTTATTTTGGGGAATTAAAAAGAACATTGATATAGGACAACATGAGGACAACATGAGGGTTAAATGACCTGCTTCATGTAGTTCTACTCAAATATGGGATCAGTTTTAGCAAATATGAAAGTTAGTTTTACAAATCTTACCTACTGCACCTTTAACCTAGTGGTATAGTTTCAGTTAAGTTTTAGTTCTTCCTTGCAGGTTTTGAATTTTTTTTTTCAGTTCACTACAAATAATTTTCACTGCTTATTTTCGTTTTCATTATAGTTATAGTAGTTTCCTATAATAACCCTGTTGTGGTCATGTGTGTGTCCTACACCAGATTGTACACTAGGTGGTAGCGGGGAGCCACAATGACTACAGGTTCTATGTTTGGGAAATGTTTAACCATAGAGTTTCTTACCTTGTTGACATGTTGCTTCGGTTTATTATTTTATTTTTTTTAATTGCACAATGCAACTCTGAGCCATTTGTACACACACTCCTCTCATAAATACGTCTGTCCTCTGTGTGACATTAGAGCTGCTGTGGCTACAGTGACCCTGAAGCTCTGCAGTAGAGAAAAGACAACATGGAGGCCGCACCAGAGCTGATTGTCATTTCAGTCCAGATCAGTCCACATAAAGTCTTCCGCTGAGGAAGATGACACTGCAGATGGGGTCTGAATGGAATTTGGACTCAAGGCCACGGACCTTTAATCATACTTGTAGTTCCAGAAATCACACACACACACACACACACACACACACACACACACACACACACACACACACACAGAGAGAGACAGGTTGTGGGAGCTGATAAAAACATAAAAGATTGCAGGGAATGCTCTGTCCTACACTATCCTCCTCTACTGTACAGTTAATGCATTTTGTGTGATTAGAAGGGTCCCCAGGGTGCGGGTGTGGGGGTGAAGAGGAGGTGGAGAGCCGGTGGCATAGGAGGGGAGAAAGGAGGGGGCGGCCTTTTCCTCAGGAAAACGTATCACCTTCCACCACAATAGAGCCCGTCAGGAAACCACAGGCAGCCACATTGCTCTCTTGAGTCTCCAAGTACTTTCAGACACGCTCTCACACTCATCAGTCTCAAACACACACACACACACACACATACACACACATATGCACACACTCCACAGCCTGGCAGCCCGCTCAGCCAGCACACTCCAGGATGACATTGTGCTGAAACACTGCAAGGCAATCTCATCAGGTAAGTGTCATTCTCTGCATTCACAGAGTTTGCTTTGTGATGCTTTGATTTTCCTTTGGTTCCATGGAGAAGAACTGCTTTGTTCATTTATGCTTCTGATCAACGTCGTCGTTCAAATTAAGGAGGTTTCTCTGTAGAAGTTAGTGTGTTTGGAGATTTTTTATTTTAGCCGTACATAAATTGGTGCCTGGACATTTGCTGTGTTCTTGAAATAGGGCTGAAAGTGATATAGGCAAACACATGTCATTGTCATTGCGTTGTCATTGCTGTGTGTTGTCTTGTAACCAAATAAATCCCATCTTGCTATAGTGAGCAAACTAACCTTTAAGAGAGATTCTCGCCATCCTGGTTTGACTTTAGATTATTTGAACTTAATAAGGGCTGAATTGTTCCAGCTATTCTAAAATGACGAGACGCCCTCAATGATGTCTGCTCTCTACATATCACCTTTTGTTCTCTCACGCCATATGTTTTGCTTTAAAAATGGTCTTGAACCCCTTTACAGCCATCAAGTGTTTTCCTGTCCTCCACTCTTCTGAGAGGTCTGATAAGCAGTGACAAGAGAAGTTATCACATAGTTTCAGCACCACACACAATGGCTGAGTGCTATGTTCAAACATGGGAAAAACAAGATTAGAAAGATTACATATGTCAAAAGCTGAGAGGCCCACAGAATATATGCTTTGTTTACCCTGACACATGCACTACATGTAGGATGTCCAGCTGATGCTGATGTCCAGTGTTGGAAAAAGTTGCTCTGATCGCCACTATTAACTATTAACTGGCTGTCAATAAAGATAAGTTTCATCAAAGCAGAAATCTGTGGACACGCACTAAAAACATCTTAGGTCTGGTTCACATCAGAGTTCTTTTGAAAAAAAAAATAAAATCAGCTTTTAAATTCAATATCACGAAGGTGGCCATTAATTCAGAGTATTTGCGGTACAAATGCTAAAATAATATTTTCACTTTCAAGATGAGGCCAGATGTGCGAGACCCTTAAATAATTTAAATCCAAATATGTACATTTAGAGCACATTTACATTCCCACCCCCTGCTCCTTTTAACCATTACATATTGAAACAGATTATTTAAATATAGATCAAGCAAGGCCATCATATATGGATTTTTATTAAATATGTTGTGTGTAGTAAAAAAGTAAAACTGTAGTAGAAACTATATATTTGGATATATGCAGGCAAAGGTGTTTAAAATGCTTTAATTCTTCATTGGGTCTTAACTACGATGTCCTGTGTCAAATACAAATGTTAAATAATATTTAAATCAGTTCTCACATTACTCTAAAACAGTAACTGGTGGCTGTAATCATTCCTCCTGTTTATGCTGGCTGTGAAGACACCCTCTCTGATGCAGTAATAATGCAAAAAAAAAAAATTGTGTGTGTATTACATTCTTTAGCTTAAAAAAAAAGGTTCTTCAAAAAAGAAATCTTAAAAATCCCTCTTTTAATGGTGGGCTCAGGAAGAAAAGTTATATGATTGTAAATATAAGGCATATTCCCTAAATTAGCAGGAGAAAGAATTATTAATTACTTCTATATAATTTTATTTCTGAATAATATATTTATACAAGCTTGTAAGTCTGCCTGTGGACACGCAGCAGCATTTTGAATACATATTTCCTATTTGCTAAGTGAAGTGCCTTGCATAACCAGCATGTGAACGGACATGTTTGCTTCCAGTTATATAAACTGTCTGTTGGCTGATGCACCAGAAACAGTTTAACACATATTATAAGTTCAAGTTCATTCATAATTTCCTATGCAGTGAAAGAACGGAATCAAGGAACAGGAATCTTGTAAGATATCCTGCTGCTCTGTGTTGACATACAGGATTCCTATGGCTTGTGTTTTTAGTCCAGATAGTGTCTGAGTTAACGTAAACTACTAAGTAATTCATTCTGTAGTCATAAATAATAAATCAGTTGCATGTATTCTGTACTGAACCGTATATATGACCCTTTTTATAATATATGGTTACAAGGTAACCTTGGTTCTCTGAGTGAAGAGACTATCTCTCCAGAGCAAGGTTGCTCGTATATTATTATAATCAATGTTAATAAGTGAACCCATGCACACCTGGGCCTTCCGTGCCCTGGTATGGGCCACGTAGTAGCGTGTCAAGTGATATCCACATCCACTCCCCCCGTGGGTCATATGTAACTCTGTTGAGGGATGGTCTTGATATGATAAAGAACTGATCGTTATGACTACATCTTACATTGTCCTTGTTTTTGCAGTTTTGGCAAAATCTCAAGTGCAAGCATGCCCATTCTAAAGAAGCTCCCGGGACGGTCCAAGAGTTGTCATGAGTTCCCCAGAGGGAACGGGGAACTGATCTTGCCCCGGCTGGACTTAAATGATCTCAACGATCTGAAGGAGCTAAACGACCTGAAGGACCTGAACAAGAACTTAAACCCCTTTGAGGATGTGGATCTGTATGAGGAGGAGAGGAACGGAGGGGACATGGGCCTCATCATGGGGGAGGGCAGGGGCAACCTTCAGCTCAGGTCCTCCCGAGACGGAGAAGAGGAGGAAAACGAGGTGAACGCAGAGAGGCACGGGGCAGGGAATCCTAAAGGCAAACCCCTCAGGGGGACACTGGAGCGGATCTGTGGAGTGTCGCCCCTCAGAACCCTCGGGAAACTGGGGAAGGGGCTGCGCATATCGGGACGCAATGTATGGGGGAACAACTCTCCTCACTACAGCCCGGGGAACTCAAACAGTCTCCCGCCAGAGAGTGAGAAAAGGAAAGGACTACGCAGGGGCTCTGAAGGAATAATGACCCTGCTCCGGTGAGGAGGGGTGGGGAGAAATAGGATTTTAGCTGCTGTGTGTCAATGAAGTGGGAAATATTTGGATTTCTGATATAAAGAGTTAAACACCTTAAGCGCACCTGTGGTATAAACCCCAAAGATCCAAAGGCTTTGTTAAGATTAAACAAATTAAGAAAGGAAAAGTGCTGTGGCTGCCTTTCTTAAAGGCTCTGCTGCAGTTTTGATTTGATTTATTTAGCACATGTTAAAAAAGAACAATAACAACACAACAACAAGGTTACATTTATGAGACATTAAGTAAAGGAAATGCAAAGGAAACCCATGAATGAAAAAGAAAAATGAAAAAAAAAAAAACTGTATGAAAATGGGACAGAAGAAAGGAACAATGAAATGAGGAGAGAAAATAAAGAGTAAAGAAAGAGAGAAAAGGGAAATTTATAATAAAAAACAAAAATGGTATGCAATTGATACAATACGATATTTTCACTGATTTGTATTTGAACAATAATAGCCATCCATCATTTGATGAAGTAGAATGGTAGAAAAGCCATGTAATAAAGATCAGAATATATATATATATATATATATATATATATATATATATATATATATATATATATATATATATATATATATACAAAAAATGGTCAATGCCTTTGTGAACGGGAGTGCCACCACAGAGTTCTAATAGTGTGCTGGATTAGCCTCTGAGTCCCAGAGGAGTGGGGGACAAATGGAAATTCCCTTGCAGCTCAGTGATAGAATAGCATAGTGTGCTTATTTCCTCAGGACTTATGTAATATGCTATAGCAACTTGTTGATCTACGGAGCCTCTTTTGTTTTCAGTGGCATGTTGATTACTTGCCGTGCTTACTCAATGGGACTATTTTTAACTCATCATGCATACACTTTAGCAGATGTGTGAATATGTGGCATTCCAAGCATAGCTGCAACTAGGTCATTCTGTAAAGAACAATACAAACATCAAGTCTCATAAATACTTTCCTGTGCATGCAAATCACGCAGTGTGAGAGTGTATCTTATTTTAAGTCATTCACGTTCTCCGTTGCTGATGTTGATGCTGTGCAGCTTTACAGGAGGTCGTCGTAAAGAGGAGCGCAGAGAAAGCCTGCCCTGCGGAAACCTGAGCACGGACAGCGAGGCGGAGGCTTCCAGACGGTCCTCCTTCCTCAGGATGGTCAGTCTAGGCAAGCTGAAGAGGGAGTCCATGTCAGACAAGGCGTCCCAGGAGGCTGAGGAGGAAACAGAGGAGGAGGAGCCGGTGGTCAAAACCAGAGAGCCCCTCTCAGGTAACAATCAAAGAAACATCAGGTGTAGCGAGCCAAAAAATCTTTTGCTATATGAGTTTGCTTTACATTGGAGAACTTTTTCTCTCTCTGCGTAAGTTCAGCAGTACATCCTCCCAATCCTAGACAACTCTCTAAAGAGGCTGTGAGGTCCCCAGATCCCTGAGTCATTGAGTTCAATCAAAACCAGACTGTGAAATTAGGAAATGACCGCACTTCCCCCCAGGTTCCTCTAGATAGAACCTAGCTACTGTTCACAGACTCCACAGGGAAGTTGGTCAAACCATCCCTTTGGTGACAAATAAACACAGCTGCCATTTTCTCTTCTTGCTCCTAACAGTGCTGGAGATCCTACAGTTGGTTAACAACAGGGACCTTCTCCTGGCCGACACACACATCCAGGAGTTGGAGCGAGAGTGTGAGCTGCTGTCTCTCATTCCAAACTCAGCTACTCCCACCCTTACTCCTACCTTTTTTCTCAGTACCCCTCCTGGCATGATCCCTTTATCGTCCTCATCCTTAGACGAGTCCAATGCAACCCTGGACTCAGGCCTGCGAAAGGCTAAGGATGTGGAGCTCCTGTATGAGGCTCTGCAGAGGGAGATGTGGGACGTGGTGCGGGAGTCCCTCCGCCAGCCCAGCGCTGGTCCCAACCTGGGGCTGGTGGTGCTGGTCATCCAACAGGAGGAGCATGCTGATGCTACCTGGGCCCTGAGAGAGGTGACCAAGTCAGAGCGAGAGGGCCCCCAGATCCAGGCCAGCCATCGTCCCCGGCGACTTAAAATGAAGTGGAGGCAGGCTGTAATGGAGGCGGCAGATTGGAGCCTGCCACATCAGGTAGACACCCAGGCGGGCCAGTTGGCCTCATACCTGGAGCGCCTGAGGGGTCGGATGGTGGACGACCTGGATGCAGCCAGGAGGAATGCTGTATCCATTTACCCAGAGGAGTTTGCTGCCTTTCAGGTGTATGTGGACAGTTACCATCGAGCCGTGGCCAAGCGTCTTCGGACCATCACCAGCGGCCCGCTGCAGATCACAGACGTCTATTCTTTACTGGACTGGTTCTACAACATCTACAACAGGTAGGATACCATGTTAGACAGGGATGCTCCAATGCTCCTCCTAACCATACGACTTTATTTCTACCTTTAAATACAACCCAAGGGAGCGTTTTCCGCAAAGTTCACGGTTTTAAGCATATCTCTAACGTTGTGAAACGGTTGCAGTTTGGTTATGCTTAGGCATCAAAACTACTTAGTAAAGTTTGGGTTAAAATCAGACGTTACTTCACTTCCAGTTACACATGTGACGCTTAAGGTGATGTCTGTAAAAGTTAAAACAACTTATAACAAATTATATTATTAAAAGGCATTTAATAATATAATAATAATGTATCCTTTATTAATCCCACAAGGGGAAATTACAAATTTACACTCTGTTGTTATTACACACATTACACACAGGCCTGAATTACACACACATGCTCAGTACTTATACATGCACTAAATGGAGAGATGTCAGAGGGGGGGGGGGGCAGCCCATGCAACCAAACCTTACTTTTATTTTCCAACGGGGCTTGTTTGACCCATCCTCGACCCCCGGTGTTTTCCGGTGGAGAACAGTCTTGGATGATCCCATCGAGCAATGATTTGTAATTTTCTGACAGGGATGTCCTTGGAACCATTAGCACAACCACCGCCATCAACTATGCTACACTGGAGCCCATTCTGCCCCAAGACACAGTGGACAAGCTGGAACAGGACTGCATCAGTATCGTCAGGGTAAAAAACGGCTCTTTTCACACAGCTGTCCTTTAGAAAATCAACCTAGAAGACACCTTTTAATTTCACGCTGTGATTTTCAGGAGAAGGTGACAATAGAGTTGATTCAGGTTCTGGATGAAGAGGAGAGGCGATGGGCCCAGACTCTGCACATAGAGGAGTACCAGTCCCACCTAGCACGCTCAGTCATTCAGGTAGAGTGTCACAAGTCATTTTCACTGTGAGATGATTTTAATAAATGCCATTTTAGCCTAAGATACAGATGTTTTATGGCTTGTGTCTTTCACAATTCCAGAGGTTGAAGGTGGACTTGGACAGATCTACATCTGTGAACCAGTTTCTAGGTGCGAGAGTGGCTCGCTGTAGTCTCATTGGACTAGCTGACTTTCTCTACAAGTGAGTATATACTGTCAGAGAGGCATAAAGTCAGGGAAACATTTTGCAAAAAAAATATAAAGTGGGATTTTAACCAAAATTGTGCAGGTAGTAAACAATACACTTGATTCAAACTAGAGTACACTTTTGAAGACAGAGTTGGGTCTTTTGGGCATGCCCCGTGTTTTTACTGGACGGGATTATTCATTTTAAGATTGTATTAGGATTCAGCAAGTTTTCATAAAAAAAAATGTGTCCAGTTTCCAGAGGAAAGTGGAGATGTTTCATGAGACTCAGGCAGAATTTGGAGACCGAGGGGACGGATATGTTTCCAGGACCATAGCTCTGGTCAACTGCTGCCCTCCTCTCAGGTAAGACAAACGACTCATTATCCAACTGAAAATGTTCATTTTCTGCAGTCTCATTACCTCCTGTGTATTCCTGTAGAACCTTAGTGGAGCGCTGCAGGCAGTGTGACCCACAGGGTAGCGAAGAGTCTGTGCAGAGAGCCAACTCCTCCCTGGACAGGATCATCAACCAGTCAGTGAGGGTGCTGACTGACAGACTGTTTGAGCACATCAGGGTGAGTAAGTCATGAGAAAGTCTCATCTCAGGCCTTAAAGCTTGTTTCTCTTCATCAAGACTCGTCATGACATGGCCAGGATAACTACTGGGAATATTCAGTACCCTCTGTGGTCTAAGGGCATTTTTACATTTCCTTTTGAATTCACCTTTTAAGGGTCATGCTAGTGAACAATCCTTGTGTGTTTCATATCAAAATGCTCAGAACAAACTCAGCTTTCTGTAAAGTGAGGCCCATATTTGTTCCTTTTTGAAATTTTTTAAATCTCTTAAATTAGTTCACAAAAGTCTTCACTGTTAGACTTTGCTGTAATTTCTACAGTTACTGATCACAAAATGCCCACTGAAATACAATCATTTTCTTTTCTGGTTCATTACTGTAATAAGCATTGCATCATGGGTATGAACAGTTAATTTCCAGTGATTTACTGTATTGAATTTGCGGTAGTCTGCTGTAACGGCAGTAATGCTACTGTAGTTGAATAAGACAGACTTCTATTCATAGCAATAACATTGTTAGTTAAAATTATAGAAGCTTAGAAATGAAATGGAAAAATTAAATATCTCTGTAAAATTTAAAAAATACATTTTATTTGGTACGTTTTTAGCAGTGAAGGTAATAATGAACGTTGGCATGTTACAGTAAGGGCATTATACTGTAAAAAAAAGTTATGGTACTGTAATGGGGTAATTACAGTTACCGCAAATATACAGTACAATAAAAAGTCTAACAGTGTTGGGTTCACCAAAGTAGCTTAATATATTAATAAAATAGTGAATAAATGTCTAAAAGGAAATTTTGTTATATCACTTTTTGAGTAGGAGTGTTGTTGAACATCACTTGGAGTCACATGTGCAGCTTTTGTCCTCAGAGGGTCAAATGTGAACACAAAATAATCTTTATATATCTCAAATTCACATCCACCGAGCATGTTGGCTTTGTAGTAGTGAAACAAGTAAAAGTAGCAATCCCACAGTGTAAAAATATTCCATTAACAGTAAAAGCTGCCAGAGTTGAGTCACTCCAAAAAAGGCATTATAAAGAAAAAGGGAAAAAAAAGCGCCTTCCATTCAAAATGATACTTTAGTACACGTAAAAAAATCAGATAAAGTAACATTAGATAAAGCACTCATTGTGTAGCCTAATGACCCATGGCAGCATTTTAATACTGACATATTTCATTATTAAATCACAGTTCCAGATGCATTAACGTACAAGCAGCATTTTATTGTCGTAGCTTGATGTCGAGCTACTTGTAACTTTCTATGTAGTTTAATTAAATGATTCATATTTTATAAAAATCACACTTTTTGTATGTAAAATAGTAATCTGCAAAGTAATTACAGCCATCAGATTAATGGAGTAGAAGTATTAAGTAAAAAAAGGAAGCACAAGTACCTAGAATATACACATTATACATCATTATACACAAGTACAGTACTTGTGAAACAAGATTTAAGCAAAACCTTTGTAGTGTCAACACAAAATATAAAAATATATATATATAATGTAAGTAGTGCAGGAAAAAAGAGAAGGGGGGAAACATGGTCCAAAGTCCTGAGAGCAACTATATACATATATAAAATAGTAGAAAGATAGAGGGTTTGTATACACATTATGTAAAAAATAATAGGTATATTATGCAAAAATATTGCAATGAAAATATGCAAAAAATAGGAATTATGCAAAAATAATGAGTACCTCAACTCAACATTACATTTAAGTACAGTAGGCCTACTTGAGTAAATGTACTCTGTTAATCAGAGCGTATTGTTGTTCCAGCCTTTCTTTGACAAACTGATAAAGAGAAAATGGCTGAACAACACAGAGGCCTTTGAGGCCATTGAAGCCAGCATTAAACAACACTTCAAGAAGTTCAGAAGGATGGACCCTCCACCTTACCAGGTAAGCTCCGTCGGAGGTGGTGTTTATCATCTTTACATGGTTATGTACTCTGCAGCATTTGCATGAAGGTAATATGCAACGGTGAAAGAAGTATTCAGATCCTTTACTAATACCACACTGGAAAAATACTCTGTTACAAGTAAACATCCTGCATTGAAAATGTTACTTAGTAAAAGTATGTAAGTATCATTAGGAAAATGTACTTAAAGTATTAAAGGAAGTCAATGCAGAAATACCCTCCCATTGTAGAAAGTGTAAAGGATCCAAATAGTTGTGTGTTTAATGGTCTCATCATCTCAGCTTGGACGTTGTTATGTTGTTGGCTAGTTTCATTTATAATAAAACATCAGATTTTATAAACTCCATGTGTTTTGTGTGCAGACATCCTAATGTGTAAAGTAACTAGTATCTAAAGCTGTCAGATGAATGTAGTGGAGTAAAAAGTAGAATATTTCTCTCTAAAATGTAGCCGAGTAGAAGTAGAAAGTGGCATGAAAAGAACTAAAGTACTTAACATTTGTACTTAAGTACAGTACTTTACTAAATGTACTTGGTTACCACCTCTGGTTATGTGTAACCAGTCAGTGATTCATTGTGTGCATGGCTGGCAGACACTGGTAGGAGAGGTGCACCGGCGGGTCCTGGTGGAGTATGTCCGAGCCATCATGCGGGGGCGGGTCATCTGCACATCCTCCAAGATGAGAAAGAGGATGGCTTTCCGCCTGCAAGATGAAGCCAAACAGCTGAAAGGACTTTTTAAGGATCTGGTTAGTGCATACGTCATACAACACATTCTATTTTTGAACTAATCAGGTAATGGTATTACCTGATTGGTAATGGATCACCACCAACAGTGGTGATCCATCTGTCCGTGATCCACTCTATTCCTATGGGTGAAGTCAAGCGTCTTCAACATGCAAAGCATTCTGGGTAGGGCGCCATCTTTATGCAAATGAATCTGTTGAACGCAACGCGACTATCCAGTAGAAGTAGACGAAAATCTTTCAAACTGACCTTTGCCAATCTGAAATGAAGACAGATTCAAATAATATTAATAAAGTATACTTTATTAATCCCACAAGGGGAAATTACAATGTTTTCACTCTGTTGTTACTACACACAGGCCTTAATTCCACACACATGCTCAGTACCTATACATGCACTAAATGGAGAAATGTCAGAGTTGGGGGGCTGCCCATGGAAAGGCATCTCTCCAGCTACCAGTCTACCACCATACTTTGGTCCGTACGGACCATAATTTTGTAAAATATGACATTGTATTCCGTCACGGCAGTGGTTTGAAATTCTCAAGCAGCCAGACCCACGTGACATGTCGCGACACCACGCTTCAGTCGAGTCGCAAAAATGGCTCAGCACTGTTAGTGTTCATAGGAAATGTAGGGTGAGTACTGCAAGCAGTGTTGCCAGATAACGATTACGTTTCCAGGCCAAAGACACCCATTTGTTTTGGTGGTTTTTGGTGGTCTGGAAACACTGACTTTAGGCATCGTTTCTGCATCCTGCCAAATGAAACAGACACTTTGCTTCATTCATCAGCGGCCACATTGGCAAGTAACTTTAAAAAGTTCATTTTTACCCACATTTGGCAGGTTGGAGGGTGTCAATTTAAAGCCCTGATTATAAATAATTCCAATATGCTGATTGCTGATTGAAAAACACTGAGCAGAGCTGGCACGGGGTCAGAGTCTGTGGGCTGTGAATGGAGCCTGACCCGGGGACTTCCTAGGTCAGGAATAACTCAGACAGTGTTGATACAGCAGTGAGCTCTGAAAAATGGCTGCCGTCAGTGAGATGGAGATGGATGGACCGGGCTTACGTTAGCACTTGCCAGAGAAGGGAAGAGGGTATAAAACTAGGCCTGACAGCGTGGCATTTGCCCCCTTTCTGTGTGCGAGTTCAAACAAGTGTCCGTCACCTCGGCTGACAACAGGAAGCTGCTGTGTTCAGAAGGAACTTCCTGTTCCTGTCAGCTGGCTAGCTTTGATGTGGCTCTGGGGTGGACTTGATGGCCTTTTTCACAGAGAAGCGGGATGAAGTGTCTTCTGTGGCAACATGGAATGTGTGTGTGTGAGTGAATGAGTGTGTGTGTGTGGGGGGTGATTAATGTCTAAAAAAGACATTGTTATTTTTAGGGAATGCCAGGCCAAAGAATTCTGCTTTCTTTTTCCTGAGTGTTTGGATGAAAAACATGATCTAGAAAAACAGAGGTGGAGTTTTGTTATTCACTCAGTAGATCACCTCTGGCCTTTAAATGTATTAATCTGTGTCTCCTCTGAAGGTTTTATTGTTCATGGCAAGTCGTGCCTCATCTTAAAAACACACGTTTAATCAGAAGAAAAGGTCCTTTGGATGAACAGCAATAACAAATGCAGTGGACCTAAACAGTTTTGGGTTTCTAAAAAGTTGATCGATTTAATAGAAAGTACCGTTATACTTGTTGCTGGATAATGAAATTGGCATCTACGCTCTTTGTCTACACTCTTCTGCAGGAATCCAGTTCATCCTGGTTAGACAGCGTCATCTGCCACCTAGCTGACATCATCCTCCTGGAGGACACGCCCTCTATCCAGATGGAGGTGGCTGTCCTGGTGAAAGAGTTTCCAGATATACGGTGAGTGATTTATTTTTAACAAATTAACAGTGTTGGAACATTTTCTATTGCAACCAGGAAGTGTCTCTAAAAGCACATATTCTCTCTACTATACCCCTGAAGGTATTCTTTTATGCTTATGGCTACACATTCAGTGTTGTTTTTGGCCCTTAGCCAAAGCAAGGAAAAAGTAAGACTATGTAGCCTATGTTTGGTTTTGTTTTTTTTTGAGTCACAATGGATCAAAACAAGGAAAAGGAGCGTGGAAACATATCTACTTAACTTTGCTATTTTTGGAGTGGATAGCGGGTTTGTTTTGAGAATGGATGAGGCGGAGAGGCCTCGAGGGGGCTGGGGATGGAGGGGGGGGGGGCTGTTTGTGCACAGATTAAAACTCAGGTGACACTTGGCAACCTAAGACGGGCCGTATGTGACGCACTACCCTCTGCGGAGCAGACAGGAAGCTGCTGCCGAGTACTTCCTGTTCCTGCCACCCTGCAGGAGACAGACTGGTGCCACAGATGGAATCAAAGAGGGAGAGGTGTGGAAGAGGAGAGCAAAACATAGTAGTTCAGACCTGGAGACATGCTAACTCACTGCTTGACTCACCCCTTTTTTTCTGTATGGCATCCCCCTGCTGGTATTTTTGGAGATCAAAGGGCTACCGGCCTTTCTGCAAGTCTTTGGGTGCGTCATTTTACTGAGCAGAGTCCATACATGCACACGTGACTGTGTGTACACATGGGCATACAAGTCAGTCCTTCAAACACACATCCTCCTTCAAACATATCCTTAAATGCCAAATGCCAAGATGCTTTGTAGATTAGTTTTAGGAAAAACAGCTTTTGGGTCCCAAGATCGTGAAAAATCCCTTGATATGACAATTGTTTTGTCTTCTTCATCACTAATTCATCAAAAACAACTGGAGATTTAATGGATTATTGTAAAAACCTGTATGTACAATATTCACACCTGCAGACACATGAGTATTACCAACATTTCTAACTGCATTGTTTCCAGATAGAAAAGAATAAACGCCAGTCAAAAGGGATTTTTTTCCCAACCTGGATAAACACCGATTCTTTGCAAAGATGTTTTTGTCTACTCCTTTGAATATTTGGACAAACCTACGCTACAGCGTAGCAAGTAAAATGGATAGTGAAATGCAATGTGACATGGTCCTAAAGCTACATGTCAAAAGAATCATGGGAAATGGGGTTGTTAGGGAAATATCTTTCTGAATAACAGAATTGAAAAACTAACCAAAAAACAAATTGACAATTCAAAAGTATCGTAACCTTGATAAACAATTATACATATGTGTAAATGTAACTTCTTTGTACATTTACAAACACAAGCTCTGTTTGTTATTGGCTTAATATATAACCATAATATAGCATTAATATAGTAAGTTACACATATAAAATCCTAATAAAATATGCCTTTTTAGAAAGAGGCACCAAATGTTCTGTTCCTTTCCAGAAACCGATGCTATGACTCAGAGAGCTGTGACTGTTACTCAAAGTCATTAAAGCCTTTGCCGACACCAAACAGACCCAATTTCCATTAACACCCGTCTACCTCCCTTCCTCCCCGTATCCTTCCTCCCTACAGGAAGAAGCACGTCTCCACCCTGCTGAATATAAGAGGGATGGTGCGGCAGGCCGAGCGCCAGGAGATCCTCAACATCGTCAAAGACTTTGAATGCAGAAATGCCCTCATGTGCAGGGACCACGCCCTCTTTTCCGACATCCCCATCACCTCGGAGGTGCACTGTATCAGCCTGGGTCTCCTCCGCCTCGCCATGACCATCTCCAACTGGTTCTCAGAGCACCGTCCCAGGCGAAACTGCACGGCAAGTGGCAGGAATGAAAAATCTCAACCTGCAGAGGGCCAGAACATAGAAGACATAAATAAACTTCACCGAGAAGACTAGCTGTTGGTGTTTGTGTTAGGAGAGCAGTCACAGGCACACTGTGAAGCCAGTGATGAGATGTGCATGCACCTTGAAACTGATTGTACCAAATATAGTTACCAGAAACTTGACCTCAGGTACTGCTTGTACTGTACACGCTCACTGACTCACACTGTCATTTCTCCATCTCCAGAAGTGCATTTTAAATGGAAATGTGAAACAGACCGTACATCATAACAATCACAATGATTTCTAGTTTTTTTTATATATATATATATAGACATGGATCTACACATCTACAGAAGTAAACAAGTGGTATCAAATATCCTCAAAATGTAACTTCTCCATTCATTCCAGTCATTTTTTAAGCCTTTATTCCCACAGATGCAACTGCTAGCAGATGCAATGCAATATGATCTAGGATGTCTTGCTGTTTAACATATATATATACACATATATATACACCCAACTATATATACCCATTCTCTGGTATATAGTCCACATCTATGCGAGTATATAGTGTATAGAAATGGCAATGTGTTGAAACTCACTGTGAATGAAATGGATGTGTTGCTGGAAACGTAATAAAAACCCATTGATTGGGTAGACTGAACAGATAAAGCAGCTCTGTTGTGTTCTGTGTATCAGGTTATGTCTGCTGTCATAGTAATGTCCAGTGTAGTCAGTATCAATGGAAGTACATTGACCAGGATAACTGCCCTCACCTTCCCCTCCCAGTGTGTAGCCATTCTCAAACTCCTTTCAGGAACAACAGAAAACTTCAAGCTAGCAAGCTGCACCCTGAAACTGGAAGGTTTTGAAGAAGATTTGGATGGTGCAACAAGGCAGGCGTGCTTGGTTCTTTCTGGGAATGATTGTGAAGATTTACAAAGAATATGTTTGACATGTCCTCTCTAACTGGGACATTTTGGGGCCGATTGGTGGGATTGATGTGGAAGAAGTACACACGGAGATACACTGGTAATGCGGTTTAACAATGCATCAGCATTTAAATAGCTCCTGTTACTGTATTGCATTTTCTTCTACGGGGTGCAAATGTTCCACCAAAACAAGCTCCTTCCAGAGACTATTTAGCAGAGCCACCGTCGCTGAGTCCAGAGTTTAGTGCCATCCAAGACAGTTGTGATTGGTTTAAAGAAATGCAAACAACCCAGAGTGTGTTTTTCTTCTTTCCTGGAATATATGTGTCGTCTAGCAAGACCTTACGTCACAGCATGTTGAGATAGGTCTGGCAATGTGAGACTTTGTCCGCTACCAACTCTTAGAATGGATATGGTACTGCAGAATTATAGTCTTGTTGTGCCTACTTCTGAGTTTAGGTGTTGTGGCCCCTGCACATGGGAGTGTCAGACACTAAGTCTACATTTATGTTAAACAATACATACCAAAAGGCACTGTGACAAATGGGTCTGACGCAGAACTACATATGCACACATGTCTTCATTGTTTATCTTATGGATATGGTAGCTTTGTTCAGTAAACTGAGATCTTGAAATATGGGGCTCCACCACGGCTACTATATGACGCTCCACCGCCACACTGCAAGAGGGGTCACACACCCCGAGGCCAACAACGGGATGTTTTTCAATAAACTAAGATTTCCTGTTGTCCACCGAGGTGCCAACGGATGCTTTTATTGGAGCCAAGTTTACGTTATGTGCTAGGAGGGAACTTCCCCTCTGCTGGTCAGAGTGAAGGTGAAGCGGCAACGGTGCTTTTCATGTCTGAGCTGCTCGTTGGCTTCTCAAAACAAAGTCGGCCAGCCTCAGCAGGGGTTAGTAGTCAGTATATGTCTGGATTTGAGCAGCAGCCGGCCTCCAAATGTAGAAATTACTACTAAAGTTGTGCAGTCAGATTGTGGATGGACACACTGAAACGTTTATCTGGAAACCCTAAAGTCTGGTCAGGTCTTTGGGCATCCTATTCATCATCCAGCAGTGAGGTCGGGGGGTCGGGGTGGTAAAGTTCGGTCGCAGGTCACACAGGACATGATGGGCATCAGTTCATCTTAGTGATCCAATGAGTCTCTTAGATTTTGCACACAACAGCTGGTAAATCTAAAGTGGAAACACTATTTTTGGAATTAAATTGATATTTTTTAGTTTTGTAGTAGTAGTAGCTAGAAGTTGTAGTGGTAAGCTAGTAGTAGTAGTATTTTTGAATTCTCAACTTGTATATATTCAAATATGTGTTCTTGTGTTTTATCCCATTATTATTTCATGTATATTGTATGTATGTACATTGTATCCTAGTATTTCATTATATTTATTATATCTGTCCTGTGGGACTGATTTTGATGCTGCAACACTGTAATTTCCCATTTTATTGGGATCAATAAATTTCTTTCTTTCTATCTATCTATCTATCTATCTATCTATCTATCTATCTATCTATCTATCTATCTATCTATCTATCTATCTATCTATCTAGTAGTAGTTGTTGTAGCAGTAGTAGTAGGCTTTCGAAATATCCAGAATCTATTAATATAAAAATATTGTTCATTTCAAGTTTCCACCTCACATTTGTGTTATTTGCTTACTGCAGTGCGTCCCAATTTTATTTTCAGACATACCCCCAGGGGTTCTCCTGCAGTGAGAAATGTTTTGAGGTTTTAGCCAGCCCCAGTGTTGTAGTCAAGACCACCTAAACCAAGACCAAGTCATCAACAGACCAGAGTGCAGGAGCGATTTTAGGATCAGACCTTTAGGGGGTCTAGGCCCTTAATGAGAATGTGACATGGTGCCTTGCAAAAGTGTTAACCTCCACCCTTGTTAAATCAGTAATTGGATTAGCCAATCATCTCTGAGCTAGCTACTGAACAACAACGTCAGCTAACGTTTACACTATTAACACTATGATGGAACTAAACCTGACACTTTATAAGTTACAGTAATAACGACCAATTGAATTTTATGCTCTAACGTTAAACTTCCAAACCGCACGCCCAACAGATTAGATAGAGCACCATTTCACAATCTGCCATGACACTGGGCTGAAATGTGAATTTAGACAAAAGTAGGAAGTAACCTGTACAATGAATGCCAAGATGAAAGTAATTTACTGATGTTTGGTTTTATGATTACATTGCAATCATATTTGTAAGAAAAATATACCAGTGCTTTTGAGTGTTTTCTTCTTGGAATGAAACAGTGTAGGATAATGGCTTTGAAGTAATTTTTGTAGATACATTTTGATGTTGATACATATGATTTGTGTATAAGTATTGATGCATTGCCAATACCAGGTATGCTATAATACTATTTAAAATGATTGTCTCTGATGACAGTACGTCATTGGATAAGCGATTCCATTGCAGATGTGTAGAAGTGGACGGTCGGTTGTCTCCAGATATATTGACATTCATGATGGCCAGTGACTCAGAGATAAATGAACTACTTTGTTGCTCATTGCTGTGTTACATTCACATTCAACATCTGGCAATGTGTTCAGTCCTGCAGGGACTTCTTCTTATTGACATGCTTTTGATTTATTGCTAAATATAACCAGCGTGCACCACAAGGAAAAGTTCCACCTAAGCCTGAAAAAGGCTTTCAAACATCCTTCAAGCTGTTTACCTACTACAGTCAATAGAGTTCAGATATCTCTGACCTTGGATTGCACTGTGCACTTGTTTTTATTTTGAATAAGTTCCACGAATTTGTGGAACAGGAAGAAGCTTAAGCGAAGTTGGCATCAGCTGAATATTACATTTGGCAGTGTGGCTTTTGAGTCATATGTATATCTCAGAGTATTATCAGACGTCCTTTCATACAGCAGACTGCAGGCGGATGTTGAGTCTCTGTTTTCCAGGTATCCCAGGCAGGGATCACCATCTGACTGACTCGGGCAGGTAGGACTGGGGGCCAAAGTCTTGGAGGTTTCCCTTGATCAAGCTGTTAAAGGTGGAACAGTCCACAGAATCACAATGCAATCCCTGGGAAGCACTCCCCTGCTTCCTCTCATTAACACAGCTCTGCAATGGAAAATCCATCTGGCTCTATTCGCTGTTTGTTTTCGGAAGCAAGCCGTGCCCTGTCTTTGTTCACACTGTCATGCACTTTTGGTGGTTCCAATCTTTTCTGTTTGTTTACTCTTCATGCAATATATATGTAGGTATATGTATGTATAAAAGTACTCTCTTGTCTCAGGTCAGTTCTTGTTCAGTCTAGACCAGGTAGCTCCAGTCAATGCATATATGCCAATAACTCAGGCTAGGGGACTCATATGCTAGAAATATTGAGCTGATAGTGGCCATTTTAAAGCAGCCAGTTTAAACTGTGGTGGATTTCTGAGGACTATGGTTACTTGGTCCTCAGATCTCTGCAGGGTAAATCCAGACAGCTAGCTAGACTATCTGTCCAATCTGAGGACTATGGTTACCTGGTCCTCAGATCTCTGCAGGGTAAATCCAGACAGCTAGCTAGACTATCTGTCCAATCTGAGGACTATGGTTACCTGGTCCTCAGGTCTCTGCAGGGTAAATCCAGACAGCTAGCTAGACTATCTGTCCAATCAGAGTTTTCTGCTGCACGACTAAAAACAACTTTTGAACATACACATGTTCCACCATAACAAGTTCCTTCTCTGGGCTATTTTGCAGCGGCACTATGGCTTAGCGCCACCCATGACAATTGTGATTGGTTTAAAGACATGCCAATAAACCAGAGCATGTTTTTTCCCATCCCTGAATGCTGTGTGGACTCGCCAGACCCTCCTGTAACTTACGGAAGAAGTTCTCCTTTTGATAATGCTCAAATATGTAAGTGTCCCTCAACAGCACTAACCCTAATTATGGGGAACACTCCACCATGCCGTGTTTTTGGAGCTTTCTTGGTTTAAATTGAATGAATTTAAAAGGGCGTTATTGAACTACATTATTAAATTGAGGTCCAGTGAGGGCCAGTGGCAGCTTCATCAGACGTCTAACACATGTTATTCACTTAGTCCGGGTGGGTGAGGTTTGGCCCTGTCAGCCAACAGAACGGGTCATTATATGAGGTAATAAGCCGCTCTGACATGACCCTTTTATGGCAGGATTCAATAGAGAGAACCTTCTGTCCTCTCCCATGTCCAGTATGCACTGTCTGTCAGGATGGCTGCCCACTTGAACCAAAACAATGGTGCACTTCGTCACTCCTGATGGGATATCCTGATTTATGTTATCTGAGTGTATCCATCAAGTGGATCTTTATTTAGCAATGAGGAGGTGGAAGGCCCTGGCTGTCAGTGCCTACTCAACTCCAGATCAGACCCAACAGACACGCCAACCTGTTTGTTTCATTATCAACAGTCACATTCAATCTCAGGCTTTGGCCACAGACAGGAAGTTCACCTTTGTTCATAGCAGATACTGCAATCTAAAATCTTAAATCACTTTTTGTTCTTAGAATGAATCAGCAAAACAAGACTTTATTTTTTTAAATGCCGAAATCATTGATTTGTGCTAAAAGTTATCCAGGGTGGAGATGAATATTTTTGCTCTGGCCTAATGCCACTTACACTGTAAACATCCCAACCTGTGGAGTTATTTGTTTTCCTTTGTTTAAACTATTTTGACATGTAGATAATAGTGAGAAAAAAACAGGGGGAGGCTTTGTTGCTCCTGACTGTCTGTATTTATGCGAGCACATCCCCTGGCCTCACAAACCTGGCCTCATTACAGCAGGATGCTCAGCATCAACGCCAATCAACCAATGAGACAGAAGTAAAGAAGAGGATAGAACTCCTCTAAACTCCAGATAGTGATCATAAAAGAAGAAAACCAAGGTACTTAGAATTGTAGAAATTGTTGCTTTTCTAGCAGTGTTGGTCCGTCAGTCTGCCTGCATGCATGGTGTATGGTGGATGGATTGCCATTGAGCCGCCTATACATAATAATTGGTTGAAAGGTCAGCGGCAGCTAGGTCAAAGTTGTAATAATTTGAACTTTGAGAGCAGCGCATGGCGGCAAATCAGCGCCAAGGCTAGCTTTGCGCCTAGTTGGGTGGCACCAGCTCATCAAAGTTGTACCGCGGATCATGCGTAGTCGGCTTGACATTTTGTGATAGGGAGGAGCACCACCTGGGTTAGGGTTAGTGCGAAAGGGTTAAAGTGAAATATAATTGAGTATTCTTTGATGTATCGCCGTGTGATGTGGTATCGATACACATGTCCCAATCAGGATGAACATTGATGTCCCTTCCTTTGATTTATGACCAAATCTATGCAAAAAATGCTAACAGGCTTAACAGTGCCTGAAATGGTTTAATGACAGTACCTCTGTCAGTGGGGAGTTGCGTTGGGAACCGGAGGGTCGCATGTTCAAGTCCCCATACGGACCAAAGTATGGTGGTGGACTGGTAGCTGGAGAGGTGCCAGTTCACCTCCTGGGGCTCCTGAGGTACTCTTGAGCAAGGCACCAAATGCAATGTGCCTTTCCATGGGCAGCCCCCCCCAACTCTGGCATCCCTCCATTTTGTGCATGTGTGTGTAATTCAGGCCTGTGTGTAATAACAACAGAGTGAAAACATTGTACTTTCCCCTTGCGGGATTAATAAAGTATACCTTATTATTATTATTATACTCACCAGTACTGAGTACCCACACTTCTCTTTGTCCACATGAGTACGCTTACTTCTGATTGTTTTTGACAGTATTATTAATAGGCTGATATATAGACGGTAATATAAGGTCTATGGCTGATATTTATACCAAATCAGGCTATGTATCATGAATTATTGGGAAAAATTATTCAATGTAAATTCAGACTTTCCGCACCCCATAAAGCCCAGGGTAATGATCATTTATTTCACAGGCAAATTTTCAGACACTGCAACTTTTTAACTGTAAGATTGGCAGTCTAATCAGGCTCGTTAGATTGAATCATCGTTGGCTATTCTGTTTACCCCTACAAGATATACATATAAATATAAATGTATCCAAGACACGTGATGATTGTTTCATGCAACTGCTAAAATATAGCACTTTTTTTGGTCCAATCCAGGCGCTGATGCTAAACAAAGACTGTAAACTTTATATTATACCTGCTTAGCATCATTGTGCTAGCATTGTCATTGTGAGCATGTTATCTTGCTAATGTCAGCATTTAGCTTAAAGCACCACCGTGCCTACTTATATTCTGTGAGAGTGCTGGCATGGCTGTAGTCCAATATTATTTTAAATGTTGCAATGATGTTAACGCTCAATTTTTTTGCCCACTGAGATTCATATTTACCCCAAAAATCAAGTTGCACAGGTACAGACCAGTACATGGAGGGACAGTACCCTCCATGATGTAAATGTTAGCAGTCAATCTGTTTATCCTCAGTATAGCCTCTTCTCATTGGCAAATGCATTTTGTACAGCTTCCACAATAACTTCACAAAAACAAGAGGTTAAAAATAGATGAGAGGCAAAAGAAGGAGCAGAGAGTGGGGATGACAGTGAGTGACTTTGCTGTCAGATCTTTTCATGGAAAACAGGGTGGACAAGCGGACATCCTTAAAAGCTGTGTATTTGTGAGGGAAGTGCATGGCCTGTCCTAGAGGCCTCACCTTTACTCTCTGGGAGGACATTCTGTTGTTGTAACCCCTAACACAGACATGGGCATTGCTGCATCTAACAAAATAAAAAGGGTCAGGAGCCAATGTTTTGATATGCTCAGTTACCAAATGTGAAAAATTCAATCATTTGGATTATTATAAAGTCTGTCTTGTTGTGCCGTCCTGTTCTTCTCATTACAATCACAGCTGACTCCGTTTGTGAATTAAGTAAAATGTTTCAAATGAATGAACAAAAGCATGATCAATCAGGGACTTCTTGTGGCTTGCACTTGAAAGTGTCCCTGAATATTTTCCTGATGACAACGTCCATGCGTCTGCCAGGGTTTGTGGCAGGGAACAAAGGTAATGCACCGTTTGTCCAACTAGGAGAAGCTCCTCCAGTATTGGTGATGCAGCCTCCCCCGTATTCTTTTGTCACGATCTCCACCACCTGCCAGCAAGTTGTCTGTTCCTACAGTTAACAACAAATTTATTGGCCCAGGCCAATTGCAAGAACGGAAACTACTTTGCATGGCAAGGAATAAGTCTGGAGTTAAACAATGGTTCCTCTTGTGAAATATTACAACAAGGTCTAACCTTTGGCTTCTTGTGCCTTCTCCCCCGGCTTATTTGCGTAAGCAGGTTGTGCTCTGTACCCCATCAGGAAGAGGTGTTGCAGGAAACCCACATCTGATGTAGGATTTAGAGTAAACTTTACGTTAGACCCCAAAAGAGCGCGTATCTGATCCCTCAAGCAGGTGAAAGAAAGGGTAAACACAAGTGTGACCTGTGCCCCACAATCCACAGGGAGCCAAAGATTCACATTACTGGATTTTATTGGAGGCCGTGTTGTTTCCTCATTGTTCAGACAGAGGCTATGCTGACCTACAGCCTAACCTGCCTATTGTGTTTGATTCCAGCAATCCCAATTATCACCAAGTGGCTTCTAGACGCACATTAAACTCTCAACAGCAACAGTTTATGACGTGATAAACAGCATCATGAAAATTAGATGAATGTACCAGAAGAAATCATTGACACCCTGTTGAACAATATGTACTGTTCCTAATGGCTGTAGCACAGATGTCTATCATGCTGCCTGGAGCTATAACCTGTGGAAAAGACATTTTGGATTTAGGTAAAAGATTAAGGAGAAAATCTTTTACTCTTACTCCTTATATTTAAGAACATAAGATATATTTATTTATTTTTCATTTTGATCCCAGTGGTGGGAGAAGTATCATTTACTTCAATTAAAGTTTGTAGTACCAGTGTACAAACACTCTCATATCAAATGTAGCCCTAGGCATCATGCTGAATATCTCCATTATATACTGCATATTGCAGTGCTGTATTATTATAGGCGGAATTTTCAGGGTTACAACCCCCCCCCAATAATCAAAACTGCCCGGTGTAACCCACCCAAATAACTATAATAATTTCTAATACAAAATAAATATATTTTGCACCATAAATTGATGCAGAGAAATTCACCAGGATGCAGAAAATGATGTGTTTGACGCTTACAATTTCAATTTTGCACAAAAGTGGAGATTCCCCCCCCGCCCCCAATGTTGAACCCAAAGTTACACCTTTGATTATTATTACTGCATTAACCCTTGTGTTGTCCTCCCAGGTCAAAAATTGACAAATATTTGACATTTCCATCCCTTTTTCAGACTTTTACACTACTTTCTGGAATTCATGGTTAATAACCCTCATTTATATAGAATTATACTTAACAGCTGAGTTAAGAAAGCAGAAATTATGAATTATTTTGACTAATAGTTAAGATCAGAGGAATGAAAGTGATCAGTTGTATTTGCAAAGAGCTTTGTAAGGAATCCAATCTGTTTTTTGTGTTAATTTGTTTAAAAGAAACCCATATTTTAGATATAGACATTTTTTAAAGCGGTCAAATGTGACCCGAGGACAACAGGAGGGTTAATGTTGAATTGAATGTGAATGTTATAGCTGAATGTGCAGCTAGTTTCAGCCACTTAATATAGTCTCATTTACCGATCTTATAAACTAGAAGTTCCCAACCCCAGAAAATGTGTAAAAAACTGAATAATAACAGGCTATTTGTGCAGTAATAACTTGAACTTGGGCAGTCTGACTTTCCCCATTGGCCCTGGTCACACCCCCCCAACAACAATATATTGATTTTGAACTTTTTGAAGTTGGTCATCATTATGTAAAGTCTGATTATTCCGGGCCTAGATCCTCAGAAACTCTTGAGTTCCAATAAAAATGTGATTCTCAAACAGATAATTCTTTAACCCTTGTGTTGTCTTCCCTTCAAAATTGAAAATCAACACCTTTATTGATGGTTTTTAATCAATGTTTTATATTTTTTTTACATTTTTGTCCCTTTTTTCAGTGTTTGTCACTTTTTTTGACATTTAACACCATGTAACATTAACTTATTAACTTTAGTTTTACAGGTTTTTTTGAATTTATGGTCAATAAACCTCATTTATAGGAAATTATAAATAATGTTTGAGTTAGAAAAGCAGAAATTAGGAATTATTTAGACTAAAATGAAAGGAATGGATGTTGATGATAATCACAGACTGGAATATGTCAACTTTTACTCTCAATACTATTTCAAAAACACTTCAATTTCTTTCCAAATGCTATAAAATTGAATAAGACGCCCCCAAAATGAATGAAAGTAGAGATTTGTACTTGCCAAAGAGCGTTGTGTGGAATCAATCATGTTATTTTGGGGAATTAAAAAGAACATTGATATAGGAAAACGGGTCAATTTGACCCGAGGACAACATGAGGGTTAAAACATGTTAAAAATGTACTGATAAACATCAAATGAAGTACACAAATATGATTTATTGTGGCTGATAGTACAAAAGAAACTCTAATATCAGGAGTAGCAGAGTGTATAAGTGTGAGGCATTTGAGCTTTCCAAGTAAGATGTGCCAGGATACATACTGTAATGCTACTTCTGCTTCTACAATTTTCATGTGAGTATTATCCATAACCAGTTCCAGACATCAGGTTTTTTTCTCTGCAGTAAACTTTCATATGGGTGAAAGAAACATTCGTCTTGCAGTCCAGAGAAGTTCAAACAACGCTCTAAACCCCACCAACCTAATGAGGTTAATCACTCCAACAGGAGGTTTCAGCAGCTTCTCTCACCCCCCCATGACCCATCCATCCTTCGTCAGCAGAGGGCTAAAGTTTGAACACATCCTCTCTGCTCTGCTGCTGACGGTGTGACACAAACGTGCCCTCACACACACTTAACAATTGGTCCATTTGACCTTTGACGCATGAAACTACTCATCTATTTCACACCCATGTGGTACGAGCACGCCATGTGTCTGTCACACAACAGGTCATAAGCACTGGCTGGTGTGGCTCATGAAACCTACCGAGGGCCAGTTGAGCACATACTGGCTCATCCTAACCCAGGATGAGGTTTACGGTTACATGGACGCTCAGTAGTGAAACCTGCAGGCTAGGAGAGGTATAGCATAACAAGCCAACAACACTACTGTTAAAGTTTGACGAAATGAGGACCAAAATGCAGAGATGACTGGCAAGCAGGAGAGTGTATGACCAGGCTTTATTACACACAAAAAAGAAAGCCCAAGCCACGCAGGGATCTCAAGAAAAACAAAGTAAAACTCCAAAAGGTCCACAAACAACAAGAGAGACAAAAATCCAAAAATGTCCAACAGGAAAAGGCAAAACTAACCAAAATGCAAAGCAAAACAACATGAACAGGTGACTGGTGAACTAGGAACACACCTACACCCCCCCACAACCACAACCACACCCACACCCACACCCACCCACACCCACACCCACACCCACACACACACACAGCAAGACACTGAACAATCTGACAAGAGTCAAAGGGAACAACGAGGTTAAATACAAGAGGTAACGAGGAACAGATGATACACCAGGTGAATCACATCTGGGCGGGGCAGGACAATCACAAAGGCGGGAAACACAAGGCAGGTAGTAAAACTAGAGACAAGACAGCACAGGAAACCAGACTATCAAAATAAAACAGGAAACAGAACATACCGACACTCACAAGGGAACACAAGACAGAAGCTACAACACAAGACCAGGGAGGGAACACGGAGAATAACAGAACGCAACAAATGCAGGAAAAGAAGCAGGAACAAAACTGAAACCATTACAGCTACTGTACAGTGGGTCCTTGGGGGGATTTTAAAAAAGCACCTTTCAAGCACAGAGGTCAGAGAAATGCAAATTAAATCATTTAACCCTGTCAAAATTGAAAATCAACACTTTTGTTGACGCTTTGTATCGATGTTTTTAACTTTTTTTTACATTTTTGTCCCTTTTTTCAACACTTTTGATGTTTTTTTTAATTTTTCACTTTTTTTTATGTTTTCAACGCTACGTAACTAACTTATTAACTTTAGTTTTACAGTTATTTTTGGAATTTATGGTCAATAAACCTCATTTATAGGAAATTATACCTAATGTTTGAGTTAGAAAAGCAGAAATTAGGAATTTTTTTGACTAAAATTAAAGGAATGGATGTTGATGATAATCACAGACTGGAATATGTCAACTTTTACTCAATACTATTTCAAAAACACTTCAATTTGTTTTCCAACTACTATAAAATTGAAAAAGAAAAGTAATGAAAGTAAAGATGTGTACTTGCCAAAGAGCGTTGTGTGGAATCAATCATGTTATTTTGGGTAGTTTAAAAAGAACATTGATATAGGAAAACGGGTCAATTTGACCCGAGGACAACATGAGGGTTAAATAAGATAAATAATATCAACACAAATGTAATATGAATTGATGATAATAGCTTATAAATGCAGTTACAGTGCAGTAATAACTTGTTAAGTTGCCCTACATTCATTAACCCAATTAGCATCTCCATGATTGTTCTTACTTGTCCTCATAAACCTGATGTCTTTCTCTGTCGAGACTTGTTTTTGCATCACAACACCGACTAGATCATCTCTCAGAATTTCCATGCATTGCATTTTGATGCAAATGGTAACCAAACAGGCACACAAGAAGGTCACAAAGCCCTCAATATGCTGGGTTGGCAAAGTTGTTAAATCATGCACATTAGGAAACATTTTTTGATTACTCCTCTAGTGGCCAAATGATGAAATTGTAATACCCTTAAAATGGGTTACTTGATGGCTCCTGATCATACACTGTTAAAAAAATATTCCAAATGCTTCTGTTTCCACCTCAGAAGGTATTCCTTTTTGCAGGGTGCCATTTAGTCTGGCAAAGAATGGGTGCTTCAAAAGTAGTGGAAGCCTGCTGTAAAAATCACTCTCTCATGATACTGTATTTCCTTTTATTTTCTATCATGACATGAGTCCCTAGGGCAATGCTATCCAGTTTGTGTCATCTGCTTGAGTTGCAATGTGATACAACGTAGAGTTGGGAGATATGAATATGTATTCCACCGGATGATAGACATGTGTTAACAGTAAGGTTTTTCTATACTGTTTAGTCAGAGGTAGCTGTCCTATATAAGCTCAGTCTGTGTGTCACTGTGGGCGATGATGCAGATCAATGAGCAGGACTACTTCATGGAAATATGAGAAACAAACGGCAAACGGCATAGCTTTAGGGATGGTACCACTTTAATCCATATTAAATTTCTCAACAATTATGGAATGGATTGCCAGGAAATTTTGTTCAGATATTCACAGTCCCCAAATGATAAATCCTACTGACTTTGATGATCGCCTGACTTTTCCTCCAGTGCCATCTGGTTGACATTTTTGGTGTTGAATGAAATGTCTCGACAACTATTAAATTAATCGTCTGGCGCCGACATTCATGTTCCTCTCAGGATGAGAAAATGACGTTCTATCACCGTCATTTTTTTCCAGTACCTAGTGCAAAACAACTGACACACCTTTGGGTTTAGTGCTAATCAGAGATGGCAAAAGTATTCATACTTGTGTTAAAAATACTCTGGTAAAAGTACTGATTTAACTTCTTTTGTTAAGTAAAAGTAACAAAGTACAGGCTTGGAAATGTACTTAAAGTATAAAAGTAGCCTTGTGAATGGCAACCATTTTTTATGCAAAGCTACCCAGACCACACAAATGTTAGAGAGTACGCTGAGAAACTTCAGTAGACATGGAGAAAAGCCTCTTTATATGCCATTGGCTACATTTTTAATGGATGTCTGCCAATAGGCCTAAAACATCCCATGATATGATTATTGGGACAGAGACTGGGACTCCAGGTTAATAAGATTTTGACTGAGCAAGATATGAATTCAGTTGTGATTCTGTGAGAATTCACAGACCCAGGTTCTCTTTTTTTAATCTTCCCTTTAACATGTAATACATCTACATGTATGTGTGTGTGCTCAAAATATGGCTTCTGGAAAGAAAATAAAGGATAAAATATGAATTACTAAACATGCATAAATTAAATAGAGTTACAACTAACAACCACTAGATGGCAGCAGCATATAAGAAATGAACTGACAGCTAGTACATTTTTGAACTAGGAGTACTAATATTAATAAATGTAATATGTCAGGCTCACTTTTCTTTATTTTCATTCATGTAGCAGTCTATAATACTATGTGCTAACGTTACCGCCCAAGCCGCAATGATTTGCTGTAAATGAATGCCGCCAAATCTGTGGAGTCATCTTTTAGTATATATATATAGTAGTATATATAGTATATATATATATATATATATATATATATATATATATATATATATATATATATATTCATAGTATTGCTCTATTCCAATCCAATTAGATTGAATTTGGTATTGATGACGCCAACAATAATAACTCCAGTGAAATGATTTGCAACTACAGTAACAAGCCAATTGTGTAAAAAATAAGCAGTAGAAAGTACCAATATTCATGTTAAAATGTAAGAGTAAAATTAAAAACTTAAAAATAAATGAATGGTGAAGTAAAGAAACACCTAGTACAGCTACAAAGTATTTGTGCTTTGTTACTTCCCACCTTAGATGTATGTACAGTACATTCAAATAAACAACTTTATTAAAAAATTGACTTAACTGACTGTTTTTAAATCTCGTCTCCTCTCTTCTCCTTGGCCTTTGACACCAGACGTTGACATTTTGATTTACTGTTGTGTTGTCTTCTATTGTTTTATGTCTCTTAACTTCTTTTCTTTGTATTGTATGCCTGTGTGAGTTATGTACTTTACTGTATGTCTTTATTTATTATTCTGTATAGCACTTTAATCAACTTTGGTTGTTTTAAAGTGCTCTATAAATAAAGCTTGATTGATTGAGAGATTACCTGTAACTAGCCTGGATGCTAGCTGAACTTAGCCCCACCCACAACATTTGAGGTCGGGAAGTTCGGTCTGGACCTTAGACCGTTTATATTAATATACATACAGTCTACGGTCTGGACTTGATCCGTGTGGAGCAACTATGCTCGAACCAGAGCTGTTAGGACCAATCAAATTGTCAGGGCGGGCTTTACACGATGATGGACAGATGATCCAAATACCGTAGTGACCCATGGGACTGCGGCCACCTGCACTGAGCATGCTCATATAACGGTTCTCCCGAGGTCCTGTAGCTGTAATAATGGATAGGGCTAATGGTTGTAATTCACCATGTGTTCTATTAATACATCCATGGTATTATCTTATGATAATACCATGGATGCTGTAAAGTCTGTGTCATGGATGTAATGTCATTAGTGTTTTCCAAACTTCCCCATTGTTACTTCCTCTAGAGAAGCCTGCTGCATGCAGCCCAGTTCATGAAATGGTCACGTTCCCATTTTGTGGTGACCACCACGAAATAAACGAGAAAATCGTGTCCCCTGATGACGAATCAATAGATCACAATGACGTGACATTTCACGAACTGCCGTGAGACCGGGTTGCCAATTTAGTTATCCTGGTTTGGTTGAAACAGCCCCCTTAATCACAGCCCAACGGAGCAGCGTCAGACTCGTATTCTGATGAGAATCTGAGCATGAGGACGTCAGGCTAAGCTGTCACAACAGAATGTAGTAAGTGACATTTTGATACGTGGAACCACCAACTTTAAGGGTAACCGCTCTAGCTCTAAGCCACAAGCCTCATTGATCCCATATCAGAAAGCTACCTGCTTGCTGTCTGATTATCTGATGACCACATCGCATTGTGTGATATAAATGCCCTTGTAGAGTCCTTTCTTATGCACTTTAATATCCAGTGGAAAAGAATCTCAAAATAAATAAAATAAAATAAAAGGTTTGCACAATTGAGGCATACTCAACGTAGTCAGTCAAAATGAGTTAGTATAGCCATTGCATGTCATCTGGAAATATACTTTGAGATCTCAGACCATGCTAGACCATAGAGGCCACTCCGAAGGGTCCGTGCACCATCTCCCCCAATATATTCCAAGAAGGGGTCCCAGATTTTGAAAAAGCATAAAGGCATGTTTCTGAGCCAGAAGCTAATAGCTTCTAGGGCCTCATCTTAAATAGAATTATTAGACTCAGAATGCAAACACTATTGCAGCCAGTTGGTCACCTTGCTTCCTGCTTTGCTCCCGTCATATCTACTAAGGCCACTAGAGGGAGCCACTAAAAACAGAAATATAGGTCGTGATTGCTTGAACAAATGACCACTAGGGGCGTTTCTTGGAGAACTGTCTCTTTAATATTAATCATCTCTCTTTCTGTGTTGAGGGTCACATGACACAAATTGTAGTTACCTGTGATGTAATTCTGTATATGTTAGGCGTTTAACACTTTAAATACTTTAACCCTCATGTTGTCCTCGGGTCAAATTGACCCGTTGTCCTATATCAACGTTCTTTTTAATTCCCCAAAATAACATGATTGATTCCACCAACGCTCTTTGGCAAGTACACATCTCTACTTTCATTAATTTTGGGGCGTCTTATTTAATTTTATAGCATTTGAAAACAAATTGAAGTGTTTTTGAAATAGTATTGAGTAAAAGTTGACATATTCCAGTCTGTGATTATCCATCAACATCCATTCCTTTAATTTTAGTCTCAATAATTCCTAATTTCTGCATTTCTAACTCAAACATTAGATATAATTTCCTATAAATGAGGTTAATTGACCATAAATTCCAAAAATAACTGTAAAACTAAAGTTAATAAGTTAGAGTTAAAAAGTCAAAAGTGTTGAAAACAAAGGGACAAAAACGTAAGAAGAAGTGAAAAACATCGATAAAAAGCGTCTACAAAAGTGTTGATTTTCAATTTTGACAGGAAGGCAACACATGGGTTAAAAAAAAAAATGTTTTGAAGCTGTAATTGCAAAACCGCAATAGCGTGAAACTGAGATATTTTGGTTGAAAGTCATCACACTGTTAGACTCTCATTGTGGCCTGATGAACAGTTATTAGCCTAAAGCCATCGCCACACTGAAATCAAAGACATTATAGACACAACTGTGCAATATGATTATTATATGAGTTGCATGTGTGTGAACGTGAGCTGTTTTGAATAGGTATGTGCAATGTATTTACGACAATAAAGGAATCTTCTCTTATCTCATTATCACTGGTTTAACTCATGAGAGTCTTTAAAATGTCTCTCTTCAGGTGTGAATGCATCTGTTTTTGTATGAAAAGACATGAATATATAAAAATGCCAGGTTCTAGGTTTCATAAAAATACAGCTCAGTTAGAGTTAACCAATACAAATCAATACAAGGTGTCAACAAATGTTTTGATTTTCAATTTTGACAGGAAGACAACACATGGGTTAAATGATTTAATTTGCTTTTCTCTGACCTCTGTGCTTGAAAGGTGCTTTTTTAAAATCGACTCCTTCTGCGTTTTGCCACTAACCATTGTTGTCTGGATTGGTAAAAGTACAAAAGTAAAAGGTATGTATGCTGGGGAACCCCCTCAAGGACCCCCCCCTCAAGGACCCCCCCTCAAGGACCCATTGCACCGAACCCCCAACTGCTCGGGGCGCCTTTCCATGGGCAACCCCCCCACTCTGACATCTCTCCATTAGTGCATGTATAGGTACTGAGCGTGTGTGTGTAATTCAGGCCTGTGTGTAATGTGTGTAATAACAACAGAGTGTAAATTGAAATTTCTTGTGGGATTAATAAAGTATACATTATTATTATTTTCACGTCAACGACCCCTAAACTGACACACAAATTAGACCATGGCATTTTCACGCAGTTGTTTTATTACAGGAAGTGTATGAAACCCATGGCCAAAACAGTCATGCATTCTGTCACTGTGATACTTATGGATGAAATTATAGTAAAAATAAATGATTCACAATTTTTGCTGGGGAACCCCCTCAAGGACCCCCCAAGGACCCACTGTACAGTAGCTGTAATGGTTTCAGTTTTGTTCCTGCTTCTTTTCCTGCATTTGTTGCGTTCTGTTATTCTCCGTGTTCCCTCCCTGGTCTTGTGTTGTAGCTTCTGTCTTGTGTTCCCTTGTGAGTGTCGGTATGTTCTGTTTCCTGTTTTATTTTGATAGTCTGGTTTCCTGTGCTGTCTTGTCTCTAGTTTTACTACCTGCCTTGTGTTTCCCGCCTTTGTGATTGTCTTGCCCCGCCCAGATGTGATTCACCTGGTGTATCATCTGTTCCTCGTTACCTCTTGGATTTAACCTCGTTGTTCCCTTTGACTCTTGTCAGATCGTTCAGTGTCTTGCTGTGTGTGGGTGTGGGTGGGGGGGTGTAGGTGTGTTCCTAGTTCACCAGTCACCTGTTCATGTCGTTTTGCTTTGCATTTTGGTTAGTTTTGCTAACCAAAACCCTAACCCTAACCCTAAAAAAGGGACAAAAATGTACGAAAAAGTTAAAAACATTGATAAAAAGTGCCACAAAAAGTGTGGATTTTAAATTTTGACTGAAAGACAACACAAGGCTTAATAATTTCCAACGAACAGCTTGCAGACTAAAATGAATTTAATGTGATAACAAGTAACTGTTTAAAAAAACGTGGTAGTTTGAAAGTTGAAAATGTTGGAATTTCACACGTTGAAATCAATGTTGAAAACTTGCAGGTTGAAGTCATACAAGTGACCACACGCATTCACCACAAACACTCACAGGCGGGGTTTGAACCTGCGTCTCCTACTTGTCTGTTGGTGTCCTTCCCCACTGGACCATAACATAAAGAAACCACTTCATCTTCGTCAATCTTCAGACAAACTTTGCCTGTCTTTTCCTTCTGTTGCCTCCTTACTAATCCTAACATATCCATCCATCCATCCATCTTCATCCACTTATCTGGTATCGGGTCGCGGGCCAGCAGCTCCAGCAGGGGACCCCAAACTTCCCTTCCCCGAGCCACATTAACCAGCTCCGACTGGGGGATCCCGAGGCGTTCCCAGACCAGGCTGGAGATATAATCTCTCCACCTAGTCCTGGGTGTTTCCCGAGGCCTCCTCCCAGCTGGACGTGCCTAGACCACCTCCCTAGGGAGGCACCCAGGAGGCATCCTCACCAGATTCCCAAACCACCTCAACTGGCTCCTTTCGACGCAAAGGAGCAGCGGTTCTACTCCGAGCTCCTCTCAGATGACTGAGCTTCTCACCCGATCTCTAAGGGAGACGCCAGCCCCCCTCCTGAGGAAACCCATTTTGGCTTGGACCCTTATCCTAATATAACATAATACATGTATCTCTTGATAACATAACCTGAAATCTGCTCCACAGATGTGAAGCGACTCAGTGATGTTGAACCTTAAGTGAAATATTGAGGTGGATGTTCAATGACCTGATAGCTGACCTGGAGGGGAAATGCTCTGTAGTCTGAAGTTTGTGAGTTCAAAAACCAACTATAACCTATTGATTTTTTCTGTTTCACAAAGGAAAGGCATTTAGCATGTGCCTGAACTCATTAAAAAAAAGTCAGAGGAGGAAGTGCTTCTTCTTTTAAGACAAAGAGTAAAAACCCTTTATAAACTCTCCAAACAGGAAGTGACTCATAACTCAGATAAAACGGCTCAGAGGGTTTTGGTCTTGACATGGATGTGATGGAGGTCAGGCTGATGTTTTTAACCACATTTTTACAGCACCACAAACCCACCGGATGGTACATTTTGCCACAGTTTTGGGAAACAAACGTCCATTGGAGGTGCTAAAGAGAAGAATTGGGATGTGAAATGTGCCCTGAAATAGATTGATAAATTAAATAATATCAACAATATCTTCAAAATTGAAGATATTTCATTTTCGTGATGACCATGAATTTACATTGCACCATGTATTTTTCTGTCACTTGGGACTGCAGCAGATAAGCTGTATTGCTTTTTTGCTTTGATATTTATTAAAATAGAATTGTTGCTTTAATCAACATTTATTACCAAGATGATAAAGAAAGAAAAAGAAATTGCATATGAAAGATTTTATCCATAGTTCCTACCCTTAAACAATCAAATGCCAATCAAAGTGGACCCAAGTGCACGTATAATAATGTATTGGCTGCAGGGATGTTTGTGTGACTAATATTACTAAAAAAGACTTGTGGTACTTAATATGATGGTTATAGGATGTGCAATGATAGGGTACTGGTGCAATAATACTTTACATATTTATACAGGTGTGTATATATATGCTATGTTAATTTTGATATGGTATTATGCGGTCGGGCATTGTGCATTATCAAAATGAAGTGCAATTCAATAACGCAATTACATTTTCAATGCTTATAGGCACCTGACTGTTGTTTTAAGACAGACTTCAAATTCTTTGAAATCCTTTAAGTCCCAGTGCTAAGCACGGACTTGTGGAAGAAATGCCCAGACCTGTCTTACAGGTAGGACCTGATGAACAACCATAATGCCTCTGCACAGATTCCCATACGTGACCTCAACACAGACAGTGGAAGATACATAGCGGTGGGACTGTGATGTTCCATCACAAAACCATTAACACGCACACACCAACTGATGTGATGTGTGCATGTATCTGGCTTGCCAACCCCAGAGATGACCTATGGATGTCAATAAAGGTCATTAGTCTAGAGACAGGCAGCACGTCATGGACAGAGACAATACAAAAGTATGCATGGAAACGTTATCATTTAAAGGACTGAAACAGAGTGGATGAGGAGGAATGCTCCTCCTATGTTGGCATATATCAGCTGGCTATGTGTGTGCAGGCAGGTTTCAGTGTACTGATAGATAGATAGATAGATAGATAGATAGATAGATAGATAGATAGATAGATAGATAGATAGATAGATAGATAGATAGATCCCAATAAAATGGGAAATTATAGTGTTCCAGCAGCAAAATCAGTCACACAGCACAGAATATAAATATAAATGAAAGACTAGGATACAATATACATACATACAATATACATGAAATAATAATAGGTTAAAATACAGGTACAGATATTTGAATTTATACAAGTTGGCAACACAAAAATGTGCAACTGCTTAAATAGTATGATAAATATGTAAATAAACCAATTGCAAGTGCAGGTTGCATTAGTGCAGTATTGTGATGTCTCAGAGTCTTATCTAGCACCCAGTGATGACGCGTTATAAAGAAGGTGAAGGCTGGATGAAGTTCTTACTTTGTGTCACACCTAATACTTATTTCAAAAGATTTCAAAGTCAAGTTTTTGGAAGATTTGATTCCATTACAGCTCCAGGGTTTAATGTGAAGTAATACCTCTGTCTGCCTAAATGATTTCTAAAAGTAGATCCTCCATGGCACCCAAGTAAAGACTGCTCCTCTCCCTTCGCAGACCACTGCCACACAACCCATCATGGACAGCAGAAAACACTCAAATAAATGAGAGCCTTTGGATGGTGAGGCTCTGCACCTCGGCCATCTTTGGAGAGTCTATGCTCATTTTACGCACAAATCTACGCTGGTAAAACCGGCAGCGGGTTGTGTTGTGTTGGACCTCTAAGCATCTCTGATGTGGCGCATCTCAGCTGCGTCGAACGGAATACAGTTAGACAGGTCAGACAGGAAGAGAAGAGATACGGTTTTCAAAATAAAAGTTTTTCGCTTTGACGAACTGGGGCGTTTGTCCATCTGCTGCTTCCTTCCCTGGGCCACGGATGGTGATGCCTCTTCCTGAATGCACTGAGTGAAAGGCAGGTTAACACACAGAAGACAAAAACACTCACATTGGGATATTTAGTATATTTTTGTGCTCTATATGAATGATAGGTTGCATTATGCTTTTACAATCTATGGAGGACTTCTCTGTCTATTCCACAATGACCCCTTAAAGGAGGAATGTAGCCATAGGATATGAAAATACATATGAATAAAAAAGGAGATGGCAAGTTGAACAACGACGGATAAAACTATATCTTGTGCTTTATGTATACCGATGAGCAAACCACCACACTCTGCTGAATATTCAATAGTTAACCTACTTCAAAGTAGCTATTACAGTTTCATCTTAAAGTTTTAAAGATCGTTTTGAGTGTGTTGAATATAGCTTGGATCCCATAATAATATGCTTCTCTCGTGCAGCGGAACATTTTTTCTTCATTTGTTTGTTTATGCAAAAAAGAAAGAAATATATATATATATATATATATATATATATATATATATATATATATATATATATATATAACTAGTCTCGCATTGCCAGACCTTCCTCCACAGCGCTGCAAAGGAGGGTCTGGCTAGTCCACACAGCATTCTGGGATGGGAGAAAAACGTGCTCTGGTTTATTGGCATTTCCTTAAACCAATCACAATCATCTTGGGTGGTGCTGGGTGCCGGATGGAGCCACAGCGCCGCTGCAAAACATGTGTACGTTCAAAAGTTTGGACAGATAGTCTAGGTAGCTGTCTGGATTTACCCTGCAGAGATCTGAGGACCAGGTAACCATAGTCCTCAGATTGGATAGATAGTCTAGCTAGCTGTCTGGATTTACCCTGCAGAGATCTGAGGACCAGGTAACCATAGTCCTCAGATTGGACAGATAGTCTAGCTAGCTGTCTGGATTTACCTGCAGAGATCTGAGGACCAGGTAACCATAGTCCTCAGATTGGATAGATAGTCTAGCTAGCTGTCTGGATTTACCCTGCAGAGATCTGAGGACCAGGTAACCATAGTCCTCAGATTGGACAGATAGTCTAGCTAGCTGTCTGGATTTACCCTGCAGAGATCTGAGGACCAGGTAACCATAGTCCTCAGATTGGACAGATAGTCTAGCTAGCTGTCTGGATTTACCCTGCAGAGATCTGAGGACCAGGTAACCATAGTCCTCAGATTGGATAGATAGTCTAGCTAGCTGTCTGGATTTACCCTGCAGAGATCTGAGGACCAGGTAACCATAGTCCTCAGATTGGACAGATAGTCTAGCTAGCTGTCTGGATTTACCTGCAGAGATCTGAGGACCAGGTAACCATAGTCCTCAGATTGGATAGATAGTCTAGCTAGCTGTCTGGATTTACCCTGCAGAGATCTGAGGACCAGGTAACCATAGTCCTCAGATTGGATAGATAGTCTAGCTGGCTGTCTGGATTTACCCTGCAGAGATCTGAGGACCAGGTAACCATAGTCCTCAGAAATCCACTAGAGGATAGAACGCCAACACACAAAAAAGATACAGATACACAAGACAGACACCAATTAAACAAGACAGCTATACCAGTAATCCCATAAGGGGGACTGGTATCAAAGCACTGAACCTCGGGTCAATCAGATGTGAAATGACAGAGTTACAAGAAGAATTCAGGCGACCGATGCATTTGTACAGCAGATTCCTCAGTAAAGCAGAGAATGTAATAACTCCTGCTGGACAGAACAATTCACTTGCACTACACCACCTAGGTTTCCTGAGTAGAATGCGCAAACAATCATTATAAGCGACCCGCAGCTTACTGAAACTTGCCTTTTTGAACTTGACCCACAAGGGAGCAGTGTAAAAAGCAGTACAATATGCTTTAAAGAGGTTTATGTTGACAGTATCAGAACATCAGGAGAACTTCCTGGCAAGCATGTTAGCCTGCATATATAACATGCTTTACGCTGCCTATACATGTCCTCATCATCTGACATTTGAGCTGTTAAGATGTGACCCAAATACTTCATTTTACAACCAACAGTTGCCCTGCCAGATGGAAAGATGGAAAAATAAGGTCCTTATCCTCTTTCACTCCACACATCATAACCAAACTCTTTTTGGCATTATATTTCACATCATATTCAACACCATACACACAGCTCCTGAAACCCTGCACTGCTAGGAGAAACAACAGCCAAGTCATCTGCATAGACCATGGCGTACCTGGCCCTGTGGGCTGCAAGTGGTCCAATAGCCACATGGTCATGATTGAGGAGCTAGATTCACATTTCTAGACAAATGTTAAGAGTGGTCTTTCATTTTTGTCTTTCCACTGATGGTCCTACTTTTGTCTAATGTTCGCCTAAGTTTTGATGTTTTGATGGAGCTATTATGTGTGTAGTATTTGAAAAGTGACATTTTTAAATGGTATGACTTTATTAGGAGGGGTGTTGGTTATTTAGTCTACCCTCACAAAAGAATAGAAACAGCAGTCAGTATAACAAGGGTGACAATTTAGAAAAAAGGGGATTTATTAGAGATAGACCGCATTGTTTTTAGCTAGGTGTACCCAGGGGTGGAATGTAACTAAGTACATTTACTCAAGTAGCCTACTGTACTTTAAGGTACTTGTACTTGAGTTGAGTTTTTTCCTTTCCTTTCTCCTCCGCTACATCTCAGAGAGAAATATTGTACTTTTTACTCCACTACGTTCATCTGACAGCTTCAGTTACAACTTACTTGTTAGCATATGACATTTATACAATATGATGTTTTATTATAAATTAAACTACCCAACAATATAACGGCCATATTATTATTATTGTTATTATTGATATTATTGCTATTATTATTATTAGTGTTATTATAATTGTTGTTTTTATTATTATTGTTATTGCCATTATTATTATTATTATAAACCAGAGACCGGAAATGGTGCTTCTGTGTATTCTTCCTGCCTTGACGGTGGTGCGCATCTCACCGACCGGGAATACCGATTTCTGGACATTTCGGCCTTTCCCCCCGCTGCACCGTAAGCTGTGTTTTCCTGCGGGTTGCAACGGCGTCGCGGGGTTAAAGTGACCGATTATAGCGGGCAGTATTATGACAAACGGAGATGACAGCCACCCAAAGGGAGCCGTGCTTGTTGTGTATGGCGAAATGAGGCGGAGGGTGGAGAGTCGCCACAGAGACGCTGCTGGGCTCCGGCCAAACATCACCGCATATTAGCCCTCATTCGAGGCTCGGGATTTGCATTGCATTGCATTTGCTGCATCGTTGCTCTGCTGGGTTTTTTTTCGTTTTTTTTGCAAAGTGCATGGTGGAAAATGCAGCTTGTTTGAGGACACCCCCACCCCCCTTATCCCCCCCTCCAGATATCCATTGCTGCCATGACAGGCAGAGGTCTCCTCTCGACCGCGGCTCGGCCGGTTGGAGAAGAGGCAGATTGATTTGGGACGGTGGGTCGCATCTGCGGATGTTGTTCAGTCTGTGCAGCCTGTAGATACCATCGGCGCGAACACACCGTGATTCTTACTCAGGGAAAGAGGAGAGAGAACAACATGTCTTCTCGGTCTGCATTACCGTCTGGAAACGACAGGAGTACTGGAGACCATGTAAGTGCAATTTCAGCATATAGCCTCTATCTGTGTGCATGCACAAGAGAAATCGTACATAACTAAAAAAACAAAAACAAGATCTCCTATGTATGTGGCCTTTGGCAATCACTGGGTTTGTTCGCGGTGTAGGCGGGGGTCAGAGATGGTGCTTTTTTCCTCATTAGGTGAAAGGACTCTGGAGGTGGTATTGGATGGATATTATAGCAGAACGGGCTCTTTGGAAATGGGCTAACCTTGAGCGCAGGGAAAGAGCTGATGGCAGTCAAACATCTCGGAGTGAGTCTATCCGCATATAACACTGACCGGATATGCGCAGAGAGCCTGGAAACCAGCCGTCACCTCTTATTATAAGGCTGTGGAGAGATAGTGATGTCACATTATACTCCTTGCTGCTGCTGCTGCTGCTGCTGCTGCCTCTGTGTGTGTGTGTGTGTGTTTGTGTGTGTGCGTGTGCGCGTGCGCTTGCGTGCGTTCCACCAGAAATCTGATGGGTGGGACGAGAGCGCAGAAGGCCAAAATAAATGTATAGAGAATATCTGGGTTGTTCGTATTGAAGCGAGAGGGGGTTACAGTGTAAAATGATGTGCAGTCCATTGCTGCGCAGCCTACAAAGCGCCCAACCCCAGAGCCAGTGGGTGTCAGACAGCGCCATACATTCAGTACAGTGGAGAACAGTAGCACCCTTTAATAAAGACAGAAGCATAGGGGATTTATTCATGGGGGACAGACAGAACATGACAGGATCTATCTATCTATCTATCTATCTATCTATCTATCTATCTATCTATCTATCTATCTATCTATCTATCCACACTCCTTATAAATGTTGCCTGCATCAAAATGGTGACATGACTGATTGGCATTGCATTATGGTATTTCTCTGCCCTAAACACTGGCAAGACTCCCCCCCCCATCTGTTTGTTAGCAAAGCTTTCAGCACAGAGGGATGGTTAAGTGTGTGTGTGTGTGTAAGTTTACGCGGTGCATGATGGATTATGAATGCCGAGTCGTTCCTTCCATTAAAATGGATCTGGATCTTCTGCCATCACTCTACAATTAAGCGATGATGACAGATGAGTGAATTGACCCGGTGAAATGTTGTGTTGCCATATTGGCACAGGTGAGGCTTGGCTTGCTGGTTATTTATGTACTCCGCTGCTCGCTGCTGTGTATGCCTCCAATGCTGTTGGTTGGGACCTGTCGGTGTCTGGATTATAGAGAGAGAGTCCAAATTGGCTCTACGTGGGGCATGCATGGGAAGGAAGGAGTGTCTGAAGGTGGGGCTTAAGGCTGCATGGTTGTGTTTGTATGTGTGTGTGTGTGTGTGTGTGTGTGAAGCTGAGAGCAAGAAGATGACATGCTGGGGGCGGTGGAAGTGTGATGCCTCAGGGCCTGGGACTCGCCAGGGACTACTGTGCCGGCATCTGCTCCTTTTTTTTTACTCTTTCCTCCTATATTCATCTCCCCACCCTTTAGTCGGTTGATTTCTTGTTTTCTATCTGATATCCTGGTCTCTGCTATTGCATTTTTTTTCCTCCCCCCACCACCTCTTCTGTCTTTCCTCCTCTTTATCTCTCCTTGGTTTGTCACATGACAAGAAGCTGCTTCATACTGTAATACGTCCTGCTTTGTTTCTGTAAATTCATTGTTGTCCTCCCTTTGTCTTCTGCTCTACTTCCTGGCTGGAAAAAATTATCTGTGACTCAAGCTTTGGGTTTGATGCTCTGAAGCGTTGGGGTTCAGATTCAAGGTGCATGCATGGTAACATGCAGCAGCATCTGACTTGTTCTCAGGGCTGTGGATGCTTCAGGGCTCCCTCAGATCGCAGTCAACGTGTTACCTTTAGACTCTGTCATATTGCATGAAGACATCTTCCAGCAGTCAGTAGACCTCCAGAGAAGATGATGCTGAACCCATAATGGAAACAATATGTTCCAGTGTCCATGTGCTAGGACAGCTGTTAACCCAGAAATAAGGAGCATGTGTTCACATGTAGCTCAGCGCAGCATCACTCCTTTTCGTGCAACACCTGGTGGAATAATTCTAGTCATAGTCATGTCCCTTTCTAAATCTATCAATAAATACAATGTAACATGTTTACCTGTGCAGTTTATCCCAGTGATATACATACACTCCATGTGACTGCTCCTTTGCCTTTAAACAGATTAGTTGCTGACTAAAAACAGCATATTGTCTCTGTATTCTTTGGTGAGCAGAGTAGGACTCAAAGTAACAATTACTGTCAGTGTTTGACTAATCTGTCGATAATTTTCCCGATTCTTTGGTCTCTAAAATGTCAGAAAATGGTAAAAAATGTTGATCTGTGTTTCACAAAGCCCAAGACGACGTCCTCCTATGTCTTGTTTTGTCCACTTTCTCAAAGATATGAGAAAGAGTGTGAAGAAACTAGAAGTTATTCACATTTAACAAGCTGCAATCACATCATTTTTTCTACTTTTTTCTTAAAAATTACTCAAATCAATTCATTTCATAGTTGACAACTAATCGATTAACCTTCGCCGCTCTGGAGCTGAGTTCCTAACCAGCTTGCAGACACAGAAGAGTGTAACCCAGATCAGTTATCATTAGTGCTCCATGGGTAAAGACTATCCTGGGGGTGCTTTGGCAGCCTGCTCTATGTGTTATTGGTATTGGCACAGTAAGTGACCAGCCCTCTCTTTAACACCCCCTCCTTTTCTTTCCTTCCAGCATGCGTCGCTGGGGGCCAGCCGCTCCGACAAGGCCACCAGCCAGTCCAGCCGCTCGCTGGGTGCCCGCTGCAGGAACTCCATCGCCTCCTGCTCCGACGAGCAGCCGCACATTGGCAACTACCGGCTGCTCAAGACCATCGGCAAGGGAAACTTTGCCAAGGTCAAGCTGGCCCGCCACATCCTGACGGGCAAGGAGGTGAGACACGGGGCTGGGAAGGAGGAGATGGTAGGGCTGCACAATATCTAGTTTGTTTAATTGTCCTGACACTCACTTAACCCTCGTGTTGTCTTCTCGCCGACTTGGACATTTTTGTGTAAAAATCAAGGTTATGGCCGTCTTTTTTTTTTTTTTTTTACATTTTTCTCTTTTTTTACACATTTTTTAAAGTTCTTTTACAAAACACAAGACAAAAAAACAGACATTCAATGAAAGTAGTGAACTGATTATTGATTTATCTTGTGAGGAGTGTTGTAGGGAACCATCCACATTACTTTTTTGAACAATTTGTTTGAAAACCCCATCGTTATCGCTATATTCAGTAACATCATTATTGCATAGTGCATATTTTCCTCATATCGTGCAGCCCTAATAAATGGGGAGATGATGGATGATGAGTAAGGAAAGGCAGCAGTCAGTTGATTTATTAAATCGGCATATATATATATATATATATACCTGTGTGTGTGTGTGTGTGTGTGTGTGTGTGTGTGTGTATATATATATACACAGGCCAAAAATTTTGGAACCACCTTCTCATTCAATGCGTTTATTTTTATATTCTAGTTTCTTCAAAGTAGCTCCCCTTTGCTCTGATTACTGCTTTGCACACTCTTGGCATTCTCTTGATGGGCTTCAAGAGGTCGTCACCTGAATGCTCAGCACTTGTGGCCCTTTTGCCTTCACTCTGCGGTCCAGCTCACCCCAATCCATCACTCTCCTTCTTGGTCAGATAGCCCATACATAGCCTGGAGGGGTGTTTGGGGTTATTCTCCTTTTGAAAAATAAATGATGGTCCAACTAAACGCAAACTGGATGGGATGGCATGCCGCTGCAGGATGCTGTAGTAGCCATACTGGTTCAGTATGCCTTCAATTTTGAATAAATCCCCAACATTGTCACCAGCAAAGCACCCCCACACCATCACATCTCCTCCTCCATGATCACGGTGGGAACCAGGCATGTTGAATCCATCCGGTCACCTTTTCTCCATTGCGCAAAGACACCGCGGTTGGAACCAAAGATCTCATCAGACCAAAGTCCAGATTTCCACTGATCTAATGTCCATTCCTTGTGTTTCTTGGCCCAAACAGATCTCTTCTGCTTGTTGCCTCTCCTTAGCAGTGGTTTCCTAGCTGCTATTTGACCATGAAGGCCTAATCCAGTCTCCTCTTAACAGTTGTTCTAGAGATGTGGCTGCTGCTAGAACTCTGTGTGGTATCATCAGCTCTCTAACCTGAGCTGCTGATAACTTGCAATTTCTGAGGCTGGTGACTCAGATGAACTTATCCTCAGCAGCAGAGGTGACTCTTGGTCTTCCTTTCCTGGGGCGGTCATCATGTGAGCCAGTTTTGTTGTAGCGTTTGATGTTTTTTTGCGACTGCACTTGGGGACACATTCAAAGTTTTTGCAATTTTCCAGACTGACTGACTGACCGTCATTTCTTAAAGTAATGATGGCCACTCGTTTCTCTTTACTTAGCTGATTGGTTCTGGCCATAACATGAACAGTCGTCCAATAGGCTGTCGGCTGTGTATCATCCTGACTTCTGCACAACACAACTGATGGTCCCAACCCCATTAATAAGGAGAGACATTCCACTAATGAACCCTGACAAGGCCCACCTGTGAAGGGAAACCATTTCAGGTGACTACCTCATGAAGCTCATTGAGAGAACACCAAGGGTTTGCAGCGCCATCAAAAAAAGCAAAGGGGGGGTACTTTGAAGAAACTAGAATACAAGACATGTTTTCAGTTATTTCACACTTTTTTGTTAAGTACATAATTCCATATGTGTTCATTCATAGTTGTGATGCCTTTAGTGATAATCTAAAATGTAAATAGTCATGAAAATAAAGAAAACACATTGAATGAGAAGGTGGTTCCAAACTTTTGGCCTGTACTTTATATATATTATATATTGTGTGATGTAAATGTTTCTCTGGTCCAATAACATCATGCTAGTGGATTGAGTTCAGAGAAATTATTTCAATCCCCATTTCAGTTCTTAAAGATTTCCTTTAGGATTGATGAGATTTAAACACTGAATACTAAATGTTTTCATAAATGGGTACCAATTCATAATAAGATACACTTTATACGTTGCAACTATTGACTGTTTAATGTTTAATAATCTATATAGTAAAGCCTTAATCATCAGTTATAAAACATTAAGAATGACATTAGGGATGCTAGGTTGTAAAAAAACAAAAAAAAACATTGACTGCCTGGACCGTATGACCACTTACCTTCTCCTTAATAGATGACCACAACTATTATTACTAGATAGAAAGGATGAACACTGAGAAAAGATCTTTTACAACCTGGCAACCCAAAATGTGTTCTTATAAGTGACTTTGGTAAATAATGTATTACTCATAAAGCCATTTGTTGCAATGTTAACCCTTTAATAAAGATACAGTACACAGACAGATGTTATACTGGCTGAATACTGTACAATAGGGTAGGTAGTGGTGTTAATGTCAGCCAGTAGAAAGGCATTTTCAATGGGCCCCTCCCCGCATCCACAGCTATTCATTCTTGCATGTTTTTGGGCCCTCCTCACATGAGGGCCGTGGGTACTCTGTCCTCCCCATCCCCAGTCTGACGCCCCTGATGGCAGCAGTAGGATACGCTTCTGAGCATTATGAATGGAGGCTGTTATAAAAGACAAGTGTTTACTTTTCCTCATCAAAAACCTCCTTCACGTCTCTTCCAGGTGGCAATAAAAATCATTGACAAAACTCAGTTGAACCCAACCAGCCTACAAAAGGTGAGTTTTCTTCTCTAAATTGATGGATTGTTTGTGGAGGATTTTGTGCATCATGTCCTCAGGTACCAAAATGAAACACATGCTACACTGTGTAAAACCATCTTCCTTCACAAGCAGCGGCCAGGCATCAGAAATGTGGATGGTTTGGTCACGCTGATGTAATTACACAAAATACCGACATGCCGTTGGCGTCTTGGAGAGGTTCAGGTTTTCCTCAGCTGTTTCCGCCTCAGAGGGGGCAGGAAAGAGAGAGCAGCTGATAGAGAGAGGGCTCGTGGGATGTGATGCTGTTTGGCAGGTGCTAGGGACCGGATGGGAGCGAGAGGAGACCTCTGCTCCAGAGATCATCGCCCGTCTCTCTCTGGGCTAATCACTGCCCTGAGAAGAGGGTGACTCATCTCAGGAAACCGCGGTCTCCCAACCCATCCTTTTTTCCGTTTGCATTCTTAACCCTTGCGTTGACTTCCCGTCAATAAATCAATTTTTGTTGAGGCTTTTTTATTAATGTTTTTAACCTTTTTTATTACGTTTTTGTCCCATTTTTCAACACTTTTGATGCTTTTTTTTCAATGTTTGTCACTTTTTTTGACGTTTTCAACACTACGTAACTTATTAACTTTAGTTTAACAGTTATTTTTGAAATTTATGGTCAATAAACCTTATTAATAGGAAATTATACCTAAGGTTTGAGTTAGAAAAGCAGAAATAAGGAATTATTAGACTAAAATTAAAGGAATGGATGTTGATGGATAATCACAAACTGGAATATGTCAACTTTTACTCTCAATACTATTTCAAAAACACTTCATTGTTTTTTCAAATGCTATAAAGTTGAATAAGACCTTAATAAGTACTTGCCAAAGAGTGTTGTGTGGAATCAATCATGTTATTTTGGGTAATTAAAAAGAATATTGATATTGGAGAACTTTGGAAAAAATTCAAGTCTCACATTGCCAGACCTTCCTCCACAGCACAGCGGAGGAGGGTCTGTCTAGTCCACACAGTATTCTAGGATGGGAGAAAAATGTGCTCTGGTTTATTGGCATTTCTTTACTCACAATTGTCTTGACGGAGCCTTGGTGCCTCTGCAAAATAGCCTAGAGAAGGAGCTTGTTTTTGTGGAACATGTGTACGTTCAAAAGTTGTTCAACAGAAAACTCAGATTGGACAGATAGTCTAGCTAGCTATCTGGGTTTACCCTGCAGAGATCTAAGGACCAGGTAACCATAGTCCTCAGATTGGACAGATAGTCTAGCTAGCTGTCTGGATTTACCCTCCAGAGATCTGAGGACCAGGTAACCATAGTCCTCAGATTGGACAGATAGTCTAGCTAGCTGTCTGGATTTACCCTGCAGAGATCTGAGGACCAGGTAACCATAGTCCTCAGATTGGACAGATAGTCTAGCTAGCTGTCTGGATTTACCCTGCAGAGATCTGAGGACCAGGTAACCATAGTCCTCAGATTGGACAGATAGTCTAGCTAGCTGTCTGGATTTACCCTGCAGAGATCTGAGGACCAGGTAACCATAGTCCTCAGATTAGACAGATAGTCTAGCTAGCTGCCTGGGTTTACCCTGCAGAGATCCTCAGAAATCCACCGGAGGTTAGAACGCCAACGCAAAGGTAGAGGAAGGTGACATCCGGCTGAAAAAGAGGGACACCTGGCAGAATTTCCGGCGGCACCTGAACAATCCTGACGATATAGACTAGTCTTCCCCCAAACACAGCAAGAGCACTGATGCCTTTGTAGCTGTTTTGTGGGTTTGGTGGCCATTTGGTTGTGAGATGTGTCTTTAGAAAATAAGTGTAGCACAGGGAGGGCTTTTGATGGATTGGCCTCTTTTTTCCCCTGCTGGTCAGCAATTTGAGTATTGAGCCTGAATGGTGGACACTTTGAGGTTTGTTGTGCATGGAGATCAGAGGCGGAAAAGTGGACACTCTCTGGTTGACACGCAACTTGATTCCCATTCAGGAGCTGGAATGATTAGACATCTGGAGCAGGAGAACTGGACTGACAGATATCCAGACACAACATGGCTGACACGGGAGGCCAGTTGATCATGGGTTAATCACATGCTCAAAGATCTCCAACTTATCTCGCGAGCACGTCGATCTGGATCACGCGCTTTCAGGTGAAGAAGGATCTCACAACGAAGAAATACATGTGAATAACGGCCACAGAGAAAAGAAGGATGCTGACAAGCATCGAATCAAACCATAATGCTGCTTATATGCACATATGGGCCAAAGTGTCTCCCTCATTTATCCATGAGTGTTCTCTCTCGCTCTCTCTCGCTATCTCCCTCCCTTGGCCTGCATGAGCTACTTTGCCTGTGGGCAAGAAGGATCAAGTGAGGGATGAAATAATTGTTCTTTATATGTGTGTGGCGTGCGTGCGATTTAGTTTGACCGGAAGATTTCTGTATGTTTGGCCACATACGTCAAAAAGACCAGTTTTTCTTCACGAGATGTTGAGTTAAAGCAGCAGGGGCACAGCTGGATTTCTAGGCCCCCTGAAAGAAATTTGCTATGTCGTTATGTCATACATCCTACTGGAAATGTTTTCATTGACCCCTATCATTGTTGCTATCTTTGACTTTACTGGTAATAATTTTGTTAAAAAAAATGTCCAAGCCTAAATAGAGAATAAAGTAGATGATCCTTTTGATTAATATTTCCTGTTTTGATAGATAGATAGATAGATAGATAGATAGATAGATAGATAGATAGATAGATAGATAGATAGATAGATAGATATTGATCCAAAAATGAGAAATTATGGTGGTTGCAGCAGCAAAATCAGTCACACACCACAGAATATAACTATAAATGAAATACTAGGATACAGTATACATACATACACACACATAATATACATGAAATATTAATAATAGGAATAAAATATAAGAACAAATATTTGAATATATACCAGATGGGAATTCAAACTTATTTTCCTCAATCTCTGTATTAACAGTGCAACAATAGCAATGACCTTGGGTTGTTACAGTGTTATCAAGGCTTGAGTTAGCCATCAGTTGTCCCTTTGATCACTGGCTTCCTGTAATCCTTGACTCATCATATTTCTGGTGCTTATATCATGAAAGATTCTTGGATTCTTCTGTACCATACCTGGCTAGAATATTAGATGCTTTGCAGGAACTGTAATCCCAGTTTGAATGTTATCCCATCTTCCTGCCTGTGGCTTTTTCTTGGACCAGACTGCCAGCTGTGAGAGACAGTGGTGCAACATTTAGGACGGGATTGAGGAGAGAGGCCAAGGATTGGCTACTGATTGGAGAGAATTGATTGCAGGATTCTTTACATACCTCAGGCTAGAGAAAATCCTTAGTACCGAAGATATGAAAGAACCCACATTAGCATAATCTGGACGTTAATGTATGTAGAGAGGAAAAGGACAGAGGGAGAGTATGTTGTATATGGGTGGGTAAAGGAGGGGGAGAAAGAAAAGAAGAGGGAAGTTAAATCACAGATGAGAAATAATAAACCTCACCATCCGTTAAGGGAATAGCAGATCACAAGAGGAGTTAAGCATGAAGGACACCTGAAAACCAAATATGTGTCAGTAAGAAATTCAATTAGAGTCAGATATCTCGGTTTATAATATCTCGATATATGAGTTCATCACCATGTGAATCCATTGAATCAATTTGTTTCCGTCTGCTTGATTTTGAATGAAAGCCAGGAGCTGTTGCCTCAGACCATGTGTGTCCATCCCTGTCAGCTTTATCGTAGGATTGCTATTTATCTGCGGCCGTTAACGATGACCGGGGCCGAACATGTTGCCGGGGGATTGTTTATTGTTTTGACGGATCTGACCGCTCAGCCCTGCCGTGACGAGCAGGGGATTAATGGGCCGCCTGGATGATGAGACGCTCCAGCACTACGTATCCCAAGATTCCCTCTAGCACAGCTGGAGAAGCTGGGAAAGAAGCCCGGTCTTAATACCTGGGTCGCTATGGCAACAGTGACGTTGGGGGACACTGCTAGAGGAGAAGGCTGCAAGAGGAATTGAATGAAGGTGGAAATGGAGGGAGGCACGGAGAGGATTGAGTGAGAAAAAGAGGATAGAAAAGATTATCGCACCATCTTTATTTTCCCTCCAGTTGGGAGTTAACAATGTGGAGCAGAGCTGCTGGTTTTCAGCGATGGTCTTTTGTTGAGGGAGTGTACTGTTATATACTTGAGACCAGGGGAGCTGGCTCAAATTCAATCCCCCGCTGTGCTCTGACAAAGTGTACAAATCTGCCCCCCCCGCCCACTGCCCAGAGTAGACATATCACACGCAGTAAGAAGTGCTCACAGAGTAGAAGTTGGTCTGTGCTTGGCTGCGAATTCGTTTGTAAAGCGAGGAGGGTTTGGTTGGTTGTTGTCACCCTCGCAAATTGTCATTTGGATGAATACCAAAGACAGACATTGTTTTTTTTTGGACAAAAGTGTACATTTGTCTGCTTGTCCTGGTCAACCCCGATCTGTTAGGGGGTCTTAGTTTGCTTTCAGCAACAGAATTGATTGCTCATTAGAGTGCTAAATAGACTATACATTAGACAACCAAGGCAAATCCTTGAAGTGCTGTATTAACCCTCCTGTTGTCCTCGGGTCAAATTTGACCCCTTTAAAAATCTATTTAAATGAGGGTTATTGACCATGAGTTCCAAAAAGTACTTTAAAACTAGTGGTAGTAAGGTAGTGGTAGTGAAAACAAAAAAAAAAGGTACACATTTTTGTCAGTTTTTTACATGGGAGGACAACACAAGGGTTAAAATAGTACTCCCATTTAGCTTTGCATTCTGTAATACTTTTCAACTGTTGATAAAGGCAGCAAAACCAGAGACATGGTCTTTTTTACTCTCCGCCTTCTCTTGAGCTTTGATTCGGATGTGTTGTGTAAAAGTGGCTGGCCTTTGTTCAAACTGTTTCCACTGACGGCTTCTCAGATGGTTCTGTGTTCTGTTAGGAACATGTAGCCTCGACTTGTAGTCTTCAGACCCAACCGATGCTGACTCAAGTGACATCACTTGAGGACATTTTTCAGAATTTCTCTGGAGCCACAAAAGGCTTTAAACAGACTCTGATGTGTAAAATTGGTTGAGTTTCCCTTTTATATGCTAGTACAATGGGAATTACTGGAATTGTTGGGTCTTTGTAAATTATAGAGTGTGGTCTAGACCTATCTGTAAAGTGTCTTGAGACAACTTGTTATGATTTGATACTATAAATACGATTAAATTGAATAGAATTATTGAACTCCAAAAAAATGTATACATACACGCTAACGTGCTGACCCATTCTGTGTTTTTCGCTCAGCTGGACCATTCGGTTAAAACTGATCAGTGAGGCTGTTTTGCCCTCATTGTTCTCTGTGACGTTTGCTGGATGTGATGTGATGCGTTGTTTATGTGGAGTGATCACTGCGCCGGGACTCTGTTCGAAAAATAGCCTTTAAAATGCTACTTTGTTACATTGGTGTTGAGGAATGACGGGCGTAACAGGAGATGAACCAGCTTTTCTTTTTAAATGACTGCTGTGCGGTGGATCCAGTTCATGCCGATGTGAACAGTGGTTATCATTTGGATATCAATATCAGACTCAAACATTTCGGTGATGATCCAATCCAGTTAAAATAATAGCAATTAAGAGATTAAAAACAATAGGAATCAATACAAATACTGCGACGGTTGCTAGTTCAGGGACCCTGAAATAGCAACCGTCACCCCAAAAGCAGAAATGCTGTGAAACCCCACGTCAACCCCTCAGAACATACATTGCTCTCTATCGTGTAATGCATTTCTTGCCAAGAACATGATGGTTTATTTATGTCTAATAATCTTAAAACATTAAAATTTTGTGTCTTCTTCCCAGCTCTTTCGGGAGGTACGAATAATGAAAGGCTTAAATCACCCTAACATAGGTAAGACACATACATGCTTCTCAATGGGCTTCATATTTGTGTGTCAAAGTGTGCGTCCATGCGTGTGTGTTTTGCTTCCATGTGTGTGGCCAGACGGAAGTGTAATGCTTTAAATAGGCTTCATAGCATTCATTGACAAAACTATAGCAAGCATCATCTCATATAGAGGTCACGATGTTGGATTTCGTAAATCTGAAATGCCATATGGATCACACACACACACACACACACACACACACACACACACACACACACACACACACACACACCCCAGCATTAGCTCAGCTTCCTTGGTATTAAGACAGACAGGCAGCTGCCGTGCTATTATTATTTATAATGTGAGCAGGATTTGTTGATGTGTATTTGGGTTTTAATCTGATTCTGTTTTGGGCTACAGTGCAGCTGTTCGAGGTGATTGAGACTGATAAGACCCTTTACCTAATCATGGAGTACGCCAGTGGAGGTGGGTACATCGGCTGCCACTTCCTGGAAATACTATGAGTGCAAATGATGCAGAAGGTTACAGATTTGGTAAAACTGCATGTTGTCAATGCAAAATCCGAACAAAGTAGCTAAGGGTGCAATTGCAAAAACCCTGGTACATTGGAGTTTTTTCCCTACATATCTGAAATTCAGTTTAAAGGAATGGTTTGACATTTTGGGTAATTTGCTTTCTTGCACAGATGTAGATGAGAAGATCGATACCACTCATGTCTGTAAGCAAAATATACTGTAAAGCTAGAACTTAAAAGACAATGTTAAAAAGAAAAAACAGGCTAGCTGTTTCCTTCTGTTTCCAGTCTTTATGCTAAGCTAAGCTAACATCTGCCGGTGCAGAGATGCAGAGAGCGCAAATGCTGGAAGACCCGGAAACACTGACCAATCAGAGCAGACCCAAAATACAAGTATGAACCAAAACATGAGCATGATATGGGATCTTTAACCCTTGTGTTGTCCTCCTGGCTAAAGAAATTGACACTTTTTTCAACATTTTTTCCACTAGGCTTCCGGCACTTTTTATTATTTTTTTTAAGTTAAGTTTTTTCAATATTTTTGTTGCGTTTTTTGACATTGTGTCACTTTTACGTTTGATGCTTTTGTCACACTACTACCAACTTATACTACGAGTTTTACACTTATTCTTGGAATTCAGGGTCAATGAACCTAATTTTTGAGTTTAAAATGCAGAAATATGCTTTATAAATGAATAAAACACCCAGTCCAATGAAAGTAGTGTACAGATCCTTCATTTTACTGGTTGAAAGAGAACCATATTTCTGATACAATTTCTTTTTTTTTAAATGGGTCAAATTGGACCCAAAGACAACAGGAGGGTTAAGATCTACAGCTGTATTTTAAATGATGACACCAAAATGCGTAATAGTGAATATAGAGTGGAATTGTTCCAAGTTTTTATGCCTCTGTGCTTTCACCAATTAATTATTTTACTCTTTACCCATCCAAAGACATGTAGTTCAGGTACACTGAGATAGTGTCACCATAAGCTGACAGTGGACTCTCCCCTAATAGGTGTTGTATGGTTCTCCATTCAGACTTAATAGAGTATGAAACCACAACATAAATAAGTAAGCAGCCTGCTGCATGGCTCTTTAAACTGACTTTAAACACAATTTCAGGAATAACGCCAGCACATTGCATCTAATGCTTCTCTCCTTTTTTCTTTTGCTTCCATTAGTCTCTTTTATGGTTCTATTTGTGTCGGTTTCTTGTCACCAATCCCGTTTTCCTGAGTTCTGGCCCGAACCGTGTCGTTTGCTCACTGTGACCTTGGAGAATGTAACAAACGCAGTTTCCAATGTGGCTTCCTTTCAAGCCCAGATTACTTTAAGTTAGATAAAAAAAGACCATATGGAAGCATTAGGGAGGTGTAGTGGTGCCCAAATACCTATAAAATGTATCTATCTTCATATTCAGTATGTTAAACAACAGTTTGCTCCGTTAATCCAAATCTAGCAGCCTCTCAAAAATTGTGGTATTCAAACAACATCTAAGGGAGTGTACACAATGAGTGTGAGAAGCTGGGTCAGAAGGCAGCGGGGTTATGTAGTTGTTGCTTTTTTAAAGGAAAGAAGGGGAGGGCTTTTCAGCTCTTTGTCATCCCAGATTCATATTTAATGTTCTTCTCTTTTTTAGAAGATGTTTTCAAAAACAAAAGCCCAAATACATTCTTATTATTTGGAATTGAGGGTGGGGCAAAGACATCACACTATATAAGCAGCCTGAACCATTTTATTTTCCATAATTTTGTTTTTCCATAATAACAATTTTCCATAATTTCTATTATTCTGAGACATTGTGGGTAGTTTCTGTTTTTTATGATGTTTATGAGTTATTTCTTCCTTCCAAAGTCACATTGTTTCACCTAAATAAAGCAAAATATAACATGTTAAGTAGAACCTTAGCGAGCGGACAGAGCCGGGGCCTCTGTTTTCCCCCCTGTTTCCAGTCTTTATAAGATATATAGATAATATTATCTATAATAAGATAACCAGCTGCTGTTTGAATGGACAGTTATGAGAATGCTATAGATTTTCTCATGTAAGCAAATAAGCGTGTTTCCCCTAGAAGTCAAAGTGTTCCTTTAAGTCTGTGTGCATTCTTTTTTCCCATGGCTATGCGGCAAATTCCCCCTCAAGAAGACAATAAAGTTGAAGTTGACGTCTTGAGAGCACTTATAAATATTAATTAAGCTGAATTGACGTGATTGAAATTGATTGCGTACATCAGCGGTATATAATCAAATAAAAAGTATGGCTGTAGTGCTCCTGGCTTTATGAGCTGACTGATGTGTTTCTGCTGCTCTCAGGTGAAGTGTTTGACTACCTCGTGTCTCATGGGAGAATGAAGGAGGTGGAAGCCAGAGCCAAATTCCGACAGGTACTGTAGGACTACATCGCCCACTTGATGCCCACATTGGGCCAATCACCACATGTAATGGTCAGTGCTTGAGCTGTGTCTGTCTCCCTGTGTCCACAGATTGTTTCCGCTGTCCACTACTGCCACACAAAGAACATTGTCCACAGAGATTTGAAGGTAAGAAGCTCGGAAGATGTTTCGGCCTGCTTTGAGAGATGGCGGATTAAGGCAAGTCCAAGACTAGGAAAAAGAACTACGAAAATTCTAATCCGGGACTAGTCTTAATCTGTGTCTGTGAAGATGGGCCCCGAGCATCTTAATCGCACAGTAATGCACTGATGAGTGGAGAAGCTGAAGAAGGGTAGGAGGCAGCCAGAGCCTCCTCCTGTTCTAATAGATTATCACACTCCTTAACACACACAGCGACATACTGTATACACATGTATAGACACACTGTATAGACATGTACAGTAATAGTTTCATCTGTACTTGGACGTTTTCTGAGGTCGGATTTCTACAGTAGTGAAAGCTGTAGTAACATACAGTCATACACGCAGCGCTGTCCATATTCTACATGTTGCTATGGTGTTTGTATGAAATTATAACAGCGTGATGTGTTGTTATAAATTGGTATTGCTGTTACGGTGCGTTCAGTGGCTGTACATCACTATTTGTTAAGTGTTTGTAATAAAATAAAATAAAAATTTGATAAAAAAAAAAAAAAAATTGGCATTGGTAACAATGGCTAACCCAGCTAGAGCTAATGAAAATCTGATGGGTGTGATGTCATCCCCCTCCCTCCCCCACCCCCCACCCACCCATCTGTCTCTCGTTCGCGCTCTCTTTTTTTCGTCACCACAACTCCCATTCTTGTGTCCTCCCATTCCTCTTCCTCCTCTCCCATCCCAATGTTTTCTCCACTGCTCCCCCAACGTGTCATTCTCTGTCCCCTTCTCGGTACTCTCTCCCTCCTTCTGTCCATCCTCGCCTCCCCCCCTCCCGCTGCATCGATACATGTATATGACTCAGGCGGAGAACCTTCTGCTGGATGCCGACGCCAACATCAAGATTGCCGACTTTGGCTTCAGCAATGAGTTCACGCTGGGCAACAAGCTGGACACGTTCTGTGGCTCGCCGCCCTACGCTGCCCCTGAGCTGTTCCAGGGGAAGAAGTATGACGGGCCCGAGGTGGACGTCTGGAGCCTCGGAGTCATCCTCTACACGCTGGTCAGCGGCTCGCTGCCCTTTGATGGGCAGAACCTGAAGGCAAGTGGATGGGAGGAAGGATTGTCTGTCTGTCTGTCTGTCTGTCTGTCTGTCTGTCTGTCTGTCTGTCTGTCTGTCTGTCTGTCTGTCTGTCTGTGTACATTCAGGGACAGGGGTTTACTCCGGGGGGTTATTGTTTGCATTTCTTTAACCCAATCACAATCGTCTTGGGCGGGGCCAAGCTCTGGACATTTGCACCCCTCAAAAGAAAACGCCTCATACAATATTAAATGAAGTAAACTGTTGACACAGTACAGTAACGTGAGCTATTTAAATCAGCTGATACATGGTTAAACATCATTATCTCTTACCAGAGGAGGACAGGAAATGCTATATATTCTTTGTAAATCTTTACAATCGTTCCCTGACAGAACCAAGCAGGCCTGCCAGTGAAATCAGAACTATGAGCTACTACTTAGAGCTGTAACAATTCCAAATGTTACCGTACGATCAATTGTCTCATAAATAATTGCGATTAACAATATGATTGTCTCTTTCAGTCCAATTAAAAAATATTTATTTACTTTTCTAATAAATTCCAGAAAACATCTTTTGGTTATATATCATTGGAATGTGACCCAGATAATGTAATAACACAGTACACATAGTACACATTCAATCATACACAATCATAAAACATATATTCTAACTTAACCCTTTGATTTTTGTGTCAACGGCTAACAATTTAAATTATAAAAAAATATACATTGTCTGACCAATTATCACTTATATAATTACAATTTGGCATATCTGAACTAAATCAACAAGTACCAGTCAAACACTTTAAGATCTTAGCTAATGTTAGCAATTAGTTGCAGTTAAACAAAGAAATGATTATGTAAATAAAAGACAATTAATTATGTAATAATTGTTACAGGCCTATTGCTAGTAACAAGACGTATGCTCACCAGAGAATATGTTCACACAAGTGTGTACGTCATTGAATCTACTGTTCTGTGTAATGTATACTGTACACAGACGGGGAGTGGAGGTGTTCCATAGACATTACTCTTTAAAGCCAGTCATGTGAGTGTGCTATTTCTTTTGAATGTACCCTAATGATGTCATCTTTGTGGGTCAGTTGTTGATCAGCATGCAGTTGAATTTCTGTTGGTCCTTGTGTCCCGTCAAGTCCAAATCAGCCAGTTATCATGATCAGACAGAACTGGGGTCTGTGTGGAACAGTGTACAGTTCCTGTATGTTCTGACGGAAATCATAAGGCCTTCAATGATTTGGCTTGTATTCATTTGTATTGACATGAGAGAAGAGGACACAGTTAATGTAGCATCATCCTTTTCAGGTTGGATGTGTGGACTGTAGCACTGTGCCAACCTTAGAAGACTTTTCACCCTAAACCCTTTGGATTATTCAGGGTTTAAGATTTAAAAAATAAAAATAAAACAATTGGATTCTGGTTGATAGAGAAGGCAATACTTTGTTTTAAAATTGTACTTCGTTTTTAAAAAATACTTTTTTTCTAGTCAGATTTCCATACAGTATTATTTTATGGGTATAGAGGCTAGCTAATATTGACCATTTAGTTTCTATTCCAAAAGTAGTGTGTTAAAAAGCTGTAAAGATTAACCAATTAGTTGTCAACTATTTAATTAATCGCCACCTATTTTGATAATTGAATAATCAGTCTCTTAAATATGTCTTCTGTCCTTTGTGACAGTAAACTGAATATCTTTGAGTTGGGGACAAATACAAGACATTTGAGGACGTCATCTTGGCTTTGGGAAACACTGATCCACATTATTCATCATTTTCTGACATTTTATAGACCAAATAACTAATCGATTAATCAACGTGAAAAATAATGGTTGGTTGCAGTCTTAGTGTTCTCTGTCTTCTCTGCTGGAGTGTTATTGTACCCTGTAGTACAACCTAGAATAGTATTTTTATCCAAAATCCAGCAGATGGCAACGAATGGCCCCCTGGAGCTCCGCCAGATGATGGGGACAAATGTGTGTTTAACCCCCCTCTCATATCTGACCGCAGCCCAGCAGACTGCCTGCAGGGAGGGGCCTGGGGAGTTTGATGCAAAAGACACCATTACATCACCGGTCTTATCAGAGAAATTGGTGTTGGTTATTTTGTCTTTAAAAGTTCAATATAAGCCCCTTCTCACCATGTTTGTGTCAAAAATGGCATTAAAGGTACATTGAGTAATAAGAGATTGACTATGAAATATGCTGTATGTATAACATGTGATGGATGTGGCCAACAGGAGCTTAGGGAGCGTGTGCTGAGGGGAAAGTACCGCGTGCCCTTCTATATGTCCACAGACTGTGAGGGGATCCTCCGCCGCTTCCTGGTGCTCAACCCCACCAAACGCTGCACCCTAGACGTGAGAACCCCGTAGCACACATAGTCTAACTTGGCTCATGTGCAATTTTAACAAGGCTGAAGCTTTCTATCTTTCTGTTTCTACAGCAAGTTATGAAGGACAAGTGGATAAATTCAGGGTATGAGGGCGATGACCTGAAGCCCCACATAGAACCTGTTGAAGACTTCAGTGATCCAGCTCGCATAGGTGAGTCCGCTGGGCCACTGGTACTGCTAAGCAGACATGTGGACTTGAGACTTGAGTACACTCGAGTCGCTTGACTTGACAAAGAAATGAAAGACTTGAGACTCGACTTGGACTTGTAGGTTAATGAGTCGTGACTTGACGCAAGAGGACTAGGATGACTTGTATGGATTCATAAGTCTGAATGTTATCTGTTAAATATAAAATAATATAATTCAATGTGTCAAGTTTCTGTGATCATCAAGCGGCAGCTGCGCAAGCTGTGAATCCTGATTGGACGACGCACAAAGCTCCTGTGATACGGTTGTCATAATTGGACGACTGGTTGTCAGTCAAACTCCTTGCCATGGCAACAGGTAGCATCAAAGACCCCTGTTGAAGCCTCATTAGTCCGACCAGACTGCCACAACAGCTGCATCTGTGCCACGAGTAATCCTTTTTGGATTTAAAAATTTCGCCCAAGAAGGAAAAAAGCAACCAGCTGAATGCGAGGTTTACGTTTTTTTGGTAAAAAGGGACTTTATTTTTGACTTGACTCGCCTTAACTAAGGACTTGACTTGAAATAACCTGTTACTTGCTTTGACTTGCCCAACAACAGAAAAACTCGAGACTTGCTTGAGACTTGGACCAAATGACCTGAGACTTGAGGCCTGTCCCATAACAAACCTGGTCGAGATGTTTCCCATCATCCTGTCTGTTGTCTTACCCTCTTTAAGTGGTTGTTTGTGTTCCTCAGAGGTGATGGTGGGGATGGGCTTCACTTCAGAGGAAATTAAGGACTCTCTGCTCAATCAGAAATACAATGAAGTCACCGCCACCTACCTACTACTGGGCCGCAAAGGCGATGTGAGTTATACAGATCAACTCATTACTTATTAATGTATATACAGTACGTACATATGAGGTAGTTAGCTGTACTAACCAGAGCAGCTGGCAATGAATAAAATACCAGGTTGACCTTTTCTTTGGTAACGTTGTAAATGCAAAATTATTAATCATCAGGGCTGGGCATCATTTTAATATGTTTCTGTACCGGTGCCTAATAGTTCTCTTTTTTATACCTCATATATATATATATGTATGTATGTATGTATGTATGTATGTATGTATGTGTAATTTCATTACTGTGCAGTATTTATTTAATAACTACTTTTTGAATAATGTACAATGTATGAACAAAGCTATTTTATATGTGTATATAGTTGCTCTCAGGACTGTGCACAAAGTCCCCCCCTCTTTTTTTCTGCACTACCTATACTTTATATTTTTTACATGTCGTGTCGACACTGTAAAGGGGTTGCTTTAATCTTGTTGCACAGGTACTGCACTTGTGTATAATGACAATAAAGTTATTTTATTCTGTTGTATTCTGTTGTAATTACTAAGTGAGGAAGTGGATGGTTCTTCACACTGACCCCTTTCTATCTAACACTGCAGGAGGGCAGTGAGGCTCGCACAGCCAGTAGCCTGTCCCTGGCGAGGGTACGACCCAGCCCCATCACCAACGGCACCAACAAGCACTCCTCAGCCACTGGATCCTCTTCCTCCTCCACCTCCTCCTCCCATAGCAAGACCCAGCGCAGTGCCTCCACCTACCACAGGCAGCGGCGACACAGTGACTTCTGTGAGTCTCATCTCTAACTTCATCAGTTTTTCTTAACCCTTGTGTTGTCTTCCCGTCAACCATGAAAAAAAAGGTTTTGGTCCCTTTTTTTCAACATTATTATTGTTTTTTTCCCACATTTTACATACTTCTTCAATGTTGTGCGTGCTTTTTTTTATGTTTTTGGTGTTTTTTTTCTAAAGTTTTTTGATATTTTCAGCGCTTATTTTGACGGCCCATTTTTTGTGAAGAAAAAAAAAAAAATGAACTAAAAACGCCCCAAAATGAATGAAAGTAGAGATTTGTACTTGCCAAAGAGCGTTGTGTGGAATCAATTATGTTATTTTGGGGAATTAAAAAAAACACTGATATAGGAAAACGGGTCAATTTGACCCGAGGACAACATGAGAGTTAAATGTTTGGGTAAAAAAACAATGTATTTCATTTTTAAACACGCTGCACTCTGGCAGGGAGATGGATTACTAAACTGCAGTTTCTTTCCTTGACTACTCATAAAAAACAGCTCATACTTTAGGAAGTATGACAGAAAATGTTAGTGGTTTTGAAACCTTGACTTTTTAAAATCGCGGTATACCTTCAAACCGGTAACCGGCCCATGCCTAGTTCAGACTAACATAACACTTAACAAATATCCTCACTTGGAAGGCTAGGCCTTGGGCTGTGACTAGCTGTGTGAAGGGGTCATACTGTAGATGCAGAATATTCCTTATACGAGTCTCTGTGTGTCTGCGTTCTGCTGTCCTCCACAACAAAGGCGGGCCCTCCATGCCCGTCATGCATCCCAAACGGAGCCCCACAAGCACGGGCGACCGTGAGCTGCGGGAGGGACGGATGCCTTCACGTAAGGCCAGCTGCAGCGTGATGGGGAGCCACAGCCTTCCTCCGTCCAGCCCAATGGTCAGCAGTGCCAACAACCCCAATAAGTCTGAGATCCCAGACCGCCGCAAAGACATGACCGCCACCACAGTAAGTGACAGAAGACGTTTAGAAACTAAAGGCAGTGTTTCTGATTCCTGATCTTATCTCATAAGCATCACATCCAGGCTATGTATTCAGTATCACAGTAATGCAGGTAACTGTTGACAGGAAGTCACGCTAGCCAAAGCTTTCTATCCGTCAAAATGGAAACTGGGCGCCCATATAAAGATCTTTACTCCTCGACGCATTAGGTCCTGGTTCGACTCTGACCTGCAGCCCTTTCCTGCATGTCATACTCCATCTTTCATGTCTTTAAAGGCCTAAAATGCCCAAGAAATAATCTTCAAAAATGTAAACAAAAGCACACAGGTGTAGATAGTTTTGACTTTCGGAAATTCTGATCAGATCAGGTTCATCCCAGGTCCCCAGGAAGTCTGCCAGGCTTCCAAGCAAATTGAACATAGCGGGCAAACAGTTGAATTATGACTCCAGGCCTGTCATTTAATGTCTTCTGGCCCTACATGGCAAAAGAGACATCTATAAATCAGCAAATACATGTTTTTGACCAGATCAGTTTTGCTGTGTGGAATAAAGCTCGCCGGTTATTTCCACCACATGATGATGATAAGTCTGCACTATTCATGACTTTACAGTAGAGCTGAAGTTAGAGACCGACTCAAAGGTCAGTGCAGAATGGCTTTCTCATTTTTGAATAGCTCAGTGGCTCTCTCTCTTTTGTACACAAGAAAAAGATGAAATTCAGACTTTTATTTTCCCGCTGTTAAAACACCTAGTTCTGTTTCTATAACTATTTAATTAACAATTACAGTGTTTATTTGAACTCAGTTCAGATATATATATATATATATATATATATATATATATATATGTATATATTATATATATGTTATTTTGTATATTTTGTGAGCATCTTGACTCAGACATATACACGAGGAGTATACATGGAAGTACAACACACTCTGACAGAACGTGAGTCAACAGTTTGCAGCTAGTGTGACTTTTCAACCTAGTCCTTGTGTATACTGAATGTGATGTGTAACAGTGTAGTGGATTTGAATCTTAAAGTGACTCTCATTATCTGCATCTTACCTTGTTCCCCTCGCTGTAGAACAACATCCCTGGAAGTGCCATGACACGCAGGAATACATACGTGTGCACTGACCGCACAGGTGCTGACAGACACTCTCTTCTGCAGAACGGCAAAGACAACAGGTACCGCTTTTGTGTTGGGGGTTTTGTCACTGTCGTCAGGGTGATCATCGTCTGTTCCGTCTGCGGCAGAGTCTGCAGCAGGTGCTTCCATCACGCTGTCAGTTATTATGCTTCCTTCTTTTTTTTCTTTCATTTTTGGCGTATGGTTTTGGCGCTTGGCAACAAACAGGCATTACATCACCAACTGGAACGGGGAGTGCATTATCTTGCAAGCGAGGAGCAATGATTTGCCAAACCTGCTTTTTTTCCAGTCTAACATATTTCTTCAGATTTTATTTGGTGGTAACGAGTAACAAAGATGCTTAGGGGAAAAAGTCTATATTTTATTTAGGAAAATTAGTGTAAAGTAAAGTACAGACATATTTGTAGTTCATGACATTACAACACTGGCTCATTGGTTTTTGTGTTATCGTTTAGTACTTACCGAAATATTGTACCGTAATGTTGCAATTTTGTTTCGTTCCCTCGTGTTGTCCCCCTTCTGTTTTAACGTTACCTGTTTATGAAACATAAAGTATAAATTATCACCCAATTCTGCGTTACATCTTCTTAGCCAACTTCATTCCAAGTTGGTACCACTACTTTTACACTTCTTGTGGGAATTCAATGGTCAACAAACTTCATTTATATGAAAGTATACCTAATTTCTGAGTTAAAAAAGCAGAAATCATGAATCATTTTGACTAATTGTTCAGATCTGAAAATGTGGCGTGGCTAAGCACAGATGTCTATACTGTATGTCAAACGTTTCTATATTGAAACCATTTACATTTTTTGGAACCAATCGTGTTATATTTGGCCAAATTTATATTATAGAAACTTTGAAAACGGGTCAATTTTCACCCAAGGAAAACAGGAGGGTTACAACTTTTATTTTCCCACTGTTAAAACACCTAGTTCTATTTCTATTAAATAGCAGTAAGTAGTATGGAATTCCCGGTATTGGAACTTTTTTTAAGGATACCCAGCCCTAGGCCTAGCTTAAGGCGCTGTCCTTCCTGCTTGTTGTCTGCAGCTCCCTGGGCCACCGCTTGCCTGCAGCGTCTCCATCCACGCTCAGCATTTCTGGCGCCGGAGCTGCCTCCTCCTCTTCCTCTTCAGACCGATGCCGCCTGACCCGAGGCTCCACCATCCGTAGCACCTTTCACGGGGGACAGCTGAGGGACCGTGGGCCCCCCGTCTACTCAGCCCCCCCCACTTCACCCACCTTGTCCCACCATGACACCAGCCCCCTGCCGCACGCCCGCACCAGGGCAACCTCCAACCTCTTCACCAAGCTGACCTCCAAACTCACTCGCAGGTATATGCATGCATGGCACCATACCACCAGATAAACAGCTCTCTCAAGTCTGTGCATTAAATATGAAGCTACAGCCTGAAGACTGTTAGCATAGCTTAGCATAAAGACTGGAGTGCTGGTAGGCGTGTTTTTAACATTGAACAGAGCCCCTGTCTCCAGTCTCTGTGCTAAGCTAAGCTAATAGTCTGTCAGCGCTGGGTTGATTTTTACTGTACCAACATGAGAGAGTGGTGTCGATGTCTCTTGTAACTGCAGGAAAGTATATTTTCCAAAATGTCAAACTATTCAGCGGCTCAAATGTAAAATATGTCTTCAGAAGACAAAATTCACATGAAATCAAACCAAGAATATCAAATCTGATATGAAGTCATGTGGCGTTGTTGTGAAGTTCTTCCTTTCAGCTTGAGCACAGCCTGGATATGGATCCATGCTTATATCACAACACTGTATTCACCCGGCCTTTTGGCAAGCCTTCTGTGGCCTCCGATTATCCTCTGCTCCCCCAGTCGTCATAATCACACATGTCTAATCTTATCAATCCTCAGCTTTATCCTTGCCAATCAGCTGCTGCGCTGCGCTCTTTTCCACCACTTGCTCTCCTGTGATTCAATTATATTCTCTTTTATCCCCCAACCCCAACCCTCTGCTCTTACACCGTATTCCCTCCTTTTTCTCCATCTTTATCTTGTTGTGCTTTCCCCCCTTGTCATGGCATCAGGGTCAACCTTGACCCGTCCAAGCGCCAGGGCTCAAACAAATCAGTCTCGGGTTGTACTCTTCCACAAGGATCAAAAACAGTTAGTAAGTTCCCGTGTCTCTGGCTTCTTTCTCGTCTGCCTGTGCCGCCCCCGTCCTACTGCCTGATTTCTTCATACCTCTTATCTATGAATTAGTGCTTGTCTGCATGACTTGTTAATCATCTTCATACTGTCAAGGTCCCGCACACTTTGTTTCAAGCATGGTTGCAATCAAGCAGACATTCATTTGATTTTTCAACTTTCAGTTTCAGGATGTCATTGTCATTGTCAGCACAGACTTTAATTAGTCAGTGTGCCCTTAGAAATGAGTATGTTTTCATTTTGTGTTTGTGGTCGATGGGTTAAAAGTCATTATATGTTTATTCCATCTGTTGTTGGCAAGAATGGATGGTAATGTGTAGTCCTATGAACAGAAGGACTGCATTTACATACTGCATGCTTTATAACGTGTGAAAAAGTCCAAATCTGCAAAGGTGGGACACACTGTTCTGCACATTGTGAGCTTGTTGTTGATGCTTGCTTGTTCTCACTTTATGATATCCACTACTGAATGCCATCTCATCTGAGAGGCTTAGTCAGAAGACTAGTTGTTAGAGATGTTCCAATACCATATTTTCCCTCTTGATACCGATTCCTATACCTGAACGTGTGTCGATCCGATACCAGTGCATTAAAAATAAATAAATATAAATATAGTACATATACAGTATATTAATGGATATGATATTGCTATCATTGTTAAATGGCTTGGCTGGGGTTGAACCCTTTGTAAAATATGAACAATGCGAATGAGATGCCAGGGAATTGGATGTAAGTGTGCATACTGTACATATCGCCGTGACACTGGTAGGATTTTCTAGTGTCAGTTATTGCCAAATTGCGGACATTTTGCTAACGTTAGCTCTGACTAACATTACACTCTGTTATACATCCATCTCCGTTACACTGATTCGCCATCCTAGGAAACGCAAATTTGAAAGAAACAGTAATTTACTTACATAATTACTTACTGCTTACTACTTAAAAAGTGTATCTATTTCGGGGCTAAATTACTTGGTATTGAATCGGTGCACAGCATTGCATACTTGCTGATATAGATACATGCATTTTAGGCAGATTTTTTGGAGTTTTTTCTGATACTGGTATCATATAGGAACAACTCTACTCATTGTCCTGTAGTGGCCTTACTCTGCTTGTTTGTCCTGCAGGGTCACAAATGAATCTGAGGGAATCAGGAGATTTGCGGTCACAAGGTCAGTACATGTATTTCTCAAAATAGATGGTAGATCATTTCTGTTTTCATGAGATTAGTAGTAGCAGCCACAGTCCAATGCCTGAGCATTTCTCTAATATCGCCCCCTCTCCCTAGTTGCCATCTACCTGGGTATCAAAAAGCGTCCGAGCCCCGGGCCGTCGGACGTGGCTGGGATCTGAGAGGCGGTGTGCGGCGGGACCCTGCGGAGGTGGTTCTGGCTCTGCGGGAGGCGGCGCTGGGATGTGGCTGCCAGGTCCACCATGCCGGCCCCTTTCTGCTCTCCTGCACCCACGGCGTGGCAGGGGGCCGCGTGGCTTTCGAGGCCGAGGTGTGCCAACTTTCCACGGGAACCTCCGAGACTTCTAATGGGGTGCGCTACACGCGACTCTGGGGGACGCCGCTAGCTTTTCGGGACATTGCCACCCAAATATCTAAGGATCTTGAACTTTGAACGGAGGTTGTGTGTGTGTGTGTGTGTGTGTGTGTGTGCGTGTGCGTGAGCATTAATGTGTGTGTCTGCAAAGGGAGGGTGGGGTGGACATAATTGAAGAAAAAATAGCAGATAAGGGGCTGGACCCAAATAGACTTCTCCTTCTCTTTCATGACTACCCCTCTCCACCCCCGCACACACACACACACACACATACATACACACACACACACACACACACACCTGACTCGTAAAGTCCCTGAGGTACCCCCACCCATTCACCCCACCCAGCTCAGCCAACTTCTTCACTGAACGACTGCACCCACTGGACCTGGATCAGACGGAATCTAGTTCTATATTTTTTATTGCTACTCTAGCCATAATGACTCTTTATGTTATGTATTGCTCTGATCATTGTTTTTACCCACTGTCACTTTCACCACTACGGAAAAAGAAATCTCCTGTGTACTGGTTGTAATTGACCAGCCAGTCATTTTTATTTTTTTTAATCCATGACTTTTCATCACCTGGGGACAATAACATGCACAAACGTGGATGTGGTCCGACTCAGACTCAGACAAGCAGCCGGCGAGGGCTGCGTTGCTTTGATCATACAGCAGTGACGACTGCACTGGATTAAGGTCAGTGGGAGCAGGGTTGACCGGGCCTTTGAAAACAGCCAATCAGAGGCTGACCTGGAATCCAAAAAGCCCGCCTCCTGTACTGATAGAGTTGTCGCCTCTCTCAATCACATTAGTTTCTCTGCATGGGAATAGCAAATGAAAATTCAAAATGGAGATTTTTTTTTTTACAAGAAGACATTGTGGTGCCAGGCTCCATTCGGGACTCTTGCTAAAATCACAATTAAATTCAATCACAGCTGATTTTTGGTTAAATATAAGGTTGTATAACTTTTATACCATTGCTGTCATGAATACTTTTATTATGCTAGCTCTCTAAAAGAATGAACAGAGAGGCCTGCACACACGCTGCTCTCTGATTGGCTGGATTCATTGTTTGTCAGCGCTGGTCAACATCAGTAAAACTACTTAAAGCATTTAGATTTTTCCAACCTCCCACCCCCGTTTCATCTCTTTTCACGGCCGGCAGAGAATATCTTTCTAACTACACACGAAGCCCTCAACTGTTGAGCTTGTTCAAGGAATTAAAGCAAGCGAGAGCGCCAAATGTGTTTTTTTTTTTTTTTTGTCGTGCAAACCTTGACATCCGTCACTCGTCCCTCCACAACATAACAGAGACACTGTAAATTTGGCTTATTTTTCCGTGCAATGCAATTCTTTGGTTCTACTCAGTGCCATGGGATCTCACCTCAGCCATCATCTCTGTAGTTGGATGGGAAATACCAAAAGCAGATCAGCCAAGCAGCAAAGCCCCTCCAATCACACACACTAACCTTCACACACACACACAAAGGTACATGCACTTCTAAATGTCCACCCACTCTTTTTTTGTGGCACAGTCTATGGTCTGTCCATTATTGATGACTGTGGGCTATGAGGATTGGGTGGGGTGTTCTGACTCTGGATAAAGGCTCGATGAAGGCAGTGTGCATAGTGTTTTCTTCTTGTTAGTCCAGTTGCCTTTTAAAGTGAACAACCCCCAGCGCCTTCATACAGTGCATATTTAATGTTTCAAAAAAAGAGAGAGACAGAAAAAAAACTTCCTTTCTAAGCTTTCTATTCTCCCTCCCTGTTTTCAGTCAATGACGTACTGTGATATTTACATAGGCTACAGAGAACCTGTCGTTTGGCTGCTGATTTACTGTTAATACTATCTCTCGGTTGTGGCTTTGCTCATGGTGACCCAAATCCCCCTTTACCCCGCCCCCATTTCCTTTCCCATCCATCATAAACTTCCCTGATTCCCTACATTGAACAGGGACGCCCCACCTTAGCTGTCCACCGCCTTCGTATGTACCACCGACTTTTTTCAATCGTCACAATGACTCGGCTCTTCGTTAAAGGCCCTGTTTTCTTGCACAGGGGATAAAAAACACTCAGCCATCCTCTCACAGTGTAGACCCATGTACGACATCTTCTCAGTCCAGTTTGGCGTGTGCTGTTTCATGGAGCCCAGCAGGGGAGACTGGTGTCCACCTGACTTTCCTCCCCAGGGTGAGAAGCAGACACCCACATGGACACCCAGAGTCTGTCCTTGTCCTCTCCCTGGACGCTTTCTCATTGTGGTGTATATTAGCATTAGGTAATATAGACCTCAATGCACTTTGCTTCGACTTGAATCAGCTCCTTCCAGTGTACCTGTATAGGTAATACCCAGAACTAGCCACTGGAGGGCGCCAATGTCTTAAATGTGAAACACTTCAATTTGTGGATATTTGCACAGGTACTTTATTTATTTTTTAGAATAATATCATTTAAAAAAAAAAAACAGGATTTATATCAGTCAGTTTATGGCTGTATATAAAATATATGAATATAGTATATATCTTAGAGCTCAAGGTTTATTTATAGCTAGAGCAAGGGAAGTAATTCTAGTTTAAAGCCGATTCTGTCAGTGACAATGGGGAACCAAACCAACCTGCAATCCTGCATGACTTCAGAGTTTTGGTTTTTTTGGGGGATGAAACATGATGCACACCTAGGGTTGGAAGCTTTGTGGAATGCAGACACGGATCGTTTTTAGAGAATTTAGAGAAATCAGAGAAATGGTGCTAGGCCTAAATGTGGTACCTGGTCCTCCCCCCCCTTCCCCCCTCCCCTCCCGTTCACACAAGCAAACAGGAGGGCTTTGGTGAATCCCAGTAACTCTGCTCCACCTTGTTTGCTAGAGGATTAGTACTCGAGAGAGGGCTTCTGGGTTTTTACAAGTATTTCGACATGCCATGAAATGCACCGCAGCGTACAGAACCAATGTTCAGTCGTAGAGCCAGCGAGGACACTTACATTTGGGAATAAATTGTGCAGTTTGGTTCTCTTTTAACTTGAATTTACACCGATACCCAATAAGTCCCTAACATGTTGAAAGCCCTGGGTTGCATTCAAGCCATAGAAATGTCACGTCACTGTCTCCCGATCGCAAATATGAATCATGTTGTTAGGGAAGCCTTTTCGGTGGAAATGAAATGGGCTAAAAAAAAAAAAAAAAAAAAAAAGAGAGAAGCAAATAACTTGGTGTAAAACAACTCACTCTTAGTATATGATGGATGAACATTGTCTTAAGGTGGAATCTACTGTGAAACGTTCTTGAAAAGATTTTGTAAAGTAAACGTGTGTTCTCAGAGACGGTTTGTCGCTGGTGTGGTTTAGATGGTGGATAGTACAGTATTAGGACCCCAGGGGGGGGGCTCGGCATTTAACATGCACTGTCATTTCAAAACAAATTTTGGAAATGGTTGATGTTATATGCAAAAAGGGACTGAAGAAACACACCCAGTTTGACCTGTATGAGTAATTTTACACTGCTCTGCTGTTGAATTCCTCCCCTCAGAAACAAACTGTACCCTGAGATGGAGTGGATGTGGTTTATAAGGGAGAACATGGAGCTGAAGATTAATAAAATTCACTGATGTTGGCATTTTCTTTCCTTCATTTTGGTCGCACCATCTGAATATTTGTTCATCATGAGTATTAATAAGTGATGATTACAGGCTACTTTGTTCATTGTTATTTCCAGTTTTCCATGCTGCAACACAAAAGATCAAAATTATTCATTTAGTTGTTTAATGGGGTTTTATTGAGCAGTATGAACAGCTTCAATAATCATTACTTTTTATAAGAAAAAGTAGTTGGTGCCACGTCTGCCAGGCGAGCCCAGCTGAGTGGAGGCTGATCCCAGGATGTTACCAACCAACACAGGAGAACGTGAAAAACAGGACAGAGGGTCAGAGGAACGAGAACAAAGAAAACCAAAGCTGGAAGGAAGAAATAGGCGAGCAGAGTCAAGAGTCTCTTGGTGGAGCGGCTGTTTCTCCTGCAAGCCCGTCAGCTGGCTCGATTGCACGTGACTGGTCACGAGATAAACATGCCATTGTCCCTCTTTACTTCTGTGCGGGGATCATGCTGTCGATGGCCTCTCCCTTCTCCAGCTTCTTCTCCATCTCCACCATCAGCTTGACACCATCAACCACCAGCTGTACCTGGGCCACCTCGGAGGAGCCCAGACGGTCGGCGTTGGAGATGTCAAACACGCCACCCACAGAAGCGGTGTCCACACCACCTGAAGAGGATAAAGGATGACAGATTACAGATTACGCATCTCTGTAGAGATCTGAATGGACCTGCCAGGCTGATTCACATACAGGAAACAGTAATGTCTCTCATGACAGACGTGGCCTCTACATACAGTGCAAAAACCAAAAAAACAGCTTAGCAAATTATATCTATTTTTTTTTTTTTATATCACGATATCAACTGATACAAACATCTTGGAAGGCTGTGACGTATCGCAATGGACACGAGAGAAATGTAACTCATTCATTTCTTTTTAGTAGTGTCTTATGTTCAATATAATGATCAATAAAGTTTTAAATGATTTCCTTTCAAAAAAATGTAATCCAACAAGCAATGTTTGTATATTAGCAAAACACTGAAAGCAGCAGAACTGAGTACATTTTAAGATCTGTTTATTTATCTCAAGTGATATCGTTATCGTGATATTGAGCAGTGTTATCGCAACCGTGTGGCCGGGTTGGTTCAGTGGTAGAGCAGGCGCACATGTACTTCAAGGCTTGTGCCTCGTGGCTCAAATCAGTGTCTTTTCCTTCTCTCTCTCACCCAAAATTAAATGTGGAAAAGCCCAAAAGATATTCTGAAAAAAAATGTTATGGCATATTGTCCTCATGCAGCCCTAATAGCTTATAAAAACAAGAATTAACACAGTATAAAAATACAGTGTATGTGTACAAAGTGACGGCGTTTGTGTGGGTGCGTGGGTCGTTAGTCTACTTTATATTAAAGATGTTAACAGCAGTGGGAATGAAGGAGTGTTTGAAAGTGTTTTTCTTGTCTAGAGGGACTTTATAGCGGCGGCGTGATGGCACGTCCTGGAAACACTGCTACTGACTCAGATCCACAAGTGTACAAGCTAAAGAGTGGGTGTGTTTGTACTCTACCTGTGCCACGCTTCTGCAGACGCAGCCTCTTGAGGATCTCGTCGAACTTGGGGTGTGTGCTCAGCTTGGGCAGCTTGACGTGGACGCCACCACGCAGGCCGGTGCCCAGGTTGGAGGGGCAGGTCAGGATGTAGCCCAGATGCTCGTTCCACATGAAGCCGTGGTTGTGCTTCTTGAAGATCTCCTCAATCTGGGAGATGAAAAATGTAAAAGTAAAGTCAGATCCAGCTTTCACTCTGCTTGTTTTGACCAGCGGTGGAAGAAGTATTCAGATCCTTTACTTAACCCTCCTGTTGTCCTCGGGTCAAATTTGACCCATTTTCAAAAAGTTTCTATCAGCAATTTGGGTTTCTTTTAACCAAATTGTCAAGAATAAAAAATAAAATCACGAGGATGGTTCCTACAACGCTCATAACAAGTAAAATAAAAAAATAAAAACGATCAGTACAGTACTTTTATTACATTTGGTTTGAATCAATGTATTGCATTGGGAAACAAATGATAAAAGAACACAAAAAACGTGGAAAAAATGTCTGAAAAAGCTTAAAAAATGTGGGGAAAGAACAACAAAAAGCGCAGGAAAAAAATGGATAAAAACTGGAAAAACTGACAAAAACGTCAGGAAAGCGACAAAAGTGTTGAGAAAACACAACCAAATAGTTTTCATTTTAAATTCATTCCCAGAAAAACTAAAGTTGTATGGTCAGTAGGAAGACAACACAAGGGTTAAGTAAAAGTACTAATACCACACTGCAAAAAAAACTATGTTACAAGTAAAAGTCCTGCATTTAAAATGTTAACTTAGGTTAAAGTATGTAAGGAAATGTACTTAAAGTATTAAAAGTACTCAATGCAGAAAAACCCTCCCATTGTAGAAAGTGTAAAGGAGCCAACCAGGTGTGTGTTTAATGGTCTCATCATCTCAGCTGGACTTGTCGGCTGTTATATGGTTGGCTAGTTTCATTTCATTTATAAGTACAGAACTTGAGTAAATGTATGTAGTTACATTCCACAACAGGGTTTGACCGGGTTTTATTTGTGTGTACCTTCTGCAGGCCAACGCAGAAACGCTTGAAGACCTCCCTCATGTTGCCACCCTGCTGCATGGAGATGACACGCAGGTGATCCTCCTCATTCACCCAGACCAGGAAGGTCTTGTTGTCGTTGTGCCTGGATGGAGATAGAGACAAGGGATGCAGCATACAGTCAACCACACAGCGGATGCAGAAGCATAATAAGAGTCTTTCTTTTCTTTTCAGTATTTTAGTTTCTTTATTTGAATTGGATTATGCAATGGTGAGTGCTCAGAATAAGCGTCTCTGAGGGTTTTTTTGTAGCATCTCTCCATCACATCTTTTATTGATTATGTGTATATGTTGACTCTGTGCAATATACTGTATGTGTGTATGTTGACTCTTTGCAATATAACTAAATTGTTTAATCCATGTGTCCATTATTACTATTACATCTGTGCATAATTTTTCATTTGGGCCATTTTCATAGTGCAATTTACTAATTCATGTGTAATTTATTGTATAATATAGTTTGCTATATCTTGTACATTTATCTATCGCTGTACACTTAGAAATATTTGCTGTTGCAAACTGGAATTTTCCCACTATGGGACAAATAAAGGTTTTCTTATCTTATCCTATCTTAATCTGTAGTATTTTTATATTTGTAAACCAATAAAGTATACTACACTTGTGACAAGGGGTTTTCACAGCCGGCCTGCTGACAGTTATCGGTCCCACTCACCAGATGCCTCTGCCGTCGGGCCAGTCGCGGGCCATGCCAGCGCAGGTCAACAGGGGAGAAACAGGCTTGTCAAACAGGAAGTGATCAGCAATCAGCTGCTCCTGCTCAGCATCAGTCATGGACTTCAGGGGGTAGTACTTTCCCTTGAACTCGCCATCCAGGCTGGTCAGAGCTGGAGAGACACATGGACATTTAGGAGACTGAATAATTCTTCTGTCATGGATTGCAACAAGAAACACTGAGTGGTGGGAGCTATTGCTGAGAGCCCTGCTGTACTTGTTCATCAATGTGCATTATCCTGAATTAATAAATAAATAAATCGCTGTATTCTAACTGTTACCCTCAAATGACACTCTCCTTGTGAACATTGTTCGGAAAAACCCTAACGTCTATCCCTTCCCAAACCTAACCCCTTTTTTTTAAGTAATATAACTCCCGCTGACCATCCTGTCCTGACCTAAATAACAACTTACCCTCAACGGACAGCTTCTCAATGCCTCTGCGCTCCCCACGGCTGCTGTGTGGGGGCAGGGTGAATCCCTTGATGCTGCGGCCAGTACGGACACGGCTGGACAGGACGTAGGCGGGGTCCAGGTCATCACCACCCTAACGACAAAATGATAAAGTCTGATTACAAAGTGAAACAGAGACCAGAAATGTAGGGCACTGTGCATCTTCACATTCCTATTTGTCTAGCTGAAGGTGTGCAAATCAATGAAATGACCCAGTAAAACTGACCCTAACCCTACAGCAAGTATGTTTTCTCTGAACCATAGCGTTCTTTGCTGGGCTACTGCACCTTCAGGTTCTCAAAGTTCAAGTCGGTCTTGTGCTTGTCGGTGGCTTTGTATCCATTATGACGGTCAGAGATGATGGGGTCAAGCAGATCCTTGAAGACCTCGTAGGACTCCTCATCACCAGCAACGCAGCCAACAGTCATAATGAAGGGGTGACCTGAATTCAGGGAGCAAAGAGGAAAGAGACAAGCTCATGAGTATTTCATTTGGTGATTGTATTCACAGGTTAAACTAAGAAATGCACAGTTTTGTTTCGGTGAATGATTTTATGCTGCATAAAAGAGATCTTTGTCTAAATGTAGGCGTCTCTCTTATCTCACCGGGGTTGTCGACTCCAGTCTGGATGACATCATCCAGGGTGAAGCCATTGGGTGTCTGCTTGTCCCTCAACTTGCCATACAGCTCCTTGGTCAGGACCTTGGCCATATGGTTGTTGTGCTTGGACAGATCGGGGTACTCCTCCTCAACTTTGTAGTTGAGTTTGAAGTTGTTGTGGGTGTTACCGAAAGGCATGATTGCTTTCTAACACTGCAAAGAGAGGGAAACACAGGATGAGCAAACCTCTGACTCTATCTGCAAAGATGATCTGAATATCCACAAAACATTTCAGAATTTGGAGGTATGGGATATTCTGCAGCTAGAGATATGGGATATGACAGCTGGAGAGGGGGTTGACAGAGGAATCCTGGCGACAATTGTTACTCAATTCTCGACTGCTCAAATGTCTAGTTGAAATAGAGTTGGGGGAGGAGCACGTTGGCTGGATATTTTTAGCATCGGTACTTCATGACCCTTTCTTCCAAACGTCCTCAGCACATAGAAGTAGTATTTTAATTACTTGCACACATGCACAACCTCAGTTCTCCAATTTACATTTTGACACATAAATACGCATGGAGAAGTCTTTGGTGGCCATGTTTTACATGTGGCCTTTGGAAAACACCTTCTAAGTATCACACTTGTCTCACCTCTCACCCTGCAGGTTCAAACACTTGCAAGTTGTCACTATGCTGACAGAAATCTGTCCCTTTAGGAACCCTCCCCCATGGTCCCACAGGATCTATTTACTTCTAGTCATCTATACATGTCACCTTTTTTTATAATTTTTTTTGTTGATAGGCCTATCACATGAATGCAATGACGCACTTCTGATATCACATGAAATGCAGCTGCAGTGTGATATTTTGGCAATAAGCCAAATTGGATTATGAAAGTAACATTTTTGATGCACTTTGCTGAGAACCTTTGTAAGGACGTCTTAAAAAAGTGATTCTTAAATGGCAGTTGACATCCGGTGTCTTCTGACAGTCTCTTACATGTCTGAGACCTATGAAGCACCTGTCCACATAAATCAGCACCCTGCATATGTAGTGACGCAAGTTCATACAACAGCGTTGCAACTATACTCAAACATCATGCAGGGTTTTTTTCCAATAAATATCGTCACTGAGAATAATCTGACAAAATTCAATGACCTCTGATACCCAGTAGGTCTCTTTTTTCCCCCAGAATGCATCATATAGATATCCCAGAATTGCAGGGCATTTATCCTTTGATTTCATCACAGACTTTGAGTCCAAAGCCCAGCAAAAAGCAGCCAAAAAGAGTTATTCTCTCCAGTTCTAAATGTTTGAAAGGTTCTCCGAATCCGCACGTCTCCAAATATCTGCTCCTCCTTCTTTAACTCCGCAAAACTAATAATCTCTGGTACATTTCTTTACCTTCACAGCAGACAAGAGGTAACAGTCCTTGGGATCAAATCCTGTTCACCGCAGACAAAATAGGGGTCACCCAACTTTGGAGGTCTTTTCTCCCTATTTATATACCAGGCAGACCCTCAGCCATTGGCCTGTCCATTTTAGTGCCTGCTGCCCCCTCATTGGCCAGATCCTCTGCACTGATACTCTGAACAGTTTATGAAAGGGGACGCATTTACATCTCAGTCATCTAAGATGGGTAGTGCAGCTGTGAGCTCACCCCCCCTCACCCACCCCTAGTCCCTTCCATGGCACCGTTGGCGGTAGTTAAAGCAACTGAAAAAAGCTGAGTTTCACTTTTGCCACGCATGTGGGGGGGATCAGGGTCCCTTGTGTGAGGCGTAAAGATTGGACAGAGTTAGTCAAATGGCTGCCATGTAGAAATGCTGTCCAAAGAAACATATAGAGAGACATATATAGAGAGAGAGACATATATGCCAACTATATTAATTCAAGATATGAATGATAGATACCTCCATGGTGATGAGTAATGGTCAGTTTGGCACCAAAGTATGGATATGCTATGTTCAACAGTAGCAGCTTGTCGGGGGAAATTGTGTCATGAACTGACTCAAGGTTCAAAACATGGAGGAAGATTATTTTAGTAATTATTATATTATTGTAGACCAGTGGTGGAAGAAGTAGTCTGATTCAGTAAAATTACTTACACCACACTGTAGAAATACTCTGTTACAAGTCCTGCATTGAATTTGTTAGTAAAAGTATCATCAGGAAAACGTACTTCAAGTATTGAAATGACTCAATGCAGAAAAATCCTCCTACTTTAGAAACAATCCAATCTGTTTTATCGATCAACTAAGCATTTAATCGGCCAATCATTTCAGTTTAATTTTTTATAAAAGTTTTTTTTGCAGAAATCTGAATGTGTAAAGTAACTGAAGCTGTCAGATGAATGTAGTGGTGTAAAAAGTACAATATTTCTCTGAAATGTAGTGGAGTAAAAGTAGAAAGTGGCATGAAAAGAAAATACACAAATGAAGTACAACTACCTCAAATATGTACGTGAGCACAGTACTTGAGTAAATGTACTTAAATACATTCCACCACTGTTATTGACATACATTAATCAAGGTTATGCAAAAAAAGTGGGTGACAACAACAACAACACACTATCCACCTGTACTGAGGAAGTTAACCAGCTGACTGATGTGGAGTCTGGGGTAAAGTCTGTGTCGGGCCAATACATTTTGAAAGGGCAATGAACCAATGGAGAAACACCAACACACACGTCACCACACTCACTCCGACTGTTGCTGCAACTTCATCCCTCAGTGGCCGAGCGACAGCGTTTACCACCCGTACCGGGGGCCCTCGCCCTGCGGGTCGCGGCCCAGCCAAAGGCAGCCTCCACTCTGCGTGGTTTCTTCCTGAAAGCACAATTATCACTTCCTTTTTAGGAGCTCAGTTTGACATTTTAGGTTCAGACAAAACCAAAATGGAATTTGTTGTCAAATAGACACTTTGTTAAGATTATTTTTTGGGGCATTTTTTCCCTTTATTAGTGACAGTGGATAGACAGGAAGGTGGGAGAGAGATGGGGGGTGACACGCAGCAAAAGGCCGCAGGTCGGACTCGAATCCCGGCCTCTGCAGGACTCAGCCTACATGATAGATAGATAGATAGATAGATAGATAGATAGATAGATAGATAGATAGATAGATAGATAGATAGATAGATAGATAGATAGATAGATAGATAGATAGATAGATAGATAGATAGATAGATAGATAGATAGACAGATAGAAATTGATCACAATAAAATGGGAAATTACAGGGTTACAGCAGTAAAATCCATCACACAGCACAGATAAGAAATATTAATGAAATACTACTATACAATATGCATACAGTACACACAACATAATAATAAATACAAGAACAAACATTTGAATTTATACAAGTTGGGAATACAAAAATGTGCAACTGCTTAAATAGTAATGATAAATATGTAAATAAACCAATTGTGCAGGTTGCACTTAGTCCAGTATTGTGGTGTCTCAGAGTCTAATCTAGCACCCTCAGAGTCTTATCTAACATGGAGGTGCACGCTCTTACTGGGTGAGCTAGAGGTCGCCCAAAATAGACACTTCTTAATGATTGGTATTTGAAGTGTAACATTAGTACTGTAATGTTCTTCTTTACATGGAGTCAACAAGAGCAGAAAGAAATAATAATACTTTTTGCAGTATGCAATAGTACTGGATAGCATTAGATTGTGCAGATATTGTTGCTGTGTTCATCCTTTCTATGTTGATCCCCAGCGACCTGCAGAGGAATCTACCTCGAAACAGCCATGACTCTATCTCGCTCTAATTGATATGGCAATTATCAGACATCCAATCTCTGACGGGAATACTGACGCTGAGGATGAAAGAGGATGCCATCTTTGACATTAGCTGCATTAGCCTCCCTTCTAATCTCTCAAATATCTCACACTATTTTACCAATGCTTATGCTCCGCATCTGCTTCATGCGTTACTTCAACACAGTTTATACAACATAGAACATAAAACTGCAATATTGTCAGGGCTTTTTTATTTAGGTCAATGGCAATGGCTTGAGCAGGCCTATATGTGAAATAACAGTTAGTTGATAAGCGACCAAAACACATGGTGTCTTCAATATTTTTTAGGCCAAGGTCCCCCCTTAGCTTGAGCCCTTAGCTCTACTACCTAAAATGTAGAAAATGTAGTTGGTATCTGTGATTGGCTACCATAGTGGCTACCTTTAGTAAGCCTGTCTCCACTGTTGTGCAAATTAAATTGCATTGATACTATATAAGTTGCATAAAATTAACTGGGCCGGATGGATTAAAATCGATAGATGGATGGATGGATATATCACTTATATATCATGTTTTAATGTTAAACATACATGTGGAGGGCACAGTGAATCCTTAAGCTTACATGGCAACCATAGTGGCTACCGTTAGTAAGCCTGTCAATTAAAAGAAAGCTAGTTTATCTTTGCATCTTGGACAGTGTCCGCCACCCACTCCATGGCTTGCTGCTCAATCACAGCAGCACTTTCAGTGCAAGACTTATTCTCCCACAATGCACCACAGAGCGCCACAGGAAGTCATTCCTGCCTGTGGCCATCAAACTTTATAACTCTGAGACACATACGCACTTGGTGAGTTTGAAACTGGGCAATCATTTCTGTTTTGTGTAATAACACTGGCTTAAAATTTGTGTAATACTCTGCTGCTACTATTTATTCATTATTACTGTTCACCATTACAACTCCTTAATTATGTCAATACTATATCATAAAAAATCTTTTAACTATGTAAATACAGTACATATCTACACTCCTTATGTTTCTTTATTTATATTTCTACTCTGATATTTATGTACTCTTGCAACTGTAACACCTTCGGGGATCAATAAAGTATTTCTGATTCTGATTTCTGATTCTGATTTCAATTACAGCTTCAATTCCACAGAATGAGCAGCATGCATGTCATGACTGTTGGCTCTGTTGGTTTTCTATAACTCTACAACATTTACTAGTAAATTATTTGCCATGTAGAAATATCACTTCTACCAAAAAATATGATTTATGAGGTTGGTTATGTTGGACTGTTATTGTTTGGAACAGTACATTTACATTTTTGGTTGAGTGAAATTTTCAATGCAGGGCTTTTACTTGTAATAGAGTATTTTTACAGTGTGGTATTAGTACTTTTTAAAGAAAAATAAATGCTGGTGTTGTCATACTGTAAAAGAAATGCTGAAGTACTAAAGGTGTGGTAACAATTCAAATGGGGGTCCATAGGAGTGTTATCACAGGGACTGTTCCAGGAAGGGGGGCATCCCAACAAACAGCTGTGACTGTGGGATGTCCCAGCCCTCTCCAACTGGCAACTGATTGGATTACACCTGCTTCTTCCAGTCCTCAGTATCAATATCACCCCTGCACATAGAACACCCCCTCCCAAATAGCCAACCCCACCCTGCCACATACTTCAAGCCTACACTTCAGTCCTTATGCCGGCACGCATATATGTTCTTTATACTCCTGTTGTATTTTTCCTATCTCTTTCCTCTTCTTCTGCTTTAGGTGCCACCAGTGTTCAGAGTTGTAGGAGCGTAGACCCGAGTGGTCACGTGCCCTGGCCCTGAATTTAAAACCCCCTCTCCTGTTACACAGCTGTCTTCTGCCTGTCTGGTCACCAAATTAGTCTCTGTGCAGCTATCTACTATCACTCCATGAACCAATCTCTCACCTTTTCCTCATATAGCCCACAACACTGGTTTTGTCTTATGTGCATATTATTGTAGCACACTGGCTTTTGGGACATTGTAGTTCAATTTCTGGTATATGTGCAGGTAAGACTCACAATATCCAGAAGGAAGTAGTTTCACCTGCGAAGGAGAATCCAGTTAGAGCTGCTATGTGCTGACATTCTAGCCAGAGCAATTGAATAGAACAGTTATGCAACAGGGCAGTGACGTGATAATGTGCCTTTTGCTCACATTGGCCAGAAAGCTTCACAAGCTTCACAAAAACTGAAACCTCAATGAGGCCACTGAAATGTCCACTCATTACAGCATGGGACCCTCTCCAACTGAAGGCAGGGATAAAATGGTGGGTGATGGAATATTCTAAACTGTGTGATAAATAGTTTTGGGGCTTGTTATCATGAATGATTTGGTAACAGAGTGTATGGTTTCATTACATTTTCTGAAACCTTAGAGTGTTGAACTTCAACAATTTCTGTCTTCTTAGTCGGAGGAAGTGAGCATTAGTTTGTAGCCTTGCTGGAACATTTTGAAACACATGACCCTTGGAAAGGAATCTACACCAACTGCCTTGACCTGTGTCAGAATAGCACGGTGTCAAGCTGCACCTGTGTCCAGTGCCACACTCTAAGTGTGAGCACATTATGTCACATTGGTCAGGAATGGGGAAAATGTATCATTTCAATATCTCTTGCCACGAGTAGGGAGACTTGTCAGCAGTTCTTTCACATGAAACCAAGATGGTGATCATGAAACATGGCTGGAAAAGTAACATTGTGTGCCTGGCAACCAAATACAATGACATAGCAAGCGTCTATAAATATCACCTTTATGGCTTCTCTCCAACATTAAACTCAACACTTGTCACCTGTGGAAAACTAGCCTGGAGATGCAGATCATAAACACAACATAACATTTAAAGGAATATGTTCCTAAAGGAATACTTCACTCTCAAAACCATGGGTGACTAATTGATACAAATGATCATTTTGAGGGTGAAGTAGTCTTCTAAAGATTAATTTTCAAGATGTATATATGTTTCAGTTCAAGTTAAAAAAACAGTTTATCTTTAGACTGCCTAAAGCCTAAAAACAACTTTGTTATAATGGTTTTGAATAGTGATTATGCTGATTTAAAGGCTAGATATTATGCAAGCTGAACTTTCCTATCAGGCCTGGGGTGGACTGTTGGTGGCTGGTATTCCTCCATTGAAATTAAAGCCGTCAGGGTCATGTGCACACAGTGTGGTAAGGGGGAGGCTATATTTATACCAGGCTTGCTGGTCCATCTGCACCCTGTCAAACAGGAGCCCCCGCCCACCCAGGACCCAGATTCAATTTCATCGAGTCAGTTGTCTGTCCATCTCTCTCCTAGCATTCGCTCCGCAAAACTGGAGCCCATTTACTTACCATTGCAAAAACTATTATGACATTAAGCCGCATGTGTCACCAATGTTGTGGTCAGTGCAGTGCTGTTATTCTGCAACTAATTCATTCAGATTCAAAGGTCAAATGAGCAAGAACACCAGAAAAACTAAAATTGATACTATTTTTTTACACAAAATTTGAAAAACGGCCTAATTTTCACACTATTTATTAAAATTTGTACTGTGAATATACATTTTAAAGCTTTTCCTCAAACAAAAAACACAGGTAAACTCTATTCTGTAAAGAAAACAGTGGTTCAAGTGGGATTAGAGGTGTGGCCTTTGTCTACAAGAGAGTCATGCAGGTGCTGTTGCTATGCAAATAGGTATGGCCCTTCCAATAGGATTAACTGGACCCACACACACAAACACAATGTGCTCTAGTTGGAGAATGTTCATTCAAGCGTATCAAATCTGTATCAGCGCATCTGAATGAATAAAGGGTCGGCATTCCAGAGGCTTGGAATGGAGTACAGTATGTGACCATATGGATCATTGCACATGTACTGTGCGATATAACGTGCATCTACACCTGGCTCAGTGCCACATCCCTGGGGGAAAAATATGTCCGTTTCAGTTTGTTCAACACAAGGTTGCTTTCACATTTTTTCATTATTTTATTGTCTACACAACTGATTCTGCATTGAATGGATGGTTTCATTAAATTGATAATCAGGTTGGCACTTTTAATTTGTCCTAATATTTAAAGGTGGTATTCCAGCAATTACTATTAGTTTTGTACTTCTAGAATTATTCTCTTTTTTTCTAAATGGTGCAAATCAAAGCAGCAGTTAACTGTTAACTGGGATGGCTTCATTTTCCCTTTTCATTAACTTTTGAATTGAGCAAAATGGTGTGTAAAGGTGAACAAAATGCTAGTGGGGAGAAAATAGAACAGTAGAGAGAAAACAGAGACAAGTCTGGATCAAGTGCATTTCCAGGATAAAACCTGACATCTAAGCTGGATGTCAGGCTTCAAACAACAACAAACTTCAAACTCCAAGCTAGCTACACGCTGAAAAAGGCAAGTTTTTAAGAACATTTGGATGGATTGTCAAGATTTACAAAGAATATGTTTAGGTCATGTCCTCTCTAACTGGGATGTTTTCAACTGATTTAGATCAGCTGATTTAAATAGCTCTCGTTACTGTCTTGTGTCAACAGTTAACTTTATTTATTATTGTATGTGATGTTTCCTTTTGCAGGGTGCAAATTTTCCACCAAAACAAGTTCCTTCCAGAGCTCAGCGCCGCCCAAGACGACTGTGAGTGGTTTTAAAGATCCCATGGCATGAACATGACTTTATGAGGTTTTTAACATTAATATGCATTCCCCCAGCCTGCCTATGGCCCCCAGTGACTAGAAATGGTGATAGGTGTAAGTAGAGCCCTGGGTATCCTGCTCTGCCTTTGAGAAAATGAAAGCTCAGATGAGCTGATCTGGAATCTTCCCCTTATGATGTCATAAGGGGAAAGGTTACCTCCCCTTTCTCTGCTTTGCCCGCCCAGAGAATTTGGCCCACCCATGAGAAAGAGAGCGACATCATGGCTTTCAAACGAGCAAAGCATGGCAGTTGGTCAAGGCCACACCCCCACCCGCCACCTTGCCCTGCCTCCTCAATAGCTGCAGACACAGAAATGGCATGTCCTAATGTCATAGGACCTTTAAGAAAAACAGCCCAGAGTGTTTTTCTCCTATCCTGGAATGTATGTGTGGAGGAGCCAGACCGATTTTTTACTGACTAAGTTTAGCGCTAGGATTTCTTGTAGCGGGCCGTGCAACCTCGAAGCTATCGGAGCCTCTTAGAGAAGCTGCTTCTCTGTTGGACCAGTGTGTGTGTGTGTGTGTGTGTGTGTGTGTGTGTGGGGGTATACTGAGTACACGAGTACACTGGCCTTTAAGTGTGAAATCGTGACATGCCCTTCTAACCAGGGTTGAAGCAGTAGGTATTAGAGGAGGGTCTTCTTCATTCACAAAAAAAACAGAGCTAGTGTTGCTACTTCCATCAAATAACATTATCATGAATTTTCAGGGAGCCAGATTTCAAGATGAATTTATTGCCATTGTACAACACAGTGTTGATGCTATGATTTATGCTAAAGCATATAAGAAAACCAAACTATTTTTTATGGTGGACTGTGGAGGATGAGTCTCCCAGCCTGAGGAGGAAAGCCACTCTGCAGTCTGCCGGTAGAGCAGCATAATCAGCAGGCTGTTGCCAACACTGTCCTCTAACACAGGGATCTTCAGCTGGGGTCCGTGACCCCTAGGGGGCCGTCATAGTCAATGCAGGGGGGCCTCCGAAAAAAGTCTTAACGTGAATCCAAAATATTATTATAAAATATAAATCCCAACTGCTAAATATGTAAGGTAGTCACTAACAGACATTCCACATACAGTGTTCATCCTAAGGGTTTACATATTAAAACATGACTTAAAAAAACCATGCCAACAATTATTTAGTTATTTGAATGGCTTAATATTCTATGCACTAAAAATCCATGTGTATAGGCTTTAGGCTGCCCTGCACGTTATTGTAGGCCCAGTTTATTATGCGACTTAATCATATACAATATATGTAGTAAGGTCCCTGCTCCGTCTCTATTTTAGTTGAGGGGTCCTTGGTTTAAAAAAGATTGAAGACCCCTGCTCTAACACAGTGGTCAGTAAATCCACAATGCACTGGGACAGAAGGGTGTGATGACAGGTGTATGACTTTGAAGGACATATCCAGGTGGGGGAGTTATCACAGCCTACATGTCTCTGTGTCTGCACCAAAGACAAGGCAAGTTTGATTGTATGGCACTTTTCAGTAAGAAGGTAACTCAAAGTGCTATACATAAATCAATAAAAGCACAGAGACAAAGGGCAAAATAAACACACTACTAAAGGACATTGAAATGCAATTAAAAACAGTCGTTGTGCATAAAAACAGGCTAAAGATAGTAAGACAGTGTATGATGTGATTTAGTAAAGGCAGTGTGTCTTCAGCCTTGATTTAAAAGAACTGAGAGTTGTAGCGGGAGTTTTCTGTAGTACGAGTAGTAGTAGTAGTAGTTTTCTGGGAGTTTGTTCCACATTCAGTGTGTGGGGCAGAATAACTGAACGCTGCTTCCCCTGTTCAGTTCTTACTCTTGGGACAGAAAGCAGACCAGACCACCTGTGCAGCGGTTTAGAAATGTATTTTGGCCCTAAACCGTTGAGTGCTTCATAAACCAACCTGAAGTATTTTGAAATCAATTATTTGAGAGAAAGGAATAAAGTAATGTGATCAACTTCCGAGCAACAGCGGTCTGAATCAACTGCAGCTGTCTGATTGATTTTGTAGGGAGACCTGTAAAGACACCCAGCAGTAGTCGAGTCTACTGGAGATAAAAGCACGGACTTTGAGATTTTCCAAATCCTGTTGAGACACAAGTCCTTTAACCCCTGAAATATTCTATAGGTGATCCTAGGCTGACTTTGTAATGCCAGTTGTTGAAATTCAGGTCCGAAGTCCACGACTACACCAAGAATCCTTCCTCTTTGGCTCCAAAAACAACCAGTTTATTTCTGCTTTCATTTAATTGAAGAAAATTCTGGCACCTCCAGTCGTTGATTTGTTCAATGCACTTACTCAGTGCTTGTATTGGACCATAGTTCCCTGGTGATATAGTTATGTAAATGTGTGTGGAATTTATTTTGTTGTTTTCTATAATCTGAGCCAATGGAAACAGTCATTTTAAGTTATTTTCTTACCCAAGCAAGAGTGTTACATCGGCTACTTGAAATACAACTCCTCTGAACTGTATTTGAATTGAACACATGGACTCTGCTACCACCACTAAGCATGAGTTAGTCTGTACAGGGTTTAAGAAGTCAACAACACCTTATGATGTCTTATTGTATTAATACCTGTCCATATGGTTACACTTGTCTTACAACTGGCAATCATATTACTGAAGGTCTGTTGTATAATCTTACAGTGTGTTTTGCAGCAGGGCCTATGGCCTCAGTCAAAGAACAAACAATATCTACAAAGTTTTGGCATTACATTTAATGTATTACTCCCCCAATGGGTTGTACTGAGAGTATTATGAATTTGGAACCACACTACCATACGGTGTGTTGCCCAGCAGATGTTCACTCTTCAGGCCCAGCGTCTGCTGCCCCCTGTTGCTTCTCTGGCTCTCTGCCGACTATAACCCCCGCTGGCTCTGGGCCCTTCTTATATCCTCGGCAGTTGGGGGAAAATGCCCCTATGATAAGAAAAAATAAGATGAGATGGATTTTATTGTCCTGCAGGAAATTTGTATTGGATAAACAAACAATATCTGCTGTTCAAAGAATTCAACACAACATAGTGCATACATACATATACACATTCATAAAGTACACAGACAAAGACCATCACTCTGCATGGACATGCTCATGTTGCATGCAGACTGCCACAAGCCAATGAAATCGCACACTTCTCGTGGTACAACTCATCCTATTAGTCGTCATAATATGTGCAGTAAGGGTATGCCGCTTTATTAAAATGAACCCTGGTGAAAGAAAAGTAAAAACGTACATGTGTGTGTTTCACCCTTGTGTTGTCTTCCCGTCAACCACGAAACTCTATTATCGCTTTTTCTGACATTTTTGTCATTTTTTCAATGTTGTGGGTGCTTTTTTTGGTGTTTTTTCCAAAGTCATTTGATATTTCTAATGTTAACATTTTCAGCGCTTATTTCAAAGACCCATTTTTTATGATAAAAAAACTGAAAACGGGTGAAATTTGACCCAAAGACAACGTGAGGGTTATGATGAGCGCTGCATTTCAGGGCCATGGTGAATAAAACATGATAATGTGTACTCTAGGGCAGAGGTTCTCAATTGTTTTTCAGCCAAGACCGCTTACAAGATAGAGAATATACTGGGGGGGCCCTTATGTATTTCCTTTGGAATAATTTCATGTATAGCCCATTTGTATATTTATAGTTTAAGTTGCGTAAAAAAAATAATACACAAGAAATATATTAGAAATATAAAACATATATTTGCACCATCTCAACACAGAATGTCCATGCAATTGACTTCAATTCAATTAGCTGCAACAAAATGTCAATGGCAAATCAAGAGCACACAAGAAGTGTAAAGTGAAGTTTTTCACTCTTAGTGCGTAATATTATGTACAATGTACTGGGTGTAGGCAGTTAAAGTTAAGTTTACTGTGCACTGTTAAACTTGCTGCTAAAATCCACAAGGTGGAGACATTTGTAAAGTATTTGCTGGGGATGTTGTCCCTTCACGGTCATCTTTGCTGCACTGAAAGGTTGGTGTAGATGTGGTTATTTATGAGACCCACCCCCCCCACTTCCAACTCAACAGTGAACTCGATGCACATCACAAACATGCAATACAGTATGTACTATCCTCAGAAAGACAAAGCATCACTAGATAATGATACAGCTGAAGGAGGCTGGCCAACAATTTTACAATCCTGAAAGAGAACTATTACTCACTGAATAAAAGAGGACTCACCGGATTTTCTACAGCTATAATAATAAACACATCGATGTCTAAAAAGTACATGTTTAGCAAAGGAAAGCAATTTGTGATATGTATGATATGATATGTAATGTGTTCAGCATGTGAGATGAATCCATCCTGTGGAATCCCGATTATTACTCTAATCTGGCTAAAACATGAATTTGCATTTGTAGCCTATATAATGTACAACAACATAAAACTGACTGACTGACTGTCAATTTAGGTATGTAAATGCAGCACTATCTTTTTGTTATTATTCTAAATTTCTGGACAGCTGAAGACTCTGGACATTATCCCTACTCTACAGCATACAGTGGGCCATACCTTCTCAAAGACAGGGTTGGTCATGTTAAAAGCAAGCAAGATTTTATGGAAGCATCTCCTCTGGACTCTGTCTAACCTGTCCCCCTGCCCTCTGGGCTCCGTCTAACCTGTCCCCCTGCCCTCTGGGCTCCGTCTGACCCCTCCCTCTGCACTCTGGCTCTGTCTAACCTGTCCCCCTGCACTCTGGACTCCGTCTGACCCCTCCGCCTGCACTCTGGGCTACGTCTAACTCCTCCTTAAATGCTGGTATCGGTATCAGAAAGTACTGGAGTTTTCCAAAATGACTCACTGTCAAACTAGGTAATAAAAGAAAATTCTATGGAGTTCATTGTTTGTTCGTTCATGTTTCAACAAAGATAGAAATCCCATCAGCAAGAGTAGTATACAGCTGTTAAAACATAATAAAATATATGCATTTTTTAACACACTGGTACCTGTAATTTCAGGTATCAGAATTGGTATCGTGAAGCAGAAAGTACTGAGTATCCATGATCACTGTCAAACTAGGTAATAGAAAATTCTATGGAGTTCATTGTTTGAGTTATTTAAAGATAGAAATCCCATCACAAATAGTATACAATATTAAAAATAATAAAAATATGCTTTCTAACACTGCCTGTAATATCTGTATATTGGTATTGAACCAGAAAGTATCAGCATCCCTAAGTAGCTATCCGTATATAGCCTATTATATATTATATATAATATATATATATATATATATATATATATATATATATATATATATTTCTAACTCTGCCTGTAATATCTGTATATTGTTACATAAACCAGCTGAAGTCCTATGTGCACTTTATTCATTCCTGCATAGGGATGCATGCATCACAGTGCAAAGGTCAGAGCTGTAGTCTCTGCAACAATCCAGTAACCATGGAGAGATCATATAGGGCCAAAGTGCTCGGGCTGCTGAGTGATATCTCTGAAGTACTGTATAGAAGTGACTGATTGATCAAAGGTGTGGTCTGTGAGTCTGCAACTGAAATACTTCGACCATGTTCACAGCGGTTGACTTCATTCATTGATGCAATTAAATACAATTTACACACTGATACTGTAACAAATGACGTAAAGGATATTTCAAAAAAGAGTAATGAGTCAATTCATATATGTATGTATTTAATTTTTGGGCTTCAGATTATGACAACAAATAAATAAAAATACTTTCTTTTATGTATTCATTTTTTTATTATGATTAGCCGTTTGTCCAATCACGTTCCATCTCACAGATCATTCTTCTTCTGCTTTCATAATCTCTGTTTTGTGGTCACTTTCATCTGAACTATCCAAACTGGGAAAGATTATCAGACCCGAATATATAGTTTTGTACCTTTCCTGTAACTTCCACTCAGTTTTAATTTAATTTTTTTACTTTTACTTTGGATAAAAACTTAAATGAGACATGGAAGAGTAAAATAAAGGTTATAACATATTTCATCAATTGATTGGTGATAGGCCTATAACTAAAAATATAGATTTATTTTAAAAATAAAGATTTTTATTTTATTTTATCATGCTGTACTGCACTGTTCAATCCCTCCACTGTTCACTTTTTCACTTCTTCACTTGATTTTTAATTTTTAATTAAATGTTATTGTCATGTATGTGTGATATATGTGTGTATATGTGTTTGTTGTGTTGAGGTTGTCTTGCTACTGGATGTCTAAAATTTCCTTTGGGAATGAATACAATATCTATCTATCTATCTATCTATCTATCTATCTATCTATCTATCTATCTATCTATCTATCTATCTATCTATCTATCTATCTATCTATCTATCTATTTGTTTTTACACCAATCACATTAATTGTATGTATCTAACGTTATAATGTATTATGTATTCAGTTGTGTTTTTTTATTGCGATTTTGTCCGTTTTGGGGCTCCATCATCTCTTTCATTACACACCCTTCCTATCTCCAGGAGCCTATTATTATTATTATTATTATTTATTAGGTTCCATTGACATGTTCCATTGTACTGTTACTGTGCCTTTAAGAGGAGCAGCATTGCGTCGTTTCCATTGCAACACTGGGGTGTGGCGAAAACTTTGGGCTGCTGATAAAGATCCTCGCAGACTTCCTGGATGGAACAGATCCCACAGCAGTCGGTCCCGTCATGTCTGCCGCTGAATGGAAGAAGAGATGTGAGGCTGAGTGGGGCCTGCAGGGCGCACCGATGCCCGACCACCTGGACTGGAAGTCCGTGTGTGACGCCAAGCCGTTCGGGAGGAACTTGCTGAGGAACCCTTCCCCTCACGGTACCACAACACACACATCATGCTCCCTGTACAGATCCAGATCACAGTGCTGATCCAGAGGAGCGATCAGAGTCATACACATGTTATTACAGTAACTTGAATACAAATGTTTGTTTCAAAGTCCCGTTATAATTAATAACTGCCGGAACTTTTGAAGTTACTGTAATACCATATACTGTGTGTACCATATAGGCTATACACAAACATCTGAATGAAAAATCCTGAATTGGTTTCAGTGTTTTGTACCAAGACGTAATATAACTTATTGTGTTCATCTTCAGAAACAATTGAGCCAACAGGGTGTGGACTTCCTCATATCATTTTTTTTCTAAATCTTTATCATTCTGACTAATGGATGAGTAGCCTAATGACACCATTCTTGGTGTGGTTTGGATTTCCAGTATTTCTTCTGTGGGGTCAGCAGAACAGTGGTGTGCACCTTATCTGCTTAACTCTTCTGTTGTCCTTTGTTCTTTCATCCAAATTGTCCAAATATTACATGGATGGTTCCATATTAACTTCTTGCAATTTAAACAAAGGATCAGTTCACTACTTTATTGAATTTTTGGGGTTTTATTTCCCCCAAAAAAAACTTTGACAAAAGACCAAAAAATGAAATAATTTCATATAAATGAGGTTTCTTGACCATGAATTCAAAAAAGAAAATAGTGTAAAACTAGTGGGAATATGTTGGTGTTAGTGATGTGTACAGTATACTGATGGTAGTGTTAGGAAAATGAAGAAAATGTTGTAAAAAAGAATCAAAAAGTGACAAACAAGTATCTCAAACATGTCAAAAAAGCGATAAAGTGTCAAAAAATCATCGAAAAATTGTCAAAGTTTTGAAAAATCATCCAAAAAGTGTTGAAAAAACGTTCAAAATGTGTCTAAAAGTGTTAAAAAGTGTTGAAAAAGCGTACATTTTTCCCCAAAAAAATCGTCAAAAAAGTGTCAAAAAGTGTTGAAAAAGCGGCAATGTTTTTGGGAAAAATCGTCAGAAAAGTGTAGAAAAATTGTCAAAAAAGTGTTGAAAAAACGTCAAAAATTGTCCATTTTCAGTTTTGACCTGGGAGGACAACACAAGGGTTAAATAAACCGTAGTGCTCACTGCTTGGAGACCCGCACTGAAGGGGAACCTCAGCCCACTGTCTGTCCGCTGTATCACCAATAGAAGTAGAATATGGCCCAGTGGCAACCGTAGAAACAAATTGTGTCATAAAATCACAGGAAATCATGAATTAACTCTTTTTTTTCTACAGTGAAGTAGCATAATGTGCCATCACGCTCGGTTATCTCCATTCCTCAATTTAAAAGGGAGTTATTCAGTTTAGAGGACCAATTCATCCAAATCACAAGACATTGTTCATTTTTGTTTTGAGATCTCCCCAGAGGCCCAGTACACTGGAGGCAAGTGGAGGAATTGTGTGTGTGGTGTCAGAAGCACCACACACACATGCTGCACTGACATCCCGGCCTACAAATCCTGACCTACAGGCTAAAGGAAAAAAATCTTTGTTTGGTACAGATCCTCGCAAAATGGAGAATACGGATACAAAAACGATCACGCCCTCCAATATTGTGAATCATATCGCAATATCAGTCAAAATAATCGCAATTAGATGTTTTTCCTATAAAATATAATTTAAAGGAATAAGTGGAACCTTCTGTTCATCTCATCAAAAACTGGAGTTTTTCTAAAGTTAAGTGACCACTGTGTTCGCTCGGATTAAAAAAAGAATGCAAATTGATTCTTTGATGACGTCAAACACTGGAAGTTTATGCAGACGTGAGCTTTCTGAGCTGCTGACTAATCCTTAGACTGGGTCTGACACAGCGGCACACCCAGTGACCCTGTTAAAAAAGATTCATTCTTTGGCTTTGTGATGCTACAGTGGGATTACAGCGGCTTCAGAAGGCGTGGTGCCATTCACAGTTGCTCCTTTGTCTTATTTTCCCACCCAGGATTGAGTAAGGACACACCTCCACCTGAGCCTGACCTGCCTGAAGTGCCAACACGTGGTCCTCCACGCTTTCAACCTGAGGGTGAGCGACAGGGGTGATCAGCATTAGACTGCACAATAGATCTATTTTTTATTGTCATCGCGATATCAACTAGCGTAATACACATATATCGTGAAAGACACTTGAAAAAATGTTGTTGAAAATATCAGTAAAGCACTTTGTAATGTCATTCTTTTTTAAGTGGTGCCATTTCTATATTCAATCCAATGTTTACCTGGTTCAATAAAACAATGTTGGAAATGCTTTCCTTTCATTCATTTGTTGTATTTTAACAGAATACTGAAAGCAACAGAACTAAGCTCACTTTAATATCTATTTATCTATTAGGAATATTGTTGTCACAGTATTCAACAACGCATTGTGCATGTTTTTCTCATATCGGGCATCCTTAATCAGCATGTTTGGCTGCATTTGACAACAAAGGAAATTAATGAAGTTTTGTTAACTTTTGGATCAGGTAAACGTACAGTACTTATTATTATTATTATTATTATTATTATTATTATTATTTATTTTTTTATTCCTAGGTGACTTCAGTGGCTGGACCACCAGCTTTGAAGTCCTCCCGATGATACCACTGGCATCCCAGAAGGTGCTGTGATCTGTGAACTACCACGATACAGGTGTGTGTGTGAACCATGCAGCTGGATATTAGTGAGCATATACTTCACCTACAATTACCCTGTAACACTTACTACATCATTTATTTTTTACATAATCACTGTTACTTTCTTTAACCGCAATTAATTGATAACAATAGTCATAAGGTGTCTAACTGTTGATGGTAATTGTCAATTTTATGTTCATTGAAGCAAAGAATACAATGTGTTATGCTCATGAAGAGGCATGGTTTACCTCATAGGCTGTGTACTTGTGTTATTACATAATCTGGGTCAAATGACAGTGATGTATAACCAAAAGATGTCTCATTCGACGCTATTTTTTTGAAAAAGAAAAACATAAATAAATCATTTTAAATCTGACCAAAAGACACAATTATAACAATAATTGTAATTATTTCTGAGACTATTAATCGTACAGTAAAATTTTGAATTGTTACAGCTCTACCTACAATAGATAAAACTGGCCCATATAAGTCTCTGAGTGTATCCCAAATAATGAGTGGATGTGACTGGTGTGTGCTCTCTGGTCCCCAGCTGGTTCTCCATGGAGCAGGTTGTGGACCTGAAGGCAGAGGGACTGTGGGAGGAGCTGCTGGATGATTTTCAGCCTCAAATAGCCATCGAAGACTGGTAAGGTTAATGAGCACCCCCACCAGGATACTTTCAAAACGTATTCCAGGCCCAAAAATGTAATTTGTAACGTATTCCGTTACATTACTCCAACAAGTCCAACAAGTAACATCTAGAGAAAGTCAGTCTGAGTAATGTATTCTGAATACTTGGATTACTTCCACATTGAATTGCATTGCTAGGTGGGAATTGGGAATGTTGGGTTTCTGTAAATAACATCACAGAGTACGGTCTAGACCTGTTCTTTATGAAAAGCGCAATGAGATAACTGTTGTTGTGATTTAGCGCTATATAAATGAAATAAAATTGAATTGAGAGGTGTAGGAATGCTACTATCAAATACTGCTTAGTACACAAGACCATTCTGGTGTGTTCTTCTGTTCCAACTGGCTGAATGGCCCAAGTCTCCCTTAAGTGCAATATATTATATTGTGCTGTAGAGGAATAAAGACTATAAGGGTATGTTTATGCAAAAGATATTTTGCTTGGTTAAAAAGAGAGAAGAATTGACCAATCAACAGAATTACATCAATAAAAAAAAAAAAGTCACTGAGCAACTAAGTGCATAGGTGTTGTCACCTTTAAATAAAATCAGCAGAAACTCAAACTGCATGTGATGATGGCAAAATAATAAAATAAAAATAAATTAAACTATGCCACCAAATGTCAGTTTACCCACATGAAACAATGTTATATTGAAAAAAACATTACTTCTTGGTAATGAAACCACAAAGGCTAGCAGAAAAAACTATCCAAAATGTCAAAGTTGTACTTTGCAAACATTTGCCGTAGGCATGTAAGGTGACAGGTGAAAAAAGACAATTGGTTTTACAAGAATAATGAGATTTTTGAAACATGCATTGTCTGTGACCAATCTGTCTTGAGCCACCTACATATTTGACCCCCCTAGTCAACACTCCAGTGAAGTCGGTTGTATCCCAGCAGGAGAGCCTGCTCAAAGTGCTTATCTTCATAATCTTCATAATCTATATGTCATTTAGTTTAGGAGCACTTGATGGCAGAGTGCTGTTGTACTTTAAAAAGAGGGCTCTGATCATTGTCATTGCAGAAAATAGTGTTAGGATTTGGAATTTGTGGGAAATAAGCTTGACAACTTGAGTTCCAATCCTTTTTGTACAGTACATTAAGATAATTGGTCAACTACTTAAAAGTAATAAAGCATTAAAGTATACAATCTAACAGGACTGGAATTACAACTTTTGCATCTTTCTTCTGTGGTACAAAGGTTGTCCTTTTTCACGAATTTCATGAATATTTCAAGAATACATATTCTAATCTATATCCATCCACTGTATGATAAGGCCTTGTTTCACGCGTCCAAATATTTCTCCAAAAATGTCATACTAATTTTCTAGATAATGGCTTTGCTATTTGGGACTGTACTAAGTTCACCTTGCCTTATTAACTTATTATTGGAAACTTAATTATACATATATCTTGATTTGAATTGTGTGCTTGATCGGACAGAAAATCGTACAATTCTACATGTTCAGCTGACTGCTGTGACTAAAAAATCTTTGAAATTTATCAGTGTGAAGTGTACCAATTGAACACATCCTCTATTTTCCATTATATAAATACCAAAAAGTTATTTCCAGAAAACATCTTAGAAGTTAGTAGGAAATAAATTGGAAATTGCAGACCTGTAAAAATAAGTTCTTTTACAGTTCTTCATTTATTCTGTTTGGCAGCATTCAATGTCCCAACTACATTTTATTATGGTTTCTGGGTTCACTGTAAATGTTTCATAATGTGTCATTCTGTCAGGTATGAGGAGAGCCAGCTGCATGATTCCATCTACCAGCTGAATGTGAAGTTACTGGGTGCGGACAAAAGCACAGTGCTCTCAGAGCATACTGTCAATCCCACCGAGGACCGCAGCGCCTACTCACACACCTGGAAGGAGGTGAGTGGCGGTGCAAGCAGGGCCTGTGATTAACACCAGACCACCTGCTAAATGCGGGTGAATTTTGCAATTAGTAATGTGGCAATCTACCTGCCACATTAACAGGTAGCCAGAATTAAGTGTTTCAGACGGGTAACTAGCGGTAAGCAGGGTACGCTGTAGCTTACGGGCCCGGACCAATCAGGGGCCTGCATCACTGGAACACAGTGATTGACAGCTGGGGTCCCCTATCCCATTTTCATTACGCGCGACAATCCCAGAAGTCCCAATCAGGAGTGAGAACTGGTAAAATTCATGTCCTTGTTTTTGATATGACGACGAGATGTGTGTGACTCGAACATCTCACATTAACCAACCAACAAAGACCATCCTGCCAACATTTTAACATCAATGTACACTGCAATGATTTTTCATTCTGATGTCGCTGAAAGTTGCTGCTGTTTCAATGCTGTCGGCTCGCTGCAGCAGGCTCTCTGCTACTCCCCCTCCGACTGGTGCATGCACACACACACACACACACACACACACACACAGTGGATGCAGGAAAAATCTCATCACAGATGAGATGTACCATTTTTTAGGATGACCTAAATTGAGGAGAGCTACATTATTGAAAGTGCAATGATAAGTTGAAGTCCAGTAAGTACTCCATCAAACCGTATGAATGTGAGTCCCAGCCCAGGATAGAAAATTATGCCTTTATGCTGGATTATCAAGGCGGGCCCCCCCTACTACAACTCGTGATGACAGTGCAATGTCCACAAGTAGACTACCATGAATATGACAGGATAGGATCATAGAGACACAGAAATCCCTGTTTTTCACCTTTTTATGAGGCAAAAAAAGTGGCCGGTAAAAAGTGACTGTGGCAGATGGATTTTGAAATCAAAAACGTTAACTTCAGACCCTGGATACAAGGCAATGGAGCCTTTTATACATCGTTGTGTTTCTTTAGAAATAAATAATTGACAAACAGTCTTTAAACTCTTCAGATGTAAAAATGAATGGTGGTCAATGGGATGCTAACGGCGGGAGATGGCTTCGTAGCATTAAAATGGCGCCAAAGTAGCTATGCCCACCCCCCCTCCCCCCCTTGGTTGTGACCCAGGTCATCTATGAATTGTCATGATATACCCATGTTGACTGGCTTGGTTTGAATTACCACACGGAGGGTTGAATAGATGAGACAACCCTAGCCCAACCCTGGTAGGAGACGTGAAAGAGGTAACATACAGGTAGTAATCTGCATGTCCTGAAGGTTTTCATTGTACTGTATGTCTCTCTGCTGGCCTGCAGGTGTCGTACGTGTTCTCTGGCTATGGACCCGGGGTGAGATATGTCCACTTCCTGCACCGACTGAAGAACAGTTTCCTGAACGAGTTCTTCCCCACGCTGTTCACCGGCAGCTCAGTGGTGGTCAGACCAATCAAAACCAGCTCCTAGGCTGAATCCTGCTGACACTGCAATGCAGGCATGCAATGTAACACACATTTGATATAGGTTTGATTGTAATACAAATAAAAGCATTACAAAGTGTGCACTCATTAGTCATTTGTCATTTTTTCATGTTCATTGTTGGGATACATATTGAGAGATGTGTTTTGAGTTTACATTTGCTTTTAAGGTCTTTTCCAAAAAAAGGGAAAGGAATTCAGTTATTCTTTAAGAAACTATACACTGTTTTTTGCAATAATAAAAAAACAATTTCCTTATTTCACAGTTCATGTTCTTACTAGCAGTGAAACCTGTCTAAAAACAGTAATCTGCAGGAAACAGACATATAGTAAACTTAAAATACTATGCACTCTTATTTACAGATTTCTGCATATTTTGTCTAATGTAAATGATGGGTTCTTAACAGATTGACATTTGATGTTACTGTAAGGAATGAGCCTGTAATATTATAAGGAGGTAGTTTATTTTTCAATATGCACAACATATATAACATAGTTGAATTAAATCAGAATATGTAGAGCGGAAGGTGAATGGGCCAAAAATAAATAAATAGAAAAATAATAATATAAGAGGTAGTTTTAGTGAAAAGCCATCCATAAACTAATCTTATTTAACCGCAAAACTGGTTTAAATTGTGTAGTCTATGTAAGGTTCGTCCATGTATTATTTCTTTTCTAATATATATTTGGAAATATTTTGATGTCCAATCACTTTCTTATAAGGCACCCTTTATAAAGGGGCTGGAAGCTGTAACTAATGGCTTTACTAATGCTTTGTAGATCAGTTATAAGCTGTCGATAGAACAACTTTTGGGTTTCCAGGTTGTGAAAACTTCCCTTGGCTGCATTATATTTTAGCATATTAATGGACTACCAACATTCATCACTTGGGAATCTCCAAATAAAGTAGGCTATGTTCTTAATCTACAAAGCATTCAGAGATTCAGTATTAATCATTAAGAAAGCCATACCAGCAAACAGGTAACCTTCAGGCAACGTTCCCAAATGTTAGGTAAACAACGTTCCGCGACGTTTTATAACCCTCATGTTGTCCTCGGGTCAAACTGACCCATTTTACTTTTTAACCCTTATGTTATCTTCCCATCAACCATGAAAAAAAAATTTTGGTCACATTTTTTCAACATTATTATTATTATTTTTGTCACTTTTTCAAAGTTGTGGGTGCTTTTTTTAATGTTTTTTTCCAATGTTTTGAGATATTTTTAATGTTGACATTTTCAGGGCTTATTTCAATGGAAAAATTTTTATGACAAAAATGTTTTTTTACTGAAAACGGGTCAAATTTGACCCAATGACAACTTGAGGGTTAACTACCCAATTGTAATTACACAAAATTGATTCCACACAACGCTTTTTGGGAAGTACAAATCTCTACTTTCATTCATTTTGGGGTGTCTTGTTCAATTTTATAGCATTTGAAAGAAGTGTTTTTGAAATAGTATTGAGTAAAAGTTGACATATTCCAGTCTGATTATCATCAACATCCATTCCTTTAATTTTAGTCTCAATAATTCCTAATTTCTGCTTTTCTAACTCAAACATCAGGTATTATTAATATTATCAGGTACTTAGAAATGAGGTTTATTGACCATAAATTCCAAAACTAAAGTTAAAAAGTTAGTGTTACGCAGTGTTGAAAACGTAAAAAAGAAGTGACAAACATTGAAAAAATTGTCAAAGGTGTTGAAAAAAGGGACAAAAAAGTAAGAAAAAGTTAAAAACGTCGATAAAAAGCGTCAACAAAAGTGTTGATTTTCACGATTTTGACGGGAAGACAACACAAGAGTGACAAACGTGATCGATGGAACATTAGGTTGATTTATGGAACATTAGGTAAGCAACGACAAATGGAACAAGACGACAAACGTTCCCTGATCGTTCCCTTATGGAACATTAGGTAAGCAACGTTCCACAAACGTTCCCTGATCGAACATTAGGTAAACAACGTAAACTGATTGTTCCCATTAGGTAAACAACCGTGAACCGTTTTTAATAACAAACGTTCCCAGGACGTCAAGAAAACGTTCCTACACAAGGAGAAGGCAACTTTCTACAACTTGTGGACTGGATGGATGGAAAAAGTTGTCCTTAACCCCTTGTGTTGTCTTCCTATTGACCACGCAACTTTTGTTTTTCTGGGTATGAATTTAAAATTAAAACCATTTGGTTGTCTTTTCTCGACACATTTGTTGCTTTCCTGGCGTTTTTGTCACTTTTTCTGATTTTTTTTCTTGCACTTTTTGAAGTTTTTGTTGTTTTTTTCCCCACATTTTTCCATCTTTTAAAAGTTTCCACTTTTTTAGCGTTCTTTTATAATTTTTTTCCAATGCTATAAAATTGATTTAAACCAAATGTAATGGAAGTTGTGCACTGATCGTTTATTTCACTTGTTATGAGCGTTGTAGGGAACCATCCTCGTTTTTTTCATTTTTGACAATTTGGTAAAAGAAACCCAAATTTCTGACATAGAAACATTTTGAAAATGGGCTGGGCAAAACAGGAGGGCTAAAAAAACGTAGCCTACACACTGAACTGAGTTGTATTCCCAGTGGATGAATATACTTATTATAAATGTAATTTCCCACATTCAGGAAAAAATGTCAGTGCTCACTGTAACAAAAAAGACAATGTTGTGAACATCCAATTGCTGCTGCAGAACCAAAAGAATGCATGTTCAAAGAAAGTAAGTGAAGTCCGAACAGATGAATGCTCCGGGAAAATAACTTTATTTGTGCAATTTTCGGCCTTCCTCAGGTGTATTGTGACTGTACAGTGAGAGCGCTCACTTAGTTTGTTTGAGTCTGTAACTTATCGTCAGTCGAAATACGGCCAAAAAAACAAGTAAATGCATTGCAAATATGCAGTATTGGTCCAGTAATAACGCGAGAAATAACTGAGCAGCTAAACGCAGATTTGACAGCAACCGGACGACCACTTACCACACCAATCTATCAGCTTTGCAGCTGCGCACTTTCCCCTTTCGTGTGCCGCATTCAAGTACTCGCGAAAACTTCATGTAATATTTTAAAAGACACGCCATTCATGCAGCATCTTTCTTCTGAAACAAAAATTTGACGTTTAATTTCAATGAATACTCAATAGCCACCGAATACACATTTCTGTTAAAAATTCCCATCACAAATACTTAAATCAGCCTCAAGAAGTCGCTTTTACAACTTCACAATGTCCGAACCAGGAACTTCGGAGGAGACCATGAACGCATCATGACATCCTCCGAGTGTGCTCGCAGCATCACGTTGGTTAACGGTAATGTGAGTTAACGGGAAAGTTCAGTCTGTGGGTTGAGCTGTGTGTCGAGACGGGGATAGTTTTACCGGGCGTGTGTTTCCAAACTTTCAGAAGAAATGCCAGCCTTTGGTGGAGCTGTGCCATAAACCCGAAGGTAAGAGCCGAAGGGAAGGGTAGAGGAACAGGTGCGGGGAAACTGCTAAAGGCTACGCCCTCGTGACCCCTCTGTAGTTTTGATTGATAACATCACGTTAGTGATATTAAATAGATTGCTACACGACCCCTTTAGCTAGCTGGCTAGCTATATCCTACGAAATACGGACTTAAATAACCAGCTAGACAACAGCACGGGTTATTTAAAGTTTCCCCCACAAAGACAGAGTTACATTTGGTTAGCACTCTCAAACTTATAAGATAGCTTTAGTGTCTCAATAAAGCCTATCGTACAGTTATTATTCATCACAGAAATGCATATAAGACGTAGCTAACTTATGAGTTCACTAAACCAAGTGACAAAAATACAAAATAAGAGTGGCTAAGATAATATATTAGAATTAGTATATATATATATATATATATATATATATATATATATATATATATATATATATATATATATATATATATTAGTTATTTTTGTTGCTGGGGACCAGTTAAACCGTAGTATGAAGCTAGCCTACTAGCTAGCAGTATATACAGTTAGTGTGGCTTTACGTTAGAAATACAAAAAAAGCACACTGAAATATAATGTAATACTGAAATATTACATGGTAAAACAAAATCGTCCCCATGTGTTTGCATGTGTAACTTTAGACCTACATCCACAACTAACTTTTAAAAAATTATTTTTAACGGTTTTTCCAATATACTTTAATTTGTCAAATACATAACTTGTCAAACATGTTGGCACAAGAAACAACTGTAAATTCACAAACAAATACGGGACATTAGTGCAATAATACAAAACCGTAATGTCCAAAACTGTAAAATATCTCATGAGAATCACCACTGTAGGCTGAATTGGTTAATGGCTATTTATATAGACAACGTTTTGTTTAACAGCAGCATTTTTTGCCAGTTTCTTCTGGCTGAAGAAATACATTTAATAAATTAAATTGAAACTGGATTGCCACTTTTAAGTCAACTGTGTATTGATGTTTGTGTGACCTGGCTGGACACTTAAAAGGTCCCATTGATTTGACTCGGAAAGATCAATTTGCTTTCTCCCTGACATTTTCTGATAAGGTCTGCACTTCAGAGCCGACATTTATAAAAGCATCATTCATTTAGCAGGTTGTCGGCCATCTCTTGTGTCCACGAGTGCTTGCTGCCCACAGGCAAGTTGAGAGTTGCTGATGTGTGAGACAGCAGGCGTTGACAGCAGATACACCCCCAGTGCCAATCCATTATATTTGATTACCCAGATGATATTGCTTATATCACTTTTCAGATAAGCATCTGAAAAAGGCTCTTTTTTCGATTTTGCATGGCAGCCTTTGCATGGCAGCCTCTCTCGATATGTTATACTTAATATTCATATATGCTGTGTTTAAGAATGGATAAAAATAAACTAACTTTGGGTCATTTCAGTGCCACACAACAGGTTACATTTCAGATAATTCATTAGGGATGTAACGATATACTCCACTCACGATTCGATACGAGACACAATTTTAAGTCCACGATACGATTTTCTTTATGAGCTGCAGATAAATGACTGAAAATTATTTCTTTATTTCTATGAACTGTGCAAAACAACAGATGTGTCCTCTCATCAGAAGGGCAACAGAAGTTGAATCATATCTTTAAAAAAATGAAATAAACAAATAATAATTTGATTATTAAAACAAATCCCACAGGCCATTTATATAATTGATTGATTTTTCATCTCAGCTGGTTGTAATCCTTACACATTTCTATCATTTTTAACTAATTTACGATGCATCGTTCTGTCCCTATAGTTCAACATAATCATGCCAAAAGCAATTGACTGTGTTATGTTACAGCAAATTTAGAAGATTTTTTTGTTATATTAAAAGAGAACTTATTTTGTTGGCTATGAGTCGATTTACACATGGAGTTGAAATAACTAGTGGACTGATTGAATAATCAGCAACTATTTTTTACAATTCGTTTTTATTTTCTATCCAAAAAAAGCCAAAGATTTGCATGTTATTTTCTCTTGTCTCCTTTTTTCTTAAGTCATTGTAAATTTGATGTCTTTAGATTTTAGACTGTGGACGTTGTTGTACCATAAATGTGTCCTTGACATTTTATAGACAGAACGATTAATCAAGAAAATAATCCGCAGATGTATCCATAAGAAAATAATCGTTATTTGCAGCCTCGTTTACAAGTTGTCTGCAGTATATTGTTTTAGTCTTAGGTCCTTCTTGTCTTTCGTGAAATCTGGAAGATCTGTACTGCGGTTTGGACTCTCAATACAAACACTTAAACTCACTTACACTTATCCTGAAATGCAACCCCACCCCCACCCCCACCCCCATATGTGGCATCTCAAGTAAACCAATGCTGCGGCATTGTATACAGGTACAAATACAGTATGGGTGCCATCGCGGGTGCCACAAGACAAAGGGCTATACAACACCTCACATCTCCTCTATGATCAGTCAAACTGTATATTTGACTTTTTTCCACTTGATTTTGGGAAGTGAAAACCTATGGATGGGTCTCTTTGACCCTAAGTGAATTAGATTACTGTACCTCATTTAGCTATTAAGGTAATTATACTATAAATGAGGCCAGAAGCTCCTGCCACATACATTAGGATCAGAGAAATAATGTAGGAGCTTGAGGTTACAGCAGTGTACGCTGTAATGGATATTATTTACCAGTCTGTGTGTGTGTGTGTGTGTGTGTGTGTGTGTGTGTGTGTGTGTGTGTGTGTGTGTGTGTGTGTGTGTGTGTGTGTGTGTGTGTGTGTGTGTGTGTGTGTGTGTGTGTGTGTGTGTGTGTGTGTGAGTGAGTGCTAGAGGAGAGTTAGTGCCTGTGGGGGTCTGTTTTGTTTTCATTGACTCCTATTGTTCAGGCCTGCTGGCTGCCTCTGCACATTTTGTTAACATTTTGTTGGTCTAAACTAGATTGTTTCCCTGAATTGAAGCGGCCATGGTCAAGACTAAAAGGCAATAGTTTCAAAGGGAAATATAAGTTTGGGTTTTATTGACTTTTCCTTGCTGTCATTTTCTGTTTTTTATTTAGACTGCTCAACCATGTACATAAGCAATATGTTAACTTAGACTGGGTAATGAGTACAGATGTTCTCCTTAAGAGTTACATTGGGTGGAAAAAGTTCCATTTCAGAGATTAGTGATTGCTCACGGAGGTCCAGTAGTGATAGTTAAAGTGCAAGCAGCAGTGTTTGTGCAGCTGGCACCATCACATTGTCATATCACACATCACAGCCAGCAGTATGGCTTTGTATATTTGGTGTTAAGGGTCGTCCACACCAAGAACCAAAACTATAACAATAACTATAAATATATAATTTTAAAAATCGTTCTAACTATAACCACAATAAAAGTGGCAAATGATATCGTTGGGATCACTTTCAGGGCGATTTGATGAACGATAGAAACACTGACAGCCAATCAGATTCCATCGGCGTTTACAACATGACACAGTGGAGAGACACACAGCGGAGAGATTTGTTTCACACAGGTGGTCAGTGGCGTGGCGTGACAATGCTTTAGCTCTGTGTATTTTTGTATTTTTATACAGTAGTACTTTGAAAGTATTTCTCATATCACAGTGAGTGAATCTTGTGTTTTGGATGTTATTATTATGCTGTCGGCGTTTTTGTTCCGGGGCTCTGAACAGATCTGACACCCACTCTCATCCCCGGCTCTCTGGAGGTCTGTGCGTCCGCTGTAGCCTGAAGGAGGCTGTTTTTTTGCTGATTTGAAAATTGATCCCATCCTTGACTCGAAACCGTGATCCAAATCATGAGTTTGGTGATTCATTGCACTCCTACATCGTTATAGTTCTGGTTATAGTTATTGTTCTTGGTATGGACGGCCCTTTAGTGATGTTTCTGAAGGTAACCGGAATATTGCATAACTGGTGACGCTGTCTGGTGAAAGTGCTGTTCCTTCTAAGGTGACATGGCTGCCAGTGGCGGGGCAGGGTGTCTCAGGTAATGGAAACCTCCGGAGCTGCTGTCTGCTGGCTGTCAGCTGTTTGTCTACCTAACCCTTTTCTGTCCACCTTACCTCCGGCCCCATGCGGCCTCTCTCTGTCCACCTACCTCTTTCTTTGAGGCACACCGTAAAAGGAGAGGCAAGAGAAATCTCGAGAAAAGGAAGTGTAACGTTTATAGCAGAGGCCGAATGACTCGAGGGGGAGAAACGAGAGCTGAGAGTGGCTTAGAGATGCCAAATGGATTATTTAGAGTCAAAGTGATTAGAGATGTGGGATGTTGACCTCTCTAACTAACCCCCCATATGTCAAAGGACCTCTTCTGAAATCTCACAGTATGTAATTCATGCTTAACCTGAAATTACCCTTGGATATACAGTAGTAGCATGGTCATATGGTATATTATGCCATATTGTAGTAATAAATCAAATAAAACAAATGCATTTGTCACATCATTAAGTACAATGTGAAGTGAGCTGCCATATATTTTCAAATATAAATGATCTAAACAATATAATACGTATTTGCATGAAACCAAAAGCTATTAAAAAATGAGATTATTATACTCACACACACACACACACACACACACACACACACACACTCACTCAGTGGCCATGCTATTAGGTACACCTGTAACATCTACATTCTACCTAAGTAAGAAAAAGATAATACTACGTATCAAGGTATTAATAGAAGTTATTCATTGAACTATATGTTTGAGGGGTGTTTAGTCCACCCCATTTACAAACATGAGAGAGGAAGGATATTAGAAACATATTATAATACAATATAATGTGACAACAGTATCGCTACTGCAACTTTGACTTCAGTAACAAACAAGCAAAACAGGCCATTATAAGCTTAGTACAATGAAGAACAAACCCCTACTATAGTACGTAATAAAAGGCCTCTTATGGTCTAGGTCATCATGGCAAAATCATTGAGCAGTTTTATGGCAGTGTCCAAAAATGAGATTGCATGTTAGGGTATGAGCCATTTAGTGGGCTATAATGTGTGTTTACAAAGTCCTATTACAGATCAGAATAGTCTGTGATGACTTTCAAACATGTTTATCTCTATCAAAGCCCAAGTGAGTAGAGCCAATTGGTAATGGTCTTCAAATGTTAGTGATCTTTAATCCTGATAGTGCTGACAGTTATTATGGGAGTGCTCTTTCATCCACAGAGAATCATTCTGTGTACTGTCACTGTTTTTGACATCATGGGTTAGCCACAGGTCAAGAAGACTGTTTTCCACAAGGTAATCTTGCCCCTTACGACCTCATAAGGGGAAAGATTCCAGACCGGTCCATCTGAGCTTTCATTTTCTCAAAGGCAGAGCAGGATACCCAGGGCTCGGCTTATCCTAACCCTCATAGGCAGGCTGGGGGAATCTCATATTAATGTTAAAAAAACATGAATATGACATTGATGTTTCCTCATTGTACTGTACACAAAGCAGTGAGAGAAATAGAGTTGAACTGTGGTGACTGAAAGTTGAGGAAGTGAACAGCGTGGCAGTGTGCCCGCCATGCTGTAAACTAAGCCTTGTGCTCAGCCAAGCTTGCACTGCTGCTGTCCAGATTGATGGTAATTTCGGGCCAGTGGACACAGACGGAGCAGAGACTGTGCATGACTGGGGTTATCTTTCGTCTACATGAACTTCTCAAAAAGCAATTAGGTCCGCTGGGGTACTTATTGAGCCAGTGTAGTTAATGCATGCATGGAGTGACTTCACACAGCGCAGAGACATGGCACAGCACTCTGATACCCTTATTCCACTAAGATTCACGTGTATGCATGAATTGTTTTGTTTTTTTCTTCAAAAGGGGCTAAAGCAGAGGTAGCCAACACAGTGCCCACGAGCATCTGGTCACGCGCAGGGACCAAATGAGTTGCCCGCAGACCGTGTTCTCCAATGATCTATAGCACTTTGCACATTGCAATAAACATTTTAAAAATAAACAATATGCTGACCTCGACTGGGTTCAAAGTTGTTGTCGATGGTCAATGTTGTCACACGTCACGTTATCGCGCGAGATGCACGCGCCCACACTCTTTCCTGAGGAGTGCTAGCGGGCACAACATGAGCAACAGCGGTTGATAAAGAAGATTTCAGAAAAGCGAAAGAAAACTTACCATTTTCAGGACAAGTGGGAGGAATATTTATTTTTCCCCGCAGTAGAGAAAAGAGTGTATGTCTAATTTGCGGGAAAAGCCGCATAATGTAGTACATGTCACAAGAGCTTCCGTGCTAGCAACACACCCGGCAGCACATTACGGGCAGAAAAAGGTCGCCAGTTAAAGGCAGCTTTAAGCAAACAGCAGTCTTTTTTCACAAGGCCAGTGAAAAAGTCCCATAAAGCAACTGAAGCTTTATTTAGAGCTGTGCATTTTTTGACAATACACAAGAATCACTTTATGGATGGAAATGTACTGAAAGGATTATTGATGATCATTGCAAACACTGTGCTCAAAGACGAGAAGAACGTACCCTGGGGCTGAAAATGGCCAACTGACTCCTTTCCCATTGTTGGTAGACGAGTATGCCTGTCTGGTTTTTAGTGGGGGGTTTTCATGTTCAACGTCCCAAACAAGCTGGAAAGTGTTATCTTTTATCCTGCTACAGCTTTCCCATACAGTGCACAAGACACTGCAAACTCTGCTGTACAGTCTTACTTACTTCCTTTCTTTACTACTAAACTAACTAAACCAAACTAAAAAAGTAGAAAGGAGCAAGGAGGCAAGTGAAAATGTTACTTTCTCATGTTAGGTATTCAGTCTCTCTGTCAAACTCAGTGGCAACTAATTTGATGTTCGAGAGCTGCTTGGGCGGAGACAGACTTATACCTGAGATGACAGAAGTTACTGACGGAGCCAAAGTTCATCACAGCAGAGCATAAGTTTCCATTACCGCCGGTCAGAGTTGGAGCCGATGAATATCAGTGCCAGAGTGAATGCTGATTGTAACCTTTCTGTTTTTTTTTTTTTCTACTGGGAAATGGGTATGAGAGACAGCTACTCATGTTGAAGTATAACTTTTTTTTAACTTTCCAAACTTAAAGATCCCGTGGCATGAAAATTTCACTTTAGGAATTTTTTTACTTTAATATGCGTTCCCCCAGCCTCCCTAGGGTGCCACAGTGGCTAGAAATGGTGACAAGTGTAAACCGAGCCCCGGGTATCCTGCTCTGCCTTTGAGAAATTGAAATCTCAGATGGGCCGATCTGGTATCTTCCCCTTATGAGGTCATAAGGAACAAGGTTATCTCCTCTTTCTCTGCTTTGCCCACCCAGAGAATTTGGCCCACCAATGAGAGAGAGACATCATGGCTTTCAAATGAGCAAAGTGGCAGTTGGTCAAGGCCACACTCCCAACCTCCACTTTGTCTCCCCCTTTCCTGCTCAAAAGCTACAGACTCAGAAATGGCACATTGTGGGACTGGCTCTAGTGGCTGGAATTCTGCACCAAGGATGAATTTCAGGAAAGAGACTTCAGATATGGTATTAAGGGACCACTGAGGTCTATATAAAAGAGACTTCAGTTACAGTATCAGGGGACCACTAAGGCCTATATAAAAGAGACTTCAAATACAGTATTAGGGGACCACTGAGGTCTGTATAAATGAGACTTCAGGTACAGTATTAGGGGACCACTAAGGTCTATATAAAAGAGACTTCAGATACGGTATTAGGGGACACGAAGGTCTATATAAAAGAGACTTCAGTTACAGTATTAGGGGACCACTGAGTTCTATATAAATGAGACTTCAGGTATAGTATTAGAGGACCACTAAGGTCTACACAAAAGAGACTTCAGATACAGTATTGGGGGACTACTAAGGTCTATATAAAAGAGACTTCAGATACAGTATTAGGGGACCACTAAGGTCTATATAAAAGATACTTCAGATACAGTATTAGGGGACCATTAAGGTCAATATAAAAGAGACTTCAGATACATTATTAGGGGACCACTAAGGTCTAGATAAAAGACACTTCACATACATTATTAGGGGACCATTAAGGTCAATATAAAAGAGACTTCAGATACATTATTAGGTGACCACTAAGGTCTCTATAAAAGAGACTTCAGATACAGTATTAGGGGACCACTAAGGTCAATATAAAAGAGACTTCAGATACATTATTAGGTGACCACTAAGGTCTATATAAAAGAGACTTCAGATACAGTATTAGGGGACCACTAAGGTCTATATAAAAGCATCCAAAGAGCACCATGTCATGGAACCTTTACCATCCTGTCAATTTTAAAATCCTTCATCTTTGCTATCATAATCATCGTACAACAATAACCATCATGTCTCTTTCTCTCTCTCTCTCTCTCTCTCTCTCTCTCTCTCTCTCTCTCTCTCTCTCTCTCTTTCTCCACGATCCGCTTGTGCTCCAGCTGCCAAATATCACACGAACATGCAGTTGTCGTTTTAAATTTGCCCTCATGTCTGAAAGAGGTGATATTATAATGACTAAAAAATAGATGAAGCCAGCAATGTTATGTATCCAGTTCCTGAAAAGGGCTATAACAGTACCGCGAATGAGATAGGGAACTTTAGCTATGATAAACCAACCTTGGTAGAGCAAGGAATCATTCTAGGAAAGCCACAGGAAGGTGTGAAGGGAACAGGATGTTCACGAACTAGCAGTTACTAATAACGGCTAGATTCGTACATTCCATCTTACTTTTTTATGCTCACCAAACATGGGGTTACTGTATCTGAAGTCAAAGAAAGTGGTTCTAGTTACACTGACCAATGACAAATGGTAATCAAATCTTTTCTGTTTAATAACCTAGTCATGAAAATTAATTTTGTGTGTGTGTGCGTGTGTGTGTGTGTGTTTAAACATTTGCAGAGTGGAAAACGACTGCGGTTAACAAGATAACTCTTTAACAAACCCTAGTCTGCTTTGCATAGGATCTCTTTATAGGACCCAGATTTAGGGCATGCATGTGTAAAACTCTTCAAAATGTTGTATTACTTAAAATATTTATTAATTAATGGATTAGATGTCCACTATTAAATTTATCGGCAACTATTTTAATAATCGATTATTGGGTTTGAGACATAACCTATGGAAAATAAGATTCCAGCTTGTTAAATGTGAATATTTTCACAGTATATTTTTATATTTTTCAGTTTTTTACTCCTCTGGGACAGTAAATTGAATATATGAGTTGTGGACCAAACAAGACATTTGAGGACGTCATCTTGGGCTTTGGAAAATGCTTATTGACTGATTAATTTCACCATTTTCTGACATTTTATAGAACAATCAACTAATTGATTAATTGAGAAAATAATTAGCAGATTAATCAACAATGAAAATAATCGTTAGTTGCAGCGCTAATTACATAATTTGAAAAGACTTCTGGTTGACACACACACACAAAAAAAAAAAATCAAGTCAAGATTGGTTACAGTGCACCCCCGAGGAACCATTTTGGGTTCATCTGTGTGACAGTGACACAATGCAGCATTTGGTGGTAAAAGTAAGACATGTTGAATGTACACTAAACCATGTAAACCTCCACAAGAGACCTTTAGTGCCACATTAGTAGTTTGGCCCAGTCTGTATGTATCTGTCTGTGTGTCTGTGTAGGCTGCTGGATAATCTTACACTCGGATACATCGGATACATTGATAGGCCCATAGCTGCAAGCCAAAGCCTGTGTTACTTATTAACGGGATGGATCTCTTTCCTTTCTTTGCTTTAAATGCAAACAGAGAGAAAGTCAGAAACAGAGACTAGATCTAATTGCGTTGATTTGTGTGTAACTTGACCATACATCGCAGTGTTTTCCCTTAGCTTTGTAGAAGACTTACGGTAGGGTTCCACACAGCAAATAACCTCGCAAATTATGGCAAGCAAAATTTTGCCTTGGGGGCGTGGTCGCGAAAACAACAGGCAAGACCGCAACAGAAGAACTGAATAATTTGGAGTGTTTAACATCTGCAGTGGTGTATTTGCCCTGTTTAAGTTTGTGTGACGTATAAACAGCAATCCGTGTTGTTACAAGCGTCAATGTTCGCCATCAAAACATATAATCAAACAAATGCACATAGGCATAGCTGCCTGGCTAGGAACAATTAAATCCAATGTCTGAACATGCTAGCCATTAGCATGTTGGCTAGCTGAAAAGTTTAAACTAACATATACAGTGGTCTATTTGGTGGTGTATGTGCCCTGACTAAGTTCTAGGGCTGCACAATTAATAAAATTTTAATCACGATCAAATTTGCGTGATCGATTTCTTCTGTAAAGCCGTACCTGTGTTGGATCTCTCCTCTACTCTCTCTCCTCTTACTCTCCATGCAGCCCGGCCACACAGCGCCGGTCCACACTTCTGACGTTTGTCTACAGTTTTAATTGTTATTAACACAGCTGTATATTGTTAAATATGAGGGGCAAAGCTGTATTTGTACCAGTGTTTCCGCGGGTAACTGCTATCGCGGCCGCCACGGTGAAAAACACAGAAGAAGTTATTGAATGCAACTAACTTCAGTTGGTAGAGTAACAGCGTGTGAGACGGAGCTGCTGGACCTGGGCCAGAGATGTGATCCATGGCCAGAATATCATAGTTCAGAAAAATGCAGCGCAGTGACAATAGAGACATTTCGTACACACAACGTGTGTATCCGCCATTCGACCCGTGCTGGACCCGTTCATAATGATCAGCCGTCTCTTTGTGAGTAGCACCCCCCTCTCTCCCTAGCTCTATAGAATAATCGTGATCACAATATTGATCAAAATAATTCGTGATTATCATTTTGGCCATAATCGTGCATTGGGGGGGGGATGCCCATGGAAAGACACCCCGAGCAGTTTGGGGTTCGGGCCTTGGCAGTGCCCAGGAGGTGAACTGGCACCTCTCCAGCTACCTAGCTATAATCTGTAAGAATTGCAGTGCAAACCCACCATTAAGTAGCACTAACAACTTAGCACCACGGAAATGACCACGTTACTCCATTAGCTACATTCCCTAAGCAGCATATCACCCATTTAGTGCCACTCTTTTGTGCCAACAAAAGAGCTTTTAATAACAATGTTATACATCCTGTCAGGATCTTTATTTGCCCTGATTGCACAAAAAGGAACTTAAGCCAAACTAGATGATTAAACCAGTAGAATATAACTAGTTGGCCAGACTCGGGTGTCCTCGCTGACAAACCCTGAGTCATCATCAATCCATCTTAAATGCACATTTAGTATTGTAAACGGAAAAAAACAAAAAGTTCTCATAAACCCAGTGGTACACTACCTGACCAGCACCAAACTACAGGCAGATAAAGATGTTTCTCTTAGCAGTTAATGAAAACCATAAACAGAGCTTAAAGGAGAGTAAAACTGGAGATTTCACTCCAAATGAATGCTAGTGTTACTCTGTGTCAGCTGGATGTGTACACAGGCATTCTGGCACCAGTTAAGTTATAACAACTTAGATAAACTGCACATTGTTTAAAATGATCTACTGTATCTAATGTCTCGTTACAAGGTTCCCTTTGTATTTTGGGGTAATTTAAATGTTTTATATACTGTATATTGCTGACTTTGGCTTATAACATCTTTACCCATGAATGAGACCCCTTCATTCTTTAGGATACATTAGGTATTTTCTTGTGGTAGCAGCCAGCAGAAAAGGCTTTGAGAAGGAGTGGAGTCACTGATTTAAGTGATGTACCATTAACCTTGTTGTTTGCAGAGAGATAAAGTAATGCAATACTCTCTACATTTCAGCATGGGACTTTACTAAGTGACTGTTCAAGAATAAATACAAACACAGACTTTGATTGGTTGTCTGTGAAATTAATATGTGGAATGTTTCTTGAAAGATGATCTTTGTGGTAATCTTGAAGCTGCTCAGTTGAGGCAGTTTCTTCCTGTCTGTAGTGGATTGGTGATTGAGTGTGTGTGTGTGTGTGTGTGTGTGTGTGTGTGTGTGTGTGTGTGTGTGTGTGTGTGTGTGTGTGTGTGTGTGTGTGTGTGTGTGTGTGTGTGTGTGTGTGTGTGTGTGTGTGTGTGTGTGTGTGTGTGTGTGTTTTAACACAGACCTGTGTTGGGTCCCTGTTTCTGAATGCAAAATGAATGGAACAAATTCATCAACTGATTCTTTTTTTTTTTTTTTTACATATTTCACTAAAACTGAAACCAATTGGAATAAATCATAAGACACATTAACTGTATGTCCAGATTACACTCATTTCATAGCTAACACTATCCAATAAAGCAGAAATGCCTAAAATATATCTTTAAAAAAATCTGACATAGTCTGACAGTTAGGCTCAAAGCCATATTAGCCACTGGTTTATTGTATATAAGTCAATCACAATCGCCTTGGGAGCCACGGTGCAGGTGTAAAATAGCCTCGGCAAGTTTTAGTCATGAAACTGAAAACTCGGATTGCACAGATAGTCTAGCTAGCTGTCTGGATTTACCCTGCAGAGATCTGAGGACCAGGTAACCATAATCCTCAGAAATCCACCGGAGTTTAAAATTACAATGCAAAGAAAGCGGAAGGTGATGGACATCCGGCTGAAAAGAGTGACATCTGGTGGTATTTCCTGGCAATCCTGGAAGTAGAACGTTGTAGATATAGACTAGATTACCAGTGGTGAAGAAGATAAATCACAAAGTAAACCCCTATTATATATCAAGTATTCTTGGTAGTTAAACATGTGGAGCAGCATTTGTCAAGTTTCAATAAGAGTACCTTCATTATTTTCCCATTGATGCTTGGATAAATCCTCTCTGCCTCACCCTCACACCTGAGTGCTCCGCACCCCTCCCCTGACAGAACCCCACTGTAAAGGTAATATGACACTGTTAAAGGTGCTAACTCCCTTTTTTGCTGTCACGCCTTTCAGTGTAAGATAACCCCAGGCAATCACTTATCGATGGTGGTGACAGATAGTGGACGTGTTGGGCAGTAAGGGGAGATGAGCTGTCACCCAGCTCACTGTTCTTGTGTGCTAAGAAGACAAGGAGACCACCGGCCCCTTTTCTCAGGCATGTTGTTCATTACCTTCACCTTCTACCTTGAACATTTATGACTTTTAAAGCATTTCTATCCTTTTTTGAAGCCCTAACCCTAACAGTTAGACAGTTATGTGCCCAGTGACATTGTTCCTGGAACAAAACCAAATAAGGTTGACTTGAATCAGTCTCAATGCAGAGAAAAGCTCTGATCCATTTAGGTAAGGGCAGGAAGTGGCAGTAATCTTTCCATTTATCTCGCTATTTACTTATCTCTCTTAAACTGAAAGACTAAGAAGGACTCCCTTTTCTTCTCTTCTGAATGATGTTTACAGAGTTGCTTGTAGGTGACATGAAAGGAAGATATATTTAGACGAATGCATCAATCAATAATGCATCCAGCTCTTCCAGCACTGGCTCCTTGATTATCTAGCACTCAGTGGCCTATCTACAAAACAAATCTGCTCTTTGATCTGAAGAATGGCGCACATGCATACGTAGACTCGAAAGACAGGATGTTATGAAAAGTAACCATGAAAAAAGTATTTGTTAACAGACTTTATGCTAAGGTGGTGTAAGTACACATCGCTGGTTTTATGTGAAAGTGTTGGATGTTATGGTAAAAACAATGCTGGTACTCTCAACACAGCCCAGCACTATTATAATAGTTAACTGGGGCTATCATATTGTATTAAGAATTGATTTAACAGGAATATCTATAATTCTATTACTAGTCCCCCTGCCTTGTGCCACGCCGCTCTGTTACTTGTTGCAATATTGTTGTCCAAAATATGAACATTAAGGAAGTTTTTTTTAGTGAGCCCCCCCCCTCCCCAGCACCTCCTGGTGTAAGGTGGCCCTCTGTCTGAGGCCGTGGTAACCATAGCAGACCTTGGAAAGTGAAATGCGATGCGACAGGACCTCTGGGCTGTGTTTCTGAATCACAACTCCGTAATGAGCTGGCAGGGCTCAGGCTGCATCAAAGATGCAGCACGCCAGTATCTGTTTCAACTCTTGTTGCACAATAGTGCAGTGTCACCTGTGCAGGGAAAGTGGAGGGGGTGGGCCCAGGAGCAGCACTGACAGCACCCTGCTGTACTCACACCCATACATCCTCAGACAAGCACTACACTTTAACACGTGTCTGCTCCACTGATGTCTGTACTTCCTTTACTCAAAAACATGCATTAGAAATGCTCTAAAAGAACTAATTTTTCAAAAGTATAATGAAACTTTATAATTGTTTTGGGCTGTCAAAAAAAATGCGGTAATAACAGTTAAAGTTAACACAAATTCCTTTAAACGCCACTATTTTCCTTACTGAACACGCGTTCTATGAGTTTTAAAGCCCTTTCTGATGGTTCTTTCCACAAGACTTAAGTTATTTCATGTACTGTAGATGTGTTGATGTTACCACCCAAGTACGTCCAGTCTCAAATACCACTTGCTGGCCCAGCATATGGCTGATACCCATCTCTTGTGTTCAGTTTGCTAATGTTATTTCAGCATTTATTTTGGAGCATACAATACCTTTGAGGTTATTCTAGACAGTATTTGTAATTGTTTTGGGTTGTTGCAATAATAACAAACTATTAATTAATAACTATAATGCCGCTCCTTTTGTTAATAAGAGCTTTAAAAACTTGAAAAAATGACTTGTACTGAAAGTACATTTAGAACAGATAAAAATGTGCATTAATTTGCGATTAATCGCAAAAAAACTAGGACAATCGTACTATTAATCATGATTAAATAAAGCATCAACACTTGCTTTGTTTAGGTAATATATTACACTGTTAGTGTAACAGTACAACAACAAAGTGGAATTCAGCAAGACTAAAGGGCCATCCACACCGACTAACTGGAACGATAACTATATATTTTATATAACATTTTTCTAACTTTTAGTAGGTTAATTAGGTATTGGAATTGTGATGGACCGTCCAGCCGACAGACAGACAGACAGACAGATGGACAGACAGACAGACAGGCAGTTATAACAGACAGACAGTAGGGGTGGGAAAAATAATCGATTCTTAGATGCATCGCGATTCCCTCTACAACAATTCAATGCTTGATTCTGATAAATTATCGATTATGAAAACTAAAAATATTTTGTTTTTTATTTAAAAGTTACTGTCTCGAGACATGTATAAATCAGAAAACAGAGTGACTGAAAGACGATGGGATAATGGACAACAACTTGGAACTCAAAAGGAAAAAAATAAGTTTTTTATATATTTATATATATATATATATATATATATATATTATATACATGATCTAATGAGACATTTATAAAATAATTGGGCAAAACATAAAGGCTGTTGATCTGCTTTATCACATTACATCACCTCTACCTCATGTTTAATGTTCTAAGAAGCCAATTCTCCATCTTTAAACATGACTGAGCCTCTGACATGGAAGATCATTGGGAGAGAAGGTGACTCAGCATGTTAAAGGCTTAAAGGTCCCATGACATGGTGCTCTTTTTATATAGACCTTAGTGGTCCCCTAATACTGTATCTGTAGTCTCTTTTATATAGACCTTACTGGTCCCCTAATACTGTATCTGAAGTCTCTTTTATATAGACCTTAGTGGTCCCCTAATACTGTATCTGTAGTCTCTTTTATATAGACCTTAGTGGTCCCCTAATACTGTATCTGACGTCTGTTTTAGCACACCACAGTGTAGAAAAGGACACTGGTGACCACAGACTGGTAAAACGTCCACAGCCGTTTGCTGCAGATGTTGAAAGATTTTGGTGATTTATTTTAGCTTTTATTTTATTTTAGAATCCTTACCCCTGTATAAAATTAAATGATTTTTTCTTTAGACAAAAGCAAGGTAAACAAACATGTACTGTAAGTCTGTTACACCCCATTGTATCTCTTTCTTAGAACCATGTGCCTTCCTCTGTTCCCCCAGGAGCATCCTCTGACCCAACGCATCTCCCAGTGACCCGCAGGCCCCCATCTCACTCAGGAATATCATGGGAGCCCCCCCAGTTCACCTTTCCCCACTCCTCCTTCTCCTCCTCTCCTTCCTCCTCCTGGCCCAGCCCTGCACCTCCATCAGGCCCCAGGTTGTGGAGCGAACGTCTGCCTCTGACCAGCCTCAGTCCCTCGCTAACTCTACAGGTTCTGGCAAGCGGACATGTCCAGGCGTCGTCGTGTGTAGACCCGGTATCCTGCTGCCGGTCTGGATGCCAATCAACCCTCCACTGGGGGAGCAGGCAGGGAGGGCTCTGGTCTACTTCATATGTCTCATGTACATCTTCATGGGTATATCCATCATTGCAGATCGCTTCATGGCATCTATAGAAGTCATAACCTCTCAGGTATTGTTTTGGTTAAAGTTCTTACTCAGTTTTGGTTCTCTCTGTTCAAGACTTGGAAAAAATGAGACACAAATGAAACCGAATTAATCATGTATCCTCTGTGTCCTTTCAGAAATATGTGTATATATATACCCACAAGTTCCTAATTCTCCACATGTTGCATGCTCTCTTGAATATAGCCAACAGGTTGTCAATATCAAATCTAAGTAAAAATTAAATTTGATTGCAATAACTGGAACTTGCGTGCATGGATTCAGAAGGAACAGCATCTTTGACATTTTCACAAAATTCTGTCCTTGCAGGAGAAAGAGGTGACCATCACTAAACCCAACGGAGAAACAACAGTAACAACAGTAAGAGTCTGGAATGAGACTGTGTCCAACCTTACGCTCATGGCCCTGGGCTCCTCGGCGCCTGAGATCCTGCTCTCTGTTATTGAGGTACACAAGGCATTTCACATCCTTCTAACATACCAGCGTAGTGCCCGTTTGGCCTGATTACTTGGTTCCAAGTAAATTTTTCCCCCCACAACTGTATTGTGTAAATTCTCACAAACATGTGACACAAAATGCAGTTATAAAACGCTTTGTTCCCAGTATTGCTTGTCGCACCTTTCCTGTTTCAGGCTCCCAGACCGTCGTCGGGAAGGGTGTTACCCCTGAACGAGTATTGGCCCTTGAGGGAATGTCTCCCTTGAGACTGAAACAGGAAAGGTATAACAAGCAATACTGTGAACCAAGCGTTTAATAACTGCATTTTGTGTCACATGTTAAAATAATAAAATTATAATAGGGAAAAAAATACTGGGAACCAAGCAATCGGCCCGTTCTGAATAGTCACGTGCTCTAAATGGGCACTGCACTATTGCTTTGAATGACATAAAAAAGTATGACTTTCAGTTGTTTATGTTTCATGAATAAATTGACTTATACATAAATGAATTAACACTGTAAATCAACAAAAAAAAGGGTATTTGCACTTGATGTTAATTGTAAGGCATGGCAACCACCAATGTGAACAAAACATACTTCATTTATTTCAGCCTATAAATGAATGATCTCTATTCTGGCTCTCATAAACTCATTTTGTGGTTTTCTTTTTCTAGTTATATTTCTAGTTATATATTCATTTATATTTAATATTTAAGTATCCCCCACTCAAAAGTACAAACATATTCTAATAGATTTGTGTTATTTTGGTGATTACCATGGGTCTTAAATTCAGTTCCAGTTAGCATTATGAAAAGTTTTTGGTTATTGTGTATAACATTTGTCTTTTTTGTCCCTTAAATGTCAACAGGTGTGCGGGCACAACTTTAATGCAGGGGAGCTGGGCCCCAGCACCATAGTGGGCAGCGCAGCCTACAATATGTTTGTGATAATTGGTCTGTGTGTGTGGGTGATCCCAAACGATGAGTCTCGCCACATCAAACACCTGCGAGTGTTTTTTGTAACGGCTTTCTGGAGTATTTTTGCCTACATTTGGCTCTACCTCATACTGGCTGTCATCTCACCTGGGATTGTAGAGGTGTGTTTCCACTGACTGCATATAAATGTGTTTCTTACAAATCAAGTGAATACATAATGTAATGCTCATATTGCCTGTATCGCCAGGTGTGGGAGGCCATAGTGACACTGCTTTATTTCCCGGTGTGTGTGATCTTGGCTTGGATTGCTGACCGTCGTCTACTCTTCTACAAATACATGCACAAGCGTTACCGTGCTGACAAGAGGCACGGCATTGTGGTTGAAATGGAAGGTGACCTTGAAGCCAAAGGCATTGACGTGATCATGGATGGAAAGTTGTCGGATGCCAGTTCGTGCCCTGGAAACTCCTCCAGCGTGACAGTCTCCGTGCAAACAGGCAATGAACTAGACCATAACAACGATGAGGTAATACAAGTGGCTCAGGGAGAACTGCTGCTGTAGACACACATTGCAAGATTTAAGATTAAATGGTGTGAAATCATATCTTATTTTATCATTAATGTCAGGTTTGGCATCTGTTTTGTAATTAGAGCTTTTAAATTATATCATTGTTTTTTTCAACTCAAATTTATGCATATAAGCATTCCTGTGTGTCATCCTCTCTCTGTACCCACTTTCCTGTCTATCTGCACTATCCAATAAAAATGCATTTAAAAAAATAAAAAGGCAGAAGGAACGCAAGAAAGCTACTAGCTGGGCAACAGGCCCACTGGTGGATGATGTTTTTCTGACTTTTAAGGTACATAATGCGAAAAGCAATATTAGGTTTCCTGGAGCTATTAGGATTCAATCCCAGTAGGAGTCTGAATGGCAGGAGTGCAGGCAGCAGGAGTCTTTAACAGCAGTAGGGTTGATCAGTAGGAGGCTGAGCATTAGGACTATCCAGAGTTTTTCTTTATAAAGATCCCTGCATTAGTCTGCAAGTTGCACTTCATAAAAGTTTTGTCCCAAGAAACACCAATACTTTTGTCACTAAGCCATATCTTCTCATTCTGCTGCTGAATCCCACCACACCCTCTGCAGGACCACACTGTACACCCAGCCTGTGTAGTCACACCTTAAAACGTCTAGGCACTGGAGCAGTTTGTGATTTCAAGGACATTTTTTACAGAACCTTTTTGTTGTATATATTTATGAATATGGTGTGTTATTTTTCAACCGGTTTTCTCTCTTGGATAGGTGGTCCGCATCCTGAAAGACCTGAAGGATAAACACCCAGACAAAGACCTGGACCAGCTGATTGAGATGGCCAACTACTGTTCCCTGGTCCACCAGAAGAAGAGCCGCGCCTTCTACCGTGTCCAGGCAACACGCATGCTGATTGGAGCCGGCAACATATTGAAGAAACATGCTGCTGATCACTCACGTCGCTCAGCAGACCAGGACGCTGACAAGGCCACGTGCTCGTACATTTGTTTTGAAAGGGCCCAGTACCAGTGTACAGAGAACTGCGGCTCTCTGAGCCTCGGGGTGATCCTCGAGGGGGGCACAGGCCAGAACACTTTCTATGTGGACTACTGTACAGAAAATGGCTCCGCCAATGCTGGGGCAGACTATGAATTCATTAAGGGAACCCTGGTGTTTAAGCCAGGGGAGAGCCACAAAGAGATCAAGGTGAGCAAGGGGAAAAGTGGACTGTGTGTGTGTGTGTGTGTGTGTGTGTGTGTGATATATATATATATATATATATATATATATATATATATATATATATATATATATATATATATATATATATATATATATATATATATATATGCCTTCAGAACTGCCTTAATTCTACGTGGCATTGATTCAACAAGGTGCTGAAAGCATTCTTTAGAAATGTTGGCCCATATTGAGAGGATAGCATCTTTGCTGCTACCTCGGTTGTAACAAGTGGTCATTTCAGTCAAAGTTGCTCTTCTATCAGCTTGAATCAGTCGGCCCATTCTCCTCTGACCTCTAGCATCAACAAGGCATTTCCCCCCCCCAGGACTGCTGCATACTGGATGTTTTTCCCTTTTCACACCATTCTTTGTAAACCCTAGAAATGGTTGTGGGTGTAAATCCCAGTAACTGAGCAGATGGTGAAATACTCAGACCGGCCCGTCTGGCACCAACAACCATGCCACGCTCCAAATTGCTTAAATCACCTTTAATAAATATATAAATTACTATAATAAATTTAATTAAAAATTTAAATTTCTTTCCCATTCTGACATTCAGTTTGGAGTTCAGGAGATGGTCTAGACCAGGACCACACCCCTAAATGCATTGAAGCAACTGCCATGTAATTGGTTGATTAGATAATTGCATTAATGAGAAATTGAACAAGTGTTCCTAATAATCCTTTAGGTGAATGTATATATACTGTATGTTATACAAACTCTTAAATAGTGGCAGGGTTTTATATCAGTGGGACCTCTTAAAGTTGTTATGTGTTACACAGTTGTTATGTGTTATAGAGACAGAGCCCCACACAGTCACCACACAGCAGTTTTTAGGCATGTTTCTGTTGTTTGCTATCAGACGGAATAGACGAGGAGGAAACCTTCACGCAATACAAGTCAGAGAGTGGTTTTTCCCTCAGAGTGTGATGCGGTGCACTCTGACTCTATAGTGTGTGTCTGCATTCACACTGTTATGGCTTTATGCTTGCATAAGGAGAGCGACCTTACAATACTCTGTGCTCTCTAGGTGGGCATCCTGGATGACGATGTCTTTGAGGAGGACGAGCACTTCTTTGTGCGTCTTCAGAACCTGAGGTTAGAAGAAGGTGGAAATGAAGGGGCAGGAACTCCACCAAAGGGTCGGCTAGTAGAGCCACTGGTGGCCACCATCACTATCTTGGACGATGACCATGCTGGCATCTTCTCCTTTGGCCAGCGTGTGCTGCGGGTGAGTGAGAGCACAGGCACGCTGACGGTGACGGTTGTGAGGAACTCGGGCTCCAGGGGCACCGTTGCCGTGCCCTACCATACTGAGGATGGCAGTGCAAAGGCTGGGGTGGACTACGAGGAGGCCAGAGGGGAACTGGAATTCACCAATGAAAAGACTAGGTGAGGCCCAGTCAGCAACCAGAGACAAAGACTGCAAGAGCCACAGAGTCTAATGGGTTTATTTCCCTATGAATATCAATCTATTCTTTTCCAGGAAGGAGGCAGGGACAGACATTGCAACTAATGAGGTTGCATTTTCCTTCAACATACTATACATTAAAACATGGCATTTTGCATTACCTCAAACCCTCAAACAAATAATTTTTAAGGATAAGGTTAGCGATATTCTATATTTTTGTCAACAAAGTCCATGAAAGCCAAAACCATCAATGTTTGTCAGTCTCTCAAATCTTTTACTCAAAGCTTCCCTTCTCTGTATTCTCACTCAACCCCAAGCCATTTGGCTCCTACTGAAGACATACGTCTTTAGACATACGTCTTTAGACATACGTCTTTAGACATACGTCTTTAGACATACGTCTTTAGAAATGGTCCACAAGTACATTTAAATACATTTTTAAAAAAGGATCAATGATTTTCATAAAACAGCTGGTCACTGTAGTTTAGAAAGAAGTAAATGTGTTGGAGAACTTTTTTTAAGCACAAGTTAACATTCTGGTATAGTGGAAGAAACACTCTGGGTTGTCTGCATTTATTTAAACCAATCACAAATGTATTTATGTTACTCACTGAAAGATTACCAGGTGGAGAAAGTCCTATCAGACAGAATGACGAGGCGACTTGACACCTAAACATTTTCCCAACCCCGATCAGGTGTGGGAACCTCCAGTCACCCCATTTAAACTGACAGATCCTCTTTCCATTAACTTTTCAGATTATATAAGATGTGTTTGCACATGGACTAATTGTATACTTAGTGAAGGACTCCACTGTAATATGGCCCATCAATAGATGCTCCACAGTAAAGGGTAAAACTATTTGTAGATGATAGTTAATGGAGAGGTGTAAGGTGTGTAGCCTTATTACAGTATTTATTTTTCCTGCTGGAACCATTATGCCGTTTTTACATCTATATTCTTCTTCTAAGTTGTCAAGAATTAATCAAAATACTCCACAAATTAACCGTACCGCTATTGATTAACCAGGGTGGTGGTGTTGTTATGCTTCAAGTCATTTAGTGTAACGCTTTTTCTTTGTCCCACTGAGGAGCAAAAGCACACTGTTTAAGCATGAATTATTTAAAGGGCCATTGCGATTCATTATTTAGGTCAGTTCAATTAGAGATGTGATTTAGATGGAACAAATGTTAAAGATGTGGAGGTATTGTGTATTCAGTAATTGTTTATTATAAATAAAACTGATAAAAGTGTGTGTGTGTGTGTGTGTGTGTGTGTGTGTGTGTGTGTGTGTGTGTGTGTGTGTGTGTGTGTGTGTGTGTGTGTGTGTGTGTGTGTGTGTGTGTGTGTGTGTGTCCATCCCCAGTCAGACCTTACAGGTCCGCATTATAAATGTGGAGGAGTACGAGAAGCAGGAAAACTTCTTCATTGTGCTAGAGGACCCCAAATGGCTGAAGAGAGGAATCTCAGGTAAGTGTATACGCATTTTAAATGTCACCATTAATGTCTAAGTGACATGCGGTTTTTAATGGTTATGGTAATCAGGTAATAATTAGTGCTGTGAAATGAATCAAATTTGAATCACTAATGTGATTTCAGCTTCCAACGATCACAAAAACACTGTCATTCAGAAAAACAAAAAAATTCACATTACGTTTTGCAGGTAAACTCTCATTTTGTCTCGTGTTTGACAGGAAAAGTATGAAATTTCCCAGTTCAAGGTGTTTTCACTGTTGATTTGTTTAACTGTTTCACTTTCATTTTAAGTTGCATAAATGCAAAATTTTTCCAAAAGTTGATGAGTAATCGTGTTAATCATGATTTCAGTATTGACCAAAATAATCGTGATTAAGATTTTTTCCATAATTGAGCAGCCGTAGAAGTAAGACTGTATGACGGGATAGATAAAGAAGAATTGTCTGTTTACACTAGCATAAGATAGTACACTCAGTAGATGGCAGCAATATAGCAATAAGTATCCAGTATCAAAACAACAGCAGCAACAACACAGGCGGCTGAATGCTGGGCACCTGCGTCAGAGCCAGTAACTGAAGATTACATACTGCCATTCACTGCTGTCTCTGTTTCACTGTGGAACAGGTGCCACAGCCAACTGTAACGTTCAGTCTCCTTTAGTTGCCTGTTCCCTGTCAATGTGTCAACAGAACGGTGCAGGAACTGGATATGTGATTGTTAGGGGAGGTCAAAAGAAACAGTTTGTAAAGCACAGTCATTTATATCATCAACAAAGTATACAGGGTTTTTTGTTTCTGTTGCATTTTTTTAGAGTCTCTCAAGCCACTCTAATGTATTAGGCCCTGACAATAGTATTGTTGTTTTGAATCATTTTCTGTCTTTCTTCACAGCACTGCTGCTAAACCAGGGTAAGATAGTGTGGATTTTAAAGGTGCAATGTGCAGCATATTTATATACTAGGGGTGCACTAAAATTATTCGTCCAAATATAGCAAATAAAGTACTTTCAGCTTTTGGCTGAATAAGTCAAAAGGTTGAATACATTTTACTGAACAATCATGTTTTTGATGACACGATCAAATAGCAACCAGTGTAGAGTGAGAGGCGTTTCTCCGTGCAGCCAGCTGCTTACACTGATGGGACAGGGCACAGTTTCTATGGACTGGGGGCGGGGACTTGTTGCTTCTCTCTTTCACCGCTATCCTACTGGTGTACATCTTTGAGTGATCCCTCCTCTAATACCTGGGCCTATTTTTCTCGAACAGGAACTCACAGGCAGTGCTAGCTGTGCCATTCATATGCTCTGAGTTAAAGATGGGTATGGTCAGGGTGAAGATTGGGGTTTGAGGTGTAAAAAAAAGCTTCCTGAGATACTCAATTTAGGGCCAAAAAAGACCACCCCACATCCTGTCTCAACAGCATATAAATGAAATCTGGTAAACAAGATTCCCTCTCAATGAGCTCACAGCGCCTTTAAAAATGTTTGACAGTGTGGAGTGTTTTTTTTTTTTTTTTTCTTTATGCATCAAGTTTGGGCCTGTACCCTTGCTTGCCAAGGTTTAGTTTTGCGTGTGTTGTGAATGACACAATAAATATAAATGCTTAGAGATGATAATGAAATGCTCCCTAACAGGCAACCCCACCCCTGAGGAGGAAGAGGCCAGGAGGATCGCTGAGATGGGAAAACCCATTCTAGGAGAGCACAGCAGGCTAGAAGTCATCATAGAGGAGTCCTGTGAGTTTAAGGTGTGTGAGTGACTGATAGAAGGCATTACACCTACTGTCTAGTGTAAATAGATCACATAATACAATGGACACACAAGTATGTTTTAGGTTAAGTCCATTAGGAAATATGAACCAGAGCTCATTGGTTTGTTTTTGTTTTCGAAAATTTGAGCACACATATGCAGCTTAAAAGCAAGTGCTAATGTATAATTACGTCTGCATGTTTCATGACTAAATCTTTGTGGAAGAAGCTACTATCTGCTTCAGGCAGAAGTTACAGTTTGTCTAACGCCAGAAACACTGTGAAGCGCCGCAAAGTTATTTTCATTTTGGCGCCCATGTTATTCAATCTGTCCAGCCAAAGCAGCTGTGATAAGGCGCTGAGGAGCAGCACGCTGCTGCGATCGTCTCCTCTACAGTCCCGACCACAGCCAGCCAGAAGTAAAAATACAATACAATTTTTCCATTGACAATTGCAGTATAAGCCATAAAATCGATGGTAGACTTAAAACCAGCTATGACATGACTAAGCGATTGTATATGCTCATATAGACCCCAAAGTGCCCAAGGCTGTTGGATTGGAAGTTGTTCAAAAGGCCCTTTCGCAATTGGTAGGCTGTGATTTTTGGGATGAGTAGTTCCTTCTCTCGGTAATTAAAATATTTAGCCAGTCTTGTACCTTTAACTTTTTGGGGGATTTTCAGTTAATTTTTTCACTCAAAATGATATGTTTTATGTTAATGGGAAATTTACTTCCGCAACCTAAGGTCTCTCGGATGAGGGGCGGGACTGTTGTGGTCTATTTGTTATGCGAGCCACAACCAAATGTGTCAAGCCAGGCAGATAATCACATACAGGAAGGCCACAGTGAAGCCGGATACTTTACAAAAATAAAACAAATTTCAAAATAAAACACCTAGTTTATGGTGATATTGGCTTTGACTTCTCAGCTGTGTCTACAGCGAGAAACACGATTAGGCACACGGAGAGAGACCAACGGACGGACAGATAGACTGTCAAAATCACACACACACACACACATCCCCACACACACACACACACACACACACACACAGAGCCGTTTTGTAGAGTGGAGAGGAGAAGGATCACTTTGTGACAGGTGCGTAGAACTATTTCTTCTACTCTTCACGGTGTTCCTGGCATAAATTGACATCAGGGTGGCACACAAGTTTATTAACAATCCCTTCTTAATTTAAAGCTTTCACAAATACAAGCACCTCAGGGGTTGGGGTTGTTGCAGACATAAACATGTGTTATTTAAGTAATTGTGTTTTAGTTCATTAACCACCTCACACCCTCTTACTCATCAGACTCCCAATGGAGTACTAGACCAGGTAAACTTTCTGCCAGCATTCTGTGAGTGACGGTACTGATTAGATTTTTCTCATCTCACTTCCTCATGAAAATCTCATTATACTCTACTCATTACAAAATCATTATATATTGATATGTACCCTTTCTCCGTCCTAAACTTGTCTCATGCATTGCATGCATTCGGCTTTGAGATGTGTGTTCATTTGTGTGTGCTGTGTGTGACATTTTCAGTTCATTCTAAGTTAAATTCAAGTTCTGCAGTAGAACAGTGAAGCCAGTGGTTTATACTATTAATATGTGCCATGTTCGTATTTGCCACATTTGCTTTGGACCCATTCTGCATCAACCAGCCTATAAAACAGGCTTGCCATAACCAACTTTTTTATTTCATCATGCTGCTCTTAGTCCCACAAAGGAAATTCACTTCTAATGTAAAAACAGGTTTAAACCCTTTAAAATGTTTAGAAAAACAAACCAGAAAGGGTGAAGGGACAGACATGTAAATCCATCTGTTCAGTGTATCTCTGCCTCAGTACTGACTCATTTAATGTGTTGTAACAGAACACAGTGGACAAACTCCTGAAGCACACAAATCTGGCTGTAGTGCTTGGCACGCACTCGTGGAAAGAGCAGTTCATTGAAGCAGTCACAGTCAGTGCAGGTCAGTGGCTATATTACATTATATAGTTTGTTTTTTGTGTATTATATTGATTTCTTTTTTTCTTCATTTTTATTCATGTGGATTATGTTTTACATTTGCACAATTTCAGATGTGAAGTTAAAGTGTTTGCTTCTTCTGGTTAGTTAGCTGGCCAGGGATGACATGTGGTTCATTCACATCAGTTTGTAAATGTTGAACTGAATCGTCAGACCAACTCATTTTCACACTATGGCTGATGTTACCAACAATGAAGAGAGAACAAGTGTAACAGTTCCCTAACTCACCCGGCAAAGGAAAAGTACAACGCATAAAAATTAAGATAATGGGCGGATCTCTGATATCTCAAAAAGGCTATAGCCTAGTCTTACCTACTTTATTTAAACAACACCTGAATACCCTCAACACCACAAACAAACTAATTGCCTTTAAGTTGGCTCAATAAACATGTTAATAACATGTAGCTTTACCTGCGTGTTTTAGAAGCACAACGAAACCCCGGACACACCCACTCTATACACACATGTTTAAAGCATTCAAGAATCCCCACACAAGTAACCCGTTTCCCCCAAAACACCCTATTGTCCCAACAAAACAAATGTCAGTCAATAAACTAGTCTGGATTCAAAATAGCCAATGTAGAGAACAAACAAAACAAAACAAAACATGGCCGGAGAAGCGTGGCGAGAAGCCGCAGTTAATTACTGTCCACACGGGCAACTTACGCAACCTCGCCACGGTCCGGGCCGCTGCCGTAGTCCCAAGGAGAAATCCCAATTTTGAATCCGCCGAATAAGATACTTTATCCAGTGGTTGGTGTCGCCTGGAAAACGTGCACCGCAGCGCCCTCTAAACACGACCGCTTCCTTCCGTCGTTCTCCAGAGTCCGATCAATCAGCTGATGATGATGATGCCCCCTTACGTCACAACCCAGTGTCATTTTATAGATGCATCAAGTAGTAAAGCATTTCAAAACAAAGGAAATAATACATCAAGACCATACATAATCTGTGATACAAATCCAGGCATCTGATAACACAGCTTATATATTTTATCTACTTGGGAAAAAAACAACAATACACTCATGCATGTTCCCCATACATAAAATAGCCGCTACCGAAGATGGACATGGGCAACCATTACATAAGGAATATGACCTTAAGGATTTCTCCCACATTGCAGCTAGCTACGTTACCTTGACATTCACAAGAAGCATTTGCTTGCTTGGCCAATTTAAAAGAAAAGTTCAACATTTTGGGAAATACCCTCATTCATTTTCATGTTTGGTTAAGGCCCTGACACACACACCAGACGGACGGAAAAAAAAAGGCGACGGCAGCTGATTGGACAAACACGTCACGAGGGTCTGGATTTTCCGGAAATTCAAAGCCAGACTGTGATGGTGGCTTGTTTAGAATACAATCTTATATTTTACTAAAATAGTTTTTCTGAAAAACGTGAAGACGTGTTTCTGAAAACATTTTATGCGAGAAATAAGCCGTGCAGCTGCTGAATCGGCAAAGGTCACTTTAAAAGATCTTGTCTTGGCTGCAAGACAAGTGGTCCCTCACATTCCACTCTGTGTGGATCGCCATTCTCAAACTCTGTTCACTTTGGGAACCAACAACAAATACCAAGCTAGTTAGCTAGCAACACGCTGAAAAAGGCAAGTTTTGAAAAAGATTTGGATGGTGCAACAAGGCAGGCCTGCTTGGTTCTTTCAGGGAATGATTGTCAAGATTTACAAAGAATATGTTTAGGGCATGTCCTCTCTAACTGGGATGTTTTGGGACTGATTGCTGTGGAGGAAGTACACACAGCGATACACTGGTAAGAGATAATGATGTTTAACCATGTATCAGCTAATTTAAATAGCTCACGTTACTGTATTGTGTGAACAGTTAATTTAATAATGTATGAGGCGTTCTCTTTTGCGGGGTGCAAATGTTGAAGTTCCTTCCTGAGACTCTTCCGGAACTTAGCGCCGCCCAAGGCAATTGTGATTGGTTTAAAAATACAACCCAGAGCTTTTTTTTTCTCCTATCTTACTCCACACCGCTGTGGATGTAGAGTTGGCAATGCCAGACTTGGAGGGTGTGCTTTGATTTATCTTCACTGTGTCTCCTTTAAACAGGTAATGGAGATGAGGAGGAGGGACAGGAGCAGCGAATGCCAAACTGCTTCGACTACTTTATGCACATAACGTGCATTTTCTGGAAGATTCTGTTTGCTTGCGTCCCACCCACAGAGTACTGGAATGGCTGGGCGTGCTTCATGGTGTCAATCTCTGTCATTGGTTTCTTAACAGCCATTGTTGGAGACCTAGCTTCCCATTTTGGCTGCACTATCGGCCTGAGAGACACTGTCACTGCGGTGGTCTTTGTTGCACTGGGGACTTCATTACCTGGTAAGTGATCCTACTAGTGAGTCTCAAGTTTGTCAATATGCCGTACATCTCTAACTGGGAGGCATTACTCTGTAATGTCAGCGTTTTAAGTCAGTGCATGTAATCCAGTAGTTTTAGGGTTATAAGTACTGAAAGGATTTTGTGTAGCATTAAACTATTGAACTACTGACTATATTTTTTCTTTTACTTTTTCCAGATACCTTTGCCAGTAAAGTGGCTGCCACTCAGGACCAGTATGCAGATGCATGTGTGGGAAATGTGACAGGAAGCAATGCGGTTAATGTGTTTTTGGGCATTGGGGTGGCGTGGTCCGTGGCTGCCGTATATTGGCAAGTCAAAGGTAAGGTGTTCCGTGTTGACCCCGGCTCGCTGGCCTTCTCCGTCACACTCTTCACCATTTTTGCCTTCATCGCTATGGGAGTGCTGATGATACGCCGGAGGCCGTCCATAGGCGGAGAACTGGGTGGCCCGCGGATCCCCAGAGTCCTCACTTCACTGTTTCTCTGTGGACTCTGGTTCCTGTACATCCTCTTCTCCAGCTTGGAGGCCTATTGCCATATACAGGGCTTCTGAGGAAGCACAGCTGGGGAGAGTAACGACTGCACTGACAAACAAACACACATACCCGGGACTGTTCACCTGTACAGTTCTGTTCCAGTAACTACCACTGGGAAGGCTGTACGTCACTTCCACTGCATGACCGTTCCAGGCAGCCGAATTTATTGTGACAGCACTGATTCATTTTCACTTAAGTGGACTAAATAACATGCAGTGACTGTTTTTTTGATAAAGGAGAGCAAAGCAGGAAAGCATGTACTCTGTAAAGTCACTGGAAGTTGCTTGATACTGGCTTAATGCCTGATGGTTCATAACCTGGATTTCAAGTTTAGTCTTATTTCTCCTCACACTTATAGAGGCTGGGTCAGATTAGACTGCCTCAGTTAGTACTTAAATAAGAAAATCAATGACAGCTGCTTTTACACAGATTTGCGATGTAGGGACACCTCTGAGTATATCATCACACTTATACCATGGCCGCTTGTCACAGGCAAAGAAGCTGTGTCGAAACATTTCATCCAAGTTTGTTGTCAGTAAGCATTACCCCATAATTAGGTCTGTTTGACCAGCTAGAGTTCTGTAATGTAGCTTAAAGCAAAAGTGATGTTGCTATGGTTACCTCCAGTTGTTTTTTGGGCTTTTCCACCTTTAATAGACAGGACAGGTAGATGAGAAAGATGAGGAAGACATGCAGGAAATCATCACAGTGCAGACTTGAACCCTGTACCTCTGCGCCGAAGCGTTAACCTCTGTGTAAATGTGCACCTGCTCTACCAACTGAGCCAACCTGGCCACACCTCCAGTGTTTTGCGCACACATTTAAAACAATAGTAATACAACTGCCGGCTGGAAGTGTTTGAGTTGTCTTGGTGTACAATTTTGGATGGAACTGCCAGCCAATCAGAGGTGTTTTCTGTGGCCGTGGTATAAAAAACTGAGCACAGTTGGGTTACAATCTACAGTTTGGGAGATAAGCTGCTCTAGTATCTCAGTGATGAATTGTGTTTCTCTGTTAAATTATGTGACATTAGGGAATTGTGTAGTGAAATGTAATTTACCTACTGAATTCAGTCACACTATAAGTATTGATAATAGTATTGAAATGTATAATTGACAAAGAAGTACATAGCCGTGGAATGAAAAAAAGTACCTAGTATCTGCCATTGAGTGTGATTGTGTAGAAGTGAGGATTTATTCACCTTTGAAGTCTTATCTGTTTATTAATTATGTAATTTAATGTCTTTGTAATTTAATGTATTCAAGCTGATATGAAATATATATATATATTGTAATTTATTGTAAGATGTAATAATTACATTGAAATTTTAACTGAGTGTGTCTCAATTGGATCAGCCACACTTGTTGTTTAAGTATTACTTCCTCATTAGTTCAGAAGAAGACAGATTGTCTCTGAATTTGAAGACGCTAATATCAAGATTTTTGTAAGGCAATTTGATTTGTCATTAAGGGCATTTGTTATGGTCTGACGCACACTGACTTAAATACATGTTATGCTCTTCAATTATTTTTCATGCTATAAAATATCTATTTTAGGAATGAAAAAGAATATTCTGAATATTTCATAAATTCAATATTCAGAATATTTCATAAAGTGTGTTACCATGAAAAAAGACTAAAGAACATGGACTCAAAACAGACCTCTGAGATACAATCAAAATCATTTTTGTGGAGGGAGACCATGGCAACGAAGCCACACCTATCATGCAGGTAAGATATAAGATAGTGATAAAATCCAATCCCAGATTGACGTTTTCTCAGTCAGAAATCAATACCATTCATATGTACCTACTTGTCGGCCACCAGTTTTTGTGTAATATTTAGGTCAAGTGACATAAGATAGTAACAACTAGCCTCAGTACAGGCTATTATGATGGGCCCTTGTGCACGCTAGTTACTAGTTATGAAACACACACACACACCATTAGGCGCATATATATTTTTACCAACAATGTGTTGGATTTTACAGTCTAATGAATTACTCAGGCTATTGTATTGGTCAAAGTAGAGAGGTCAAAGAAAACGTTCTCAGAACCATGGATACTGCTCCCAAGTGTGAAACGTGAAAACAAGCATCTGTCTATAAATCAAATGGCATTGTTTTTAACTTAAAGTGATCATATTATGCTTTTTGGCTTTCCCCTTTTCCTTTATGTTATATATCTTTTTTGTGCATGTTATAGGTTTGCAAAGTGAAAAAGCCCAAAGTCCCCCCCCAAAGGGACTTCCAATCGCCAACAGAAAACACTGTTCACAATCTGCTCCAAACAGCTCTGTTGTAGTACAGCCTTTACTTCTGGGACGAACATGCATCACTTTGTAAAACATTATAATGCTCGCCTAGCTGCTAGCATGGCATGCCTCATACTCTGCTTCTGACTGGCTAGCAGTCCTTACCTAGCTACTGTCAGAGCACGCCCTCATGCTCTGCTTCTGACTGGCTAATAGTCCTTACCTAGGTACTGTCAGGGCCCTCATACTCTGCTTCTGACTGGCTAGTAGTCCTTACCTAGGTACTGTCAGGGCCCTCATACTCTGCTTCTGACTGGCTAGTAGTCCTTACCTAGGTACTGTCAGGGCCCTCATACTCTGCTTCTGACTGGCTAGTAGTCCTTACCTAGGTACTGTCAGGGCCCTCATACTCTGCTTCTGACTGGCTAGTAGTCCTTACCTAGGTACTGTCAGGGCCCTCATACTCTGCTTCTGACTGGCTAGTAGTCCTTACCTAGGTACTGTCAGGGCCCTCATACTCTGCTTCTGACTGGCTAGTAGTCCTTACCTAGGTACTGTCAGAGCACACCCTCATGCTCTGTTTCTGACTGGCTAGTAGTCCTTACCTAGGTACTGTCAGGGCACGCACTCATACTCTGCTTTTGACTGGCTAGTAGTCCTTACCTAGGTACTGTCAGGGCACGCTCTCATACTCTGCTCCTGACTGGCTAGTAGTCCTTACCTAGGTACTGTCAGGGCACGCACTCATACTCTGCTTCTGACTGGCTAGTAGTCATTACCTAGCTACTGTCAGGGCACGCACTCATACTCTGCTTCTGACTGGCTAGTAGTCCTTACCTAAGTACTGTGCATGTGTGACTCAGAGTGAGATATCTCACTCTAGCTAAAACAAAGAGCTCAACACAGGGTGAAAAGAGGAGCTGCAGCTATGTGCAGTACAAAAACAAATTGTGTTTTTTTATTATTAAACCATGTAAACCTGTTCTGATATAACCCCTAAATACAATTCTGAACCTAAAAATGAGCAAAATATGAGCACTTTTACATATGTGCTTTAACATATATACAATGTTAATCACTCACAAGGGCACAGTGACAATTTTTTGGGGGTCATTTTTGTGTGCATGAACCATTTCTTTCCTGGTTTTCCGAGCAGTTGACACTGGGAAACATCCTACCAGGTTATGTAGCTTCTGGCGTTGGGTTTTGGTTATAAAGCAATGAGTTAAGTGAAAACAGTGCGGCTTATGTTAGTGTTATCATAGTTTTTATGAGTGACAGGCTTGTGACATGTTGGCAGTGTTCCTGTGTGCTTGGAGTGTTCAAAATGTTGTGGTTGGTGGTTTGATCCCTGGCCTTGCAGTCCCATGTTGAAGTGTCCTTGGGCAAGACGCTGAACCCCGAATTGCCCCTAATGCTGTGCCGTTGAGTGTAAATGTGTGAGTGTGTATCTGATGAGCAGGTACAAAGTGTGAATGGTGAATGGTTCCTGTGCTATGTAAAAGCGCTTTGAGTAGTTGAGATTAGTGAGCTATGTATACATACCATTTACATAATCTTAATCAAAGCTCTTCAACAGGGGGACTTCAGAGTTACTGTAGGGGGCTGCAAAATTGTCTGATAATTAAAAGTTTTTTGTTTTTTTAAGGGTCTGAAAAATACATTAGCAAAGATAAAAACCAACAACATTGATGATAGGCACGCTAGCCACTATACAGTTAATTTTAAGGATTCACTGTGCCTCATGCATGTTTAACATTAAAACATAATGTATGCATATATGAATTTGTCGCAGTTATTTTAATAGCTTACTATTGTATTGTAGTATTGTAACTTAGTATTGTATGCACCATAAACAAATATGCAACCAAGGACTTAGGCTGTTCTATACGTTAGTGTAGGCCCGGTTTAAATATGCCAGTCAATTTTGTGAATGTGTCTCCCAAAGGAAACGCATTCATGTGTGGACATTTTAAAATTATTTTAATTTGTTCCACCTTCAGATTAAAACGTGAACTCCAGTTGAAAACACACAATGGACAATGGAAAATCGAGTCGTTGCTTTCAGCTGTACAAACAGTTATCCGTTTTCCCACACATCTTGAATGCAGCAATAGCCCGGCACAGGGGACAGGACAACATGGCTGCGGCTACGGGCCGATACTTCGGAGAAGGCGGCAGAGCAACGAAAAGACAGAAAACCGAGGAGGGAGGAATGACAACGGTGGGGCTTTCCACCTGGCATTGATAGTTAGTGTTTTATTGTGCAAAAATGTGCTAGGTTTTGTTTTTCTAATTGAAGAAATTAGCTTAACAAAGTAGCACCTAGCTAAAACGAAGAAGCTAACTTAGCTAAGTAACGCTAGCTAACGTTAACGTTATCTCGGTCAGGTTTAGCTAGAACAACGTGAAAGCGGTCACGGAGTTTGTCTAAATATTAGCGTTAGCTATTCAACAGACATTAATACCATTTTCTATACTGATAAAAACGTGCTATTTAACTATAAGCTGTGCAAATATAAATAAACACGAATTGGTATTGTTCAAGTTAGCGGTAAACGTAACGTTCCTTTAGTTAACGTTAGCTAGTAACGCTAACGTTAATTTTAATGTCCAACGCAATATTATTTTATCAGACTCACTGACTTTGGCTACTCAACTACTCAACAGGCTATCTGCTCCATCCCCTTTCCACCAGCGGTGGGAGTATGTAATGAGCCTAAAAACATCATGTTGTGTGTTCCGTTTTCAGGAGGGCTACGATGACCCTCATAAACCGCTACCCTCCCCGGTGGTGCACATCAGGGGCTTGGTGGACGGTATAATGGAGGCTGACCTGGTGGAGGCCCTGCAGGAGTTTGGGGCCATCAGGTAATAACAGAGCAACAAAAGACCTTGTTTGTCTGAAGCGTGATTTATAATTCTGCGTTAAAAAATGAACGTGTTCACTGTATTCTTGGGTGGCGTTATTCTCATTTGGAAAAGTAGCTACGTTGCCAATAAAATTATTATTTTTGGCTAGTGGATGCAATTCTTGGCAGGCATGCAAAACTCGGCACAACACCTGTTTCATGGAACCTGATGTGTGAGCATTCATAATAACGTCATAAAGACAGTCACACAAAACACAGACAGACCTACTGTCAACTTATCCAGCTGCTATGGCAGTTTTGCTAAACATTGTGCTAAAAGCTGCAGATTTGAATGTCAGTTCTTGGTAACTTTTTCATATTACAGGGAAACCCTTGTGTTAATATGAAAAATATAATTTAATGCTGGTTGAATGCTTAATGAAACATGGTTCAGTAATAAGATGCTAGATAATGCTATATAATATATATGCAGCTATATATACTATGATGCTATCATTTTCTACTCTAATATTTATTCACAGTTTTGTGGTTATGATGCCCAAGAAGCGCCAGGCTCTGGTGGAGTATGAGGACATGATTGGCTCCTGCAATGCTGTTACATATGCAACAGAGAACCAGGTTTACATTGCAGGCCACCCGGCCTTCATCAATTACTCCACTAGCCAAAAGATCTCCCGGCCCGGAGACTCGGACGATACCCGGAGTGTCAACAATGTGCTGCTGCTCACGATCATAAACCCCATCTATCCTATCACCACGGTAACTTGATTATTAAAAACTAACCCTGTGTGCAGTGACAGTGTCACATTATGATTAATGTAGTATTGTGTTGAACTGGATACATTACTATATGATAACAAATTCAGACAAAAATCTTTCATTAAATCACTCAATGTTTAAAGTGTGCTTACTATTAAAGTACTATATGATTGTATCTGTGTGCCTCTGCAGGATGTGCTCTACACAATTTGTAACAACTGTGGTCCTGTACAGAGGATTGTCATCTTCAGAAAAAATGGTGTTCAGGCCATGGTAGAATATCCTTTTCAATAAATGCCTTTTTTATTGGAAATGTTCTTTTACATTTGGACACACTATACTTGTACAATGTGTTGATGTTTAATATACTTGGGCCCTAAGAAATGTTGATATAATCAGACCTCACCTTAACTCATTGCTGCCACATTTGATTCGGTCCAAAGTGCTCAAAGGGCCAAAGCCTCTCTGAATGGGGCAGACATCTATTCTGGCTGCTGCACTCTAAAGATTGAGTATGCCAAGGTAAGTGTATAGCCATGTCTGATCAACCGTTGTACTTGTTGATTGAGCTAAAACTGTTAGTGTGCGAGAATCAGTTTTGATTTTTGAAATGCAATCCACAGCCAGCACGCCTTAATGTCTTCAAAAACGACCAGGACACGTGGGACTATACAAACCCCAACCTCAGTGGCCAAGGTAACATGCAGTCCCCCACCCTTACGTTCACCTTTTTTCTTCCTCTTTTTCTCTCATTCCAATGTATGGGATGGTTAGGGTTCTCTGCCTCCGGGGGTATTGCCTTTGATCACAATGAATGGTTTCCTCCACCATTTACCATGCTACTCAACTCAGTGTTCAGAGGCAGTATTCCTGTGATGCCTTCACAAACTTCATGCATTTTTCTCGCCACACAGCAGGCTCAAAGTAAGGGCATGAGGAGCAACCTCAAGGGCAGCCAACTTCAATTACAGGCTCATGCATGTGAAAAGCCTAACACACCCGTCACAGTAGCAAATGTAGGCGCACCATTCTTCACATAGGTTCACATTCCCCATAGAGCATGTCACAGCTACACAACCTCACATCCCTGCCTACTCTACACTACAGAGACTATCACACCTGTAAGCATTTCTTTAAACATAGTGGAGATTTTATTGTAGATTATTTTAGACGTAGCCAGCTGAGTTTAATTGTGAGACCACTGGGCCCACCTCTGGTTAAAGGTCCCATGAAACGACTCCTGAGATCTTAAACATTTCCCAGATTTTGATGTACTGAAAAAGTATTTTTGGATGTGGGTAGGATTTAATAATGAGAGGGCCTGGATTTGAGGGTAGGTAGAGAATAAACGGAATGATCACTGTCGGCAACACCATGTTGTTGATTACTAACACCCAATTGTGTTGCTGCAGTATTGTCGGACGTATGATTCAGAATACTACATAATAAGTACATGAGTTATTTAAAAAACGACACTTGGCAAAAGGTGTGTTATTTGTTTTCTATAATTATGGGTTACATTTATGGTATGTTTTGCATGTAACCATTGATGGTTGAACAACAGATCCAGGACACAGGAACATTCTACATTTCATGGGACCTTTTTAATGTAAAATGTGTATAAGAAACACACATGATAGTGCCACTTACATTGTTAATATTAGTGTCAACAAATTTGTATTGTTTTAAGACTCACTGATGAAAGACCAGATAATGGGGGCATAGGTTTTTATAGGTAGATGTTATAGCATTTGTAATTGGAGATATGTGATTTATTGATATAATGCAGAACGTTTTAAAAAAAATCAGAACTTTAAAAAAGCTCAGTGAAAGAAACTTAACCAGTCATTTGGCATGTTGTGATGACAGAGATTCTTCCCAGCCACTTCAATGATCACAGTGCAGGGTAAAATGCAGGATACAAGTTACAGGATAAATGCAAGTTGCATTGCTGTTAATTAATCAGAGGGAATGGGATGGAGAAGATGATACTGCAATTCATATTTGCCATAGATTCGGTGTGGTCAGCAATAGGATTTTGCTGTAATTTTAAACCTGCTAATACTAATACTTAAGATATTTAAGTGTATCTGTATAGAGGACCTATTTTTTTTAATTTTATTTTGCCATCACTGTAAAATGATGTAGTTTTTTTATTTCTTGTATACAACCAGGACCACAACATGTACATTTCAAATTTTATACAGGTGTTGGAAAACTTTGATATATTCTATAGTTTGTGCTGCCTTATGAACCAGAGGTACTCCTTGTGTCCTCACTGTGTAAACTCATACATGCTTACCTCAACTTCTAAGCAGACACAGCGGCTTCTACAGCTACAGTATACCAGCACCTACAGCCACAACTAATGTAAATCTGCTCAGTGGCATACATCGGACACAGTGGGGCAACAAATAACGGAACACAACCTCAACTCAGTACTTCCTTATTCCAAGTCCATCATCACCCCTATCTCCACCACCTGACATGGGAGTCCATTTTATTTTTGGTGGTGGACAGTAGCCACCATTTCAGTTTGAGGGACAGAAATACTCCCAAGGCCACGCAAACAGACACCTTGCATATCCACCACAGACTGATGTTGATAGATTGATAAGATCTACCACCACCTCTTTACCAGTACAGCACATCTCATCTGCAGAGCCCTGAGGAGTCACCACTTTTGACACAACACATTGATGAGGAGGGTGGGAGTCAGGTGTGTGGTCTTTGTGGCCACGCCTCCTAGCCTTGGGATATGCCTGCCATAACACAACCACATGGAGCAACAGAGGAGTTTTCAGACATACTCAGCCCAACCAGGGAACAGATGCTACCACACACTGGGGCAGTAAACAAAAAGAGGCCATTTTTTTTCTCTCAGATGCTAATTCCGCTCAACTCTACCTTCCTGTGCTGAACACAACATGACAACACAACGAGCTGAATATCCACGGCAACACACAGCTGAACCACCATGACAGCACATCGTCACGCAAATATTCCAGATGACTTATTGTCAAGCACTAGATGCCTTTTCACTTTGCAAGTGGCTGACAGCTATTAAACCAAATAAGCAAGCATCACGTGAGCGTCCATTTTTACATGAGAAGAAATATCCACGGGGGGGCCTATGAAGACACAAGCATCAAACACCTATCAAGCATACAAGCACAGAGGCAAACAGATTAAAACTCCTTTCCTAAAGCTATCTCCATTTATGGACTTTGGTGTTCTGTTTTTCCCCTGTACCTTCTTCCCCATTCCCTCCTTCTCTCTTTGCTGTTCTTGTGTTGTTTCTGCGTTGTTTCATTTTCCCTTTTTTTGCACTGGCCCATAGTGATGCCTTTAACGCCTCCCGTGTGATGCAGGTTTGGCTCAGTGTGTCTGTGGACAGACAGCCCATTCTCAAACGGTGCAAATGTCCTGCTTTGTGGTCAAAGCACGGTAAGCTGGAAATAGCAACTTTCAAAACAAACCGGCTGCAAGTCAAAACCAAGCATGGATGTGTGGATGTACTGTTCTCTCTGGTGGTGGGGATGCAAGGAAGGGAAGGAGGAAGGAAGGAAGAAAAGACTGAAGAGGGAGAATGAGTTGAGGCTGGAGTCAAGAGGTTGGCGGGTAGCGTCCTTGCTGAAGACTGCCCCCTACCTGCCCACTGTGTCCCATGGTCCATGTGTGGTGCTGTAAGTACTTGACAGAAATGAATGAATAATCTGACTTGATGGTTAAAAGTTGAATGTTATTGTTAAACTAAAACAACGTGACTGTTGTTAATTAGTTTGAAACCATCATGTTACTGGCCGAAAGTAACACCAGCAAACACCTGATTTCAGTATGTCACGGACAAATTCTTTTGTCCGTGCTAACTTTCTAGTATTTCAAATTTGTTGTCTTATTCTGAGAATTTGCTACATTTACAACCATTACATAGTTCTACTACCTTATGTTGGGTTACCAAGCACCTTAGTAACCCAGGGAATGAGTAGGGGCAGTCAGTAGTTGACAATTCTTAACCGATTAAGGAAGATTTGGATTTTACTGTCTTGTAGCACTAGTATCTAAATTATTAGATGTAAAGATATATTTTTTACAGATTTGGATTTTAGTCCTTTATTTGGTTTTAACACTATTCTGAGGTTGCTGTCATACTCGGTGGTGACATATTACAGGAGATTGGGTTTGTAACGGTATAATGAAACTAAGATATATTAGTGTTGTTTTTATTTTTATACAGTTTCTGTTCACTTTGTGTTGAACAAATCAGAACTTATTTTCAGATTGTATGTATCATTCGACATCCTGTGCAGAATGGGTTATGGAAGTGGTGCTTGTAATTAAAGTCACCATATCTGGGGACTACTTCCCTAACCCTCCTCTCCTCTAGTATTACCTATTGGCGTGTAGCTTTAGTGGCAAATTCAATTAGCACTCTTCAATTTAGTGTAAGTAACTCACCACCTGTTTCAGTAATATTCATTGCACTTAATCTATGTTAAATACACGTTCTCCCAGTGTTGGTCACAGTGTACCTGTCCTACAGTATCCATATTTTTGTTACAGATGTATAGGCTAATCAAAACAGGTGGGATATATGTTTGTTGGCAGGCCAATGTAGCCTTAACCTGTTGGACTGTTACAGAATGGTAGTGTGGAGCTCTTCTTGAAACTACATTACTTAATGGGGCGGACTTGATTACATTAATACAATCTCTAAGAGCTGTGTGGAGGCAATCCCTGTCCACTGTTTTTGTTTTGTTTTTTTAAAGTATTTTGAGTACTTCTGTTGTTGATTTTAAGCCTAGTCTACAAGTGTCATTTTTTTCCTGTCCACAATGTAGTCCAGTCAAAATGCTTGATGTCAATTCACTTCTGATGTTATACATCTGTCCTATCCTGGTTTGTAGGGCTGTAACGATTCACCAAACCCAGGGTTTGCTTCGTATCACAATTTTTGACCCACGATTCAATACAAACCTCAATTCTATCTCAGTAAATGTAATACAGTTTTTCTGCCACACAGCATCGTTTTGTCACTGATTACATCCCGCTTTGCTAAACAGTTATACAACAGAGACCTTATTTATTGATATTTATTGATTTAAATGTTGATCGATCCAACACCGATTCTTTTGTACCTTAAAATATGTTTCCAAAATTATTCCAGTGGTTCATTAACTTGTCAGAAATAGACAGGAATAATGGTAACAGTAATGGACAATTCTGCTCCCAACTTGTAGGGGGAACAAAGAGGAAAAGTGCTTTGGTGCCTACTGTAAAGGTGCTGGTTGACAAATAGCTAATGCTAATGTAATTTTTTGGTGGGTAACGTAAGATTACGACACCGTTCAATACACTCACTTATTTTTCATATGATTGTTTTGCCCGCGGTTAACAACTCTGGGCTAACCCACAAATTCATCAGTAACGCTAACTATATAGCTAGATGACTAATCAATTGGTAATTTAGCTAGCTAGCACACCCCTGTCTTCTGCCTCAGACTCCCGGCGTTGCGAGGCTTCAGTCAGGATGAGAGCTGACAACAGCCCTGGACCGGGGACAAATCCATTCCACAGTCAGCCCCCAGCCAGCTAGCACCCATCCACTATCATTACAGCCCCCAGGACACATCCACAGTCAGCCCCCAGCCAGCTAGCACCCATCCACTATCATTACAGCCCCCAGGACACATCCACAGTCAGCCCCCAGCCAGCTAGCACCCATCCACTATCATTACATCCCCAGGACACATCCACAGTCAGCCCCCAGCCAGCTAGCACCCATCCACTATCATTACATCCCCAGGACACATCCACAGTCAGCCCCCAGCCAGCTAGCACCCATCCACTATCATTACAGCCCCCGGGACACATCCACAGTCAGCCCCCAGCCAGCTAGCACCCATCCACTATAATTTACCGAACAAAACATGGATAAGGCACCAAAAGGACTAATAGGAATTTAAAGATGTGGTAGCATTGGATCTGGGCGGTAAGGATAACTCTGTGAGTTGGAAGGGGGGTGTCGCGATTCTGCCTTTTCACTACATGACACAGGTTCGTGGAGCTGATTGTTGCGTTTTTATTTTGCATATCGTTACAGCCCTACTGGTTTGTTATTACTGTATAGTTAGTTATGTATAGTTGTATATAACATGCTTAAGCTACAGGTGCTGCTCATAGCACTGATGCTGATCTTCTACCTGAATGTTTCTATTCCATATGATAAAACAGGATGTATATACAGTGTTGGCAAATTTATACTTTATAATGTTCATTTGGATTTGACGTGTGTATATGTGTACCTGCACAGATGCTGATGGTGAAGGCAATTGGAACAATTCACAAGGTGTGTGTGCGAGTGTGTTTGAACTAGGATGGCTGATATAGGGGGTCTTTTAAAAAAAAAAAAAAAAAAAGCTCTTTTTCAAAATCACTCCTTAAAAAAAAATCTCCATTATGTCACGTATTAAAATGTAACACTTAAGATGTCAGACCCCTCTGTTGCATGTCATTCACAACCTTGTCCCTTAGTACAGTGTTGGTAACATAACTGTTTGATACATTTTGGAAAAAAAACTTTGTGATAGGCAGCTTTTATTTTCCCATTTTAGATCCCAATGCCAATCCCAACAAACGCCAGAGGCAGCCTGCTCTTCTGGGAGACCACCCTCCTGATTATGGTAAATATCTACTTGGTCTGAAATTTAGAAGAATAGAACACACTCTGTGTCTGTACCTCAAATGTTGATTTTGTTTTTTTCCATTTAAGGTGGCCCTCAGGGAGGTTATCATGGCTACAATGAGGACAGCTATGGTCCCCCTCCTCCCCACCGCATTGGACCAGGTATGGGTGGGCGTGGGCGTGGAAGCCAGCGCTATGGCCCAAGTTATGGACCCCCACCCCCTGAGTATGGTCCTCATGCTGACTCCCCAGTTCTTATGGTTTATGGCCTTGAGCCTTCTAAGGTCAATGCCGACAAGGTCTTCAACATCTTCTGCCTCTACGGAAACGTAGAGAGGGTGAGTGAAAGGATACTAAGCGAACATCTTGGAGCATTAAGATTAGATTAGATCAGATTCAACTTTATTGTCATTACACATGTACAGGTACAAGGCAACGAAATGAAGTTTGAGTCTAACCAGAAGTGCAATAGCATTAAGTGCAGGATATACAATGGTTCCATAGTGCAGGATGGGTATGTACAGAATAAATATAGAATGAATACTATTATAAACAGAATTTTACAGCTAGATTATCCTATGAATATAATATATAGATAACAAGTATTGTGAACAGGATTTACAGGTGGATATGTACTGAATATAATATACAGGTGGATACTACTATAAATAGAATTTTTACAGAAATGTACAATGATCATAATATACGGATGGTTTACAGAGTTTACAGGTGAATATGTACTATGAATATATATACAGATGGCTATTGCTATAAACAGAATTTTTATATATATATATATAAGTTAGGCTAAAATGAGCAGTATAACAATGGATTTAAAGGTAGTAAAAATAAAGTTTGGGCAGAGACTATCCAAATTAAAGTGCAGTGGAGAGTAATTGCATATTACAGTTAAAGTATGGTATTTCAGATGTATATGTAAACAATTGGTACTGTGAATAAACAGTCGGCAGTGCAGATTGAAATATCAGTCAAGGTAAGTAGTGCAAGATCAGATATAAACAGTTGTTACTATAGTAACAACTGTTAATATTATAGTATTGCAGATAACAAAATGGAGGCAGGTGTGAGGAGGGAGAGGAGAGTCTGTCAGTATATGAGGGGAGTGGGATCACTGAGGGGTAGAATTCAATAAAGAGACAGCTCTGGGGAAAAAACTGTTCTTTAGTCTGCTGGTCCTGGTCCGGAGGCACCTGAACTGCCTGCCGGAGGGCAGGAGAGAAAACAGTCTGTGGGCTGGGTGAGAGGAGTCCTTAAGGATGCTGCAAGCTTGATGCAGACAGCGTTTCCTCTGGATGTGCTCGATGGCGGGTAGTGGAGTCCCAGCGATGGGGGTAGTGGAGTCCCAGTGATGCGCTGGGCGGTTTTCACCAGCCGCTGCAGTGCCTTGCGCTCTGCCACAGAACAGCTCCCATACCACACTGTTCAGGATGCTTTCTATTGCACAGCGATAGAAGTTCACCAGGATAGTCGAGGAGAGCTGATTCTTCCTCAGTGTCCTCAGGAAGAAAAGGTGCTGGTGAGCCTTCTTGACCAGGCAGGAGGTGTTGGTTGACCAGGTCATGTCCGCCAAGATGTGGGTCCCCAGAAACTTGAAACTGGAGACACGCTTGAACCATTCCATCGATGTGGATGATGTCGTGCGTGCCTCTTGACTCCTTTATGAAGTCCACGATTAACCATCAGATACCAAAAGTTGATGGCTGCATCAGTAAAATTTAATGGATTTGTTTGAATTATAGTGATTACTGAAGTTGAAATCCTAACAAATTACACCAGTTCACCAGCATCAAATGTTTCCTGTAGAGTTGCAACAATTAAACGATTGTTTGATTGATTGGCAACTAATCATTTGTCATTTTCCCAGGAAAACTGTCAAATATTAAATAACTTCCGTACTTGCCCAAATATAAGACCTTTTCCTGAAAATACGCCTGAAAAGGCGGGGTTGTGTCAATATCAATGTCAATATATATTCACCACTGCAGAGGGTACCAAACAGCGAGCCTCCTGGCAGTGAGGATGACGCTGGTACCAGAACATGAGATTGACAACAGTGAGTGTGAACTGCGGCTCAAACTGCATATTTCTGTTTGAACAGGAGAGTAGTAACCGAGGCAATTTTTTTTTTTTTTACGTCTGAATCCAACCCGACGCAGTCAGTGTAAAGTGAAGCACTGAGTTTTTGTTACGCTGTCTAGAGTACACCTACAGTATATCTATCCATGTGTCTGTCTGGGCATGCTGCTGAAGCTGTGCAAGGGCTGCCACAAACCAACAGACAACATGGTTGTTCTTTCATTATGAGATCAATAACCTAATTGGTATTAGATATAGGCCTACCAATACTACAGTTTATTTAAAATGTTAGAGAGTAGATATTATTCATTTACAAATGTGGTTATATTTTATTTAAATGTGACAATGTTATCTAAAAGATACTGAAAACATTTTATTTAAAAGATGTTAACTACAGCCTATCTTGGTTTATTCGACATGAATGTGTTTTTATTATCATTATTTATAAATACAATTATTTTCTTTATAAAAACAAGATCTGGTCTTCAGAAAGTCTTTTTCCAAAAATTGCTGTTAGAAAAAAAAATGTGAAGACTGCTGTGAATCACTTTTTTCTATTTTTTTAACATTTGTTTCCGCTAAATGATTAATCACTTAAGAAACCAGTTGATAGATGAATTGGTAATGAAAATTATCCTTATTTGCAGCAGTAGTTTGTGCGAGTCAGCAGGAGTTTTTTTTCTCCTTTTCAGATTAAGTTCATGAAGAGTAAGCCTGGAGCAGCAATGGTGGAGATGGGAGACTGTTACTCTGTGGACAGGGCGATCACTCACCTCAACAACAACTTCCTTTTTGGACAGAAACTCAACGTTTGGTAAGTGCAGCTGTCCAAACTAGTCCAAAACATTACAATAGACTACTGCAGTGGTGCAGAGCCAGATGTACAGATGTACGACCTCTGGCTCTCTTTCCTTGGCAGTGTGTCCAAGCAGCAGGCTATTGTGCCAGGACAGTGCTACCAGTTAGAGGACAACACCAGCAGCTTCAAAGATTTCCACGGATCTCGCAACAACCGCTTCACCTCCCCAGAACAGGCGGCAAAGAACCGAATCCAGCACCCCAGCAACGTCCTCCACTTCTTTAACGCACAGCCCGACATCTCTGTAGAGATCTTCAACCAGGTAAGAAAAGCTAACAGAGGCTGTGAAGTGTACATTTTCCACAACCTAAAATATCCACTGAAACTGGTCTTTCTGTCCAGGTCTGCGAAGAACTGGAAATTAAGAGTCCCACAAGTGTGAAACTTTTTACCGGAAAGAGTGAGTAATATGGATTACAGCCTGGCATTTTGTAAACGTGTGCTTTGATTTACAATGAATAATATTAATGAAGATTCTGGCTTCTATATTTAAAAAAATTACAAAGTAATGACACAAAAAGCCCTTAAAGCAAAATATTGCTACTCACTAAACCCCAGCTCTTCTTCTAAATGCTGTTTTATTTGCTATCATTTAAAAATGGGATCTCAATGAATTGCTCATGTGTATAAAACTTGAAATACAAAATACGTTTTAGCAGCATACATATTATTTACTGTGCTACTAAGCGAAGACCACATCAGCGTTAGAAAAAGGGTTGTGATTCTCTATTTAGTTAAATTCATTCAAGTTGAAATTGCATTACATACACTCCAGCTGGTTTGGAATATTGCTATGTTGGCTGTGCTGCAGCTGTTAGGTGGTTTCTCCCGGTATATTGGTGATCTTAAAACCTATACCGAGCTTTAGTTTAACGCATGAACACACAGTTAAGTATTATCTTTATGGTAATGTAATCATGCCGTCTTGTGTGGCACAAAAGGTGAGCGAAGTTCATCTGGCCTTCTGGAGTGGGAATCCATCAATGATGCCATGGAAGCCCTAGCACTGATTAACCATTTCCAGATGAAAAACCCTAGTAAGTTTTCTTCTTGTGACATGGTTTTTCAGACGCTGGCAATGTTGTTTTTTCCAATATACTGCACATTTGAAAGTCTATTTTTTTTTTTTTTTCTTTCTTTAAAATGTGTTTTTTCCCCTCATACAGGTGGACCTTACCCTTACACACTGAAGTTGTGTTTCTCAACCACACACAATGCCAACTAAATACTCTCCCCTCTAACCATTTGTAATGTTTTGTGTTTGCATAGAGTACACTGCCATTCTGTTGTCACGTTCTCTAACATTTAATCAGACAAGAACCAGAACTCATGTACTTTAGAACATGTCACTTAAACTGTGATTTTTGTATGATTTACTTTTTGTTTTTCAGTCAGTTGTTTTCTACATTTACAACACTATATGATTTGAATGATACCCCACCCCACCCCCCAAACTACCCTGAAAAAGATATTCAATGCGAACCTGTTTTTGGTTTTAAATCAAGTGAACAGTAATATAATGTGAATACATATAAAGCTAGCATTCACATCTTCAAAGATTGTTTGTATTGCATCTTTCATAATGTCTTCACTCTTGACAGGGAAACCTCCATGTCCATTTATGGGGAAGTAATAAAACATTGATTGGCAAGGCCTTAGAAAGAGAAGCAGCTCTAGTTTTCTGGAGGAAAAAGTCACTGAAGTGGTTAGGGTGCCCTCCATATGTTGACAGACATGAGGGAGATGATTATCTGTTCAGGGAATGTCAAGTTGACACTTTTTTAGTAAACAATACTGTGAGTATTACTTTGGCTGGAATTACTCTATTAACTAAAAGTTGATTGTTTCAGTTTCCACATACCTGAGTTGGGTAGCTTGGATCTGTACACACAGGTTGTACACACCTAATCTGTACTCAGACCTGCACTGCAGTATTTTCAGTATTACGGTTTGTATTCACAGGTGCTAGATTAATTAAAGCAGTTTAAAGACAAATTGCCCATAATTGGCCTTTTTACTTAGATATTCACCTAAATGTTTTTAAATAATTTAGTGTTACGCATGTTATTAGCAGCACATCCAAAATAACTGTAAATAAGTTCTTCTTTTCTACCAATGGACCACAGTATATTTGGTGCTGTTTCACTATTTTTGGGATTCTTTGTTTGCTGCATGCATTTGTGGTGTACTTGTAACATTACACTTCTCCAGATACAGTAAAAAAATAAATGTAACATAGTTTTCTCAAGAATAAGTTGTATGTTGCACACGTGCATAAACCATTTGTTAAAGACCTTTTTAAAGGATCATTCTTATAACCTTGATGCAAGTAGACCAACTTAAAATCAACTCCGGCTTTCAGCCACATCTCGTGGCCTTTTAAAGATTAATATCTATCCACGCTACAGGCACACTATCTGCTGAAAAAGGCCATGAGATGAAGCTGAAAGCTTTAGTAGAGTCTAATAAGTGGGCCTGTTTTCATCTGTTCTCATCATTGTTCTGGCCTTCAGTGGGATCCTGTATCTAGAGGCAGAGCGTCATAATGTGTAAAACAGTCTAGCACATAATTTTGACAAGCCTCAGGACCAGCTTTATGTTAAAGGGAATGAAGGTAAGCTGATGTGTTAACAATCCCTTCTGGAAAATGAGAATGTAGCTATTTGTATTAAAATAAGTATTACACGTATTTTCCTGCTCCATCAACCAGCCGTTTAAGTTGCATACACAAAACGGTTTCTCAAGAATTGGAACAAGTTTCTAACTCGCTACAGGTAGTTAACCATTTTTATTAACCATTATTTCTATGTAGCTAGCTAACTCATAGACTATGTTCTCATAACTGCCAGAAGCTATGATTTAGTTTTTCCTCAATCGCTTTGGCACATTTACTGAAACAAACGGCACCACGTGGTACATTCAGCACGTGCCAAAAGTGATTACTCAATTAAAATAATTAACATCCACCAATGAGTAACTCATTGCTATTGGTTCCTTTATTATTGCTTAGACCCTGCAGTCACAATGCAAAGACATCTTGTCTGATGACAGTGTACTCTAAAAGCGTGATAGTTACCCACTCTGTCATGTTGCCCAGTTGCTAACACTGTATATGTAACCCTTGTGTTGTCCTCCCAGGTCAGAACTGAAAATGAACAATTTTTTGAACACTTTTTTTTTTTTAAAACACTTTTTGATGCTTTTCTTCAACATTTTCTTAATTTTCTTAACACTACCATCAGTATACTGTACACATCACTAACACCAACATATCACCACTAGTTTTACACTATTTTCTTTTTTGAATTCATGGTCAAGAAACCATTTATATGAAGAAAAAAAAAATTGTCAGTTTTTTGGGGGGAAATATAACACTCAAAATTGAATAAAGTAGTGAACTGATCCTTTGTTTAACTTGCAAGAAGCTTTTATGGAACCATCTATGTAATATTTGGATGAAAGAATCCCATTCTGATGTAGAGACTTTTAAAAAAAGGTCAAATTTGACCCCAGGACAACAGGAGGTTTAAGCAGCTGCTAGTATTGATGTCAGCCATGGCACACACTACACTTTGTCATTGTATGCACACACCAAGGGAGCTTGTCCAGAGAAAATATACCAGCAAAATTATCAGGAACTGTTAATATTCGTCAAATGTATAAACCTCAAGGGTCATCCAATTAAACATTTTATCGACTTCACACCTGATATCCTCTGGAAGGGAAAACTCTTTTGGCATGACTCAGCACGCCTAAGAAAAAACTACAACTCCCAAAGTGCCCCGCGCCTCAGTCGCGTAGGTGTTTCCGGTGTCTTATAACATTTTACTTCCTTCCACACAGACTGACACGAACAAATCGAGAAAGAAGACGTCGCTAACTTTTAAATGCGGTCTTCAACAGTCGCACTGTGAGCTTATTTTCCGTTTAATTTCCATCGTAAAATGCGCGGCATGTGGCGAGTGGTGTCTGAGAATTGAAGAATTGCTGGAAAACGTAGACCGTAACGTGTAGGCCTCCGAAGAAAGTTTGGTCGAGGGCCTGTAAACAACATGTCCTCCGCCTCGCAGTCTTCCTCCAGACGGCAGTGGTGCTACCTCTGCGATCTACCCAAGATGCCCTGGGCCATGCTGTGGGAGTTTAGCGAGGCTGTGTGCCGGGGATGTGTCAACTACGACGGGGCAGACAGAATAGAGCTCCTCATTGAGACTGCCCGGCAACTGAAGAGCACGCACGGAGTTTTAGACGGCAGGTCCCCCGGTCCACAGCAGGGCAAACCCAGCTCGGCTGGGCCCCTTGAAGCAGGGCGGCAGCATGGAGAGCGTCTAGATAGGGGGAGGGGTGAGTATGGGGTGTCTTCTCGCCTCCCCAACGGCCTGCACAGAGCTGAAGATGTGTCATTGTCAGAGGGCAGCAGACAGAGCCCAAACACTCGTCGGGCTATAGTTGGGGCAGTCCCCAGTCTCCATGGCACTATATCCCATGCCTTGATAGCTCAGGGGTTAGTAGCAGCCCCTCATGGGCTTTTAGCCCCCTTATCAGGCTCCAGGGCTGGGGCCACACCAATTACAGTCTCAGCTGGCCCCATAATGGGTGAAACTGGCAGAAGACAGGTTGTGTCCTTGGGTGTGGGAGCGAGCACCTCTGCTCTGGTGGGTATAGATTCTGCAGTGTGGAGGAACAATGAAGTGATGGCAGAACTGAATGAGGTGACGCGTAGTAGGGTCGAAGGCTGGCCAAACCGTCCCAAAGCAGTACGGGATGTGCTTGTGGGTCTTAGCAGCTGCGTCCCCTTTAATGTGCGTTTCAGGAAAGACCATAATCTGATGGGTCGTGTTCTGGCCTTTGATGCCAGCACTACTCCAGACTTTGAGCTGAAGGTGTTTGTGGAGTATCCTGTCGGCACTGGGATGATCTACTCAGGAGTTCCAGACCTGGTCAGGCAGATGTTCCGTGACTCAGCCAAAGATGCCGGTAAAGCGGTGAACTCTGGGTTACGCTATGTGGAATACGAGAAACGGCAAGGCACTGGAGACTGGCGCGGGCTGTCTGAGCTGCTGAATGATGGTGTGCGTATGTTTAAAGAGCCCCCGATTCCAGAGGTTCTGCCACAGTCAGATGCAGGTTTGCCTATGGCAGCAGCCGGACGCACCATACCAGCGAAGAGCACAACTCGGCGCCGCAAGGCTTCCCCGGGCTCTGAGAATGGAGAGAGCGAAGGGAGGTCTGATCACCCAATGAGAGAGCCCTGGCCCAGAGGTGCTTACTCAGGCATGGAGCCTCTTCCTGGCATGGCCACGGCCCAGGAGGGCCCGCCCCGTTTACACAGCCAGCCCTCGCCCATCTCAGCGCTCATGGGAGTTGCAGACAGCCTGAGCTCCAGCCAGATGGCCAGGGATAGCCCCAGCATGTCCACAGCCCACTCCTCCTCAGCTGGGCGCCCCACCAGCAGCAGCCCCTCCACTGCCTCCAGCTCAGTCTCCCAGGCAGCCTTGGGGCAGGGTTTAAGTGCAGTGGGGCAGAGCAGCAACACCAGTGCCGGGGAGTCTACAAGCAGTGCTCAGGGCACTCTGCTCTGCTGCACCCTCTGCCGAGAGCGCTTGGAGGACACTCATTTTGTCCAGTGTCCCTCTGTCCCGCACCACAAGTTTTGCTTCCCCTGTACCCGAGGATTCATCCGCAGCCAAGGCCAAGGCGGCGAGGTGTACTGCCCCAGTGGAGAGCGCTGTCCCCTGGCTGGATCCTCTGTGCCTTGGGCCTTCATGCAGGGAGAGATCTCCACCATCCTGGCCGGAGATGGAGACGTGACAGTAAAGAAGGAGAGCGACCCTTGACGTCTCTCCTCCTGTTGTGGTCAATGGTAAGGTAACGGTGAGAAAACATGCTTTTTCTTGTACTTCATGGTCAAGCATCTTTCTTTTCAGTGAACACACAGCTGTCCACAGAGGGGTGGTATGACCGTGTGTAATCAGCTTTAACAATGCATTTTAAAGATGACAAAGCAGATTAAATGTATCAACATCATCTAAATTTAAAAGGAAAATGTCTCAAATTAGCAAATGAGAAACACTATTGGTGTCACCAAAAGTGTTAATGCTTCCTTTTTTTTTTTTAAATATGGTTCTTTATTGAGCTTTGACTCTGCTTAGCTTTTTATGTCAGCATTTCTAATTTAAGTGATGCTATCCTCCAAACTAAACAGGATATACAAAGGTAAAAGTCTTAAATCATTGGCAGGAGAGGGGTCTAAATGAATAATCTGTCCATTCTTTATGTAATGCTGAGCTTTATATAAAATCCACTGTGACCTCCCATAGGCTAAATGGCAGCACATTGTTCAATAAGGGAGGCTCAGCGTTATAATGGCCCAGGCCAAATTACAGAAGACAGTTAGCATTGTAAATAATATGCTTTGTGTACAAACATGTAGAAACATAATCTTTATTAACTTTAGCTCCTCAGCTTGAGAAATACTTCCACCCCCCCACCTCATCTTGTGTTTACAGTGCATGTTAAAACACGGACTTGGAAGCCCCACATATTAACAGAATGTAATTTTCTCAGTGTGTAAGTCTATAGAAACATTACACTTTGTTACTTTCTATAAAATATGGAATCGATGGGTTTTGCACATGATCAGCCCTTTATTTAAGACCACACACTGCAGGCAAAAACGATAAATATACATGGAATTTTGTAATGCATATCTTAAGTTTTTTTTTTTAGTACTTTGAGACAGAAATCTCCACTTCAGTACACCAAAATATGCACTGAAAGTTTTTACAGAGGGGGGGCTGTTAATATACCATTCATAACATCACCCTGTATAACATTTTATTCCTAAAAACATGTAGATAATACATTTTTTTTGGCTATTTTCTGTTTTATGGAGTGATCAAAAGAGATCCAAACTTCCCTCTGCAAAAACCTTTTGCTCTAATATGTAACAAATTAAACAAATTTGCAAATTAGCACACTTATTTGGTAATGCCTCACTTGCGTATTTAATTGTAGCCTTTCAGAAAACTTGGAATACAAAAAGTAATCGTCTGAATGCCTGTAGTGTCTCGCCTTAGGCAGACAAGACAAAGGTGTAGGCTGTCGTGGTGTCAGACACCTCTAGAGCTCTGATTTAGAGATCAGATTGAGGCAGAACAATTCACCAGCTGCTTTGGAAGGGGGTAAAATAAACATTGTTGTGTCATGTTCACCATCTTGCAGCTCACTCCCATTGTCCAGCTTATGTAACAGCCTCACATTCTCAGCTTTGATCAACTACCCGCTGGACTGGATGTAGCACACACTTCCCTAATATCACACCTCGGCTTTCCCAAAGTTAACCCTCGTGTTGTCTTCCCACTTACACTTGACGTTTTTTTTTCCAATGTTTGTCACTTTTTTTGATGTTTTCAACACAGCGTTACACTATCTTATTAAACTTAGTTTTAGTTTTTTTTTGGAATTTATGATCAATAAACCTCTTTTATAGGAAATTATACCTAATGTTTGAGTTAGAAAAGCAGAAATTAGGAATTATTGAGACTAAAATTAAAGGAATGGATGTTGATGGATAATCACAGACTGGAATATGTCAACTTTTACTCCAATTATTTTTTTTCTTTCTCTCCAAATGTTCTAAAATTGAATAAGACGCCCCAAAATGAATGAAAGTAGAGATTTGTACTTGGCAAAGAGCGTTGGGTGGAATCAATCATGTTATTTTGGGAATTAAAAAAGAACATTGATATAGGAAAACGGGTCAATGAGACCCGAGGACAACCTGAGGGTTATGATGTAAGACTTTTGAGGAATTGATTGACACATTAATATCACACTTTGTGTGTCCCAGCTGTACATAATACTTTGAAGACTCACCTGACCCAGGTGAGTGGCAAACAATTGACGGCTTGATTAACCATTCAATTAATTTAGCTAAAATGAACCCTTTGAGTCGATGAGCCTCCTGGATAGTGCAGCTAGCAGCAGTTTGCTGCCGCTCTGATGCACAATCCACCGTAGCACCAGTCTCATCAGTAATTTATAGATGCATAACGGCTCCTCCCAACAGCCACGTATAGAAATATGTCAACTGCCAACTGTTAGCATGGCAGCCAAGAGAAAATGTAAGATGAGGGAACCGTATACTCTGCTTTTTTAGACTTTAAGACGCATAGACATCCCATCGACCACAAAAAGGTCTTGTGTACAGTCAAAAAGCTTTTAAGGTTGTTCTCATATTTTGATAAAAGCGTGATGTGCAATCAGGACTACATCATGTATTCAGGTAACTATACCTGGATTCAACAAAAATGTACCCTAAAAAAAAATCCTGACACATTTTTCTTTTCTCTTTCTACAGTGGGTCAAACACTTTGAAAGCACTTCCCCTATTATCTCGAGCAGAGGTCCACGTTGGCTGCCGTTCATCATGTGTGCCTCTGAGAAGAGAAGAACTCTGAACCCCAGGAGAACCGCTACATACATACACACACACACACCTTCAACTAAAGACACAAGAAGACTTACTTTTGAGAAGAGGGACATGTCCGTCCCTGGGGCTCGGCTCACCTGTGAAGGCCGGGCCTGCTGTGTCACAAACCGACCAAATGTCTCTCTCCTTGTCCAGTGAGCAGAGGCCTCTCGTCAGGCCTCGGTTTCAAAGCCCAGACTAGAAAGCACATGCTTGTTTTAGGAACGACAATCTATTTTTGTCTTTCGTTTGTGTTTTTTGTTCTACATGTTGCATACTGTCCTATATACAGGTGGCTGACCGGCTCATGCAATTCTTCAAAAAACTAAATGAATGTCCAAAAAGTGGCAAAACCATCGGGTCCTTAAAGCCAAGTATTGGAAAAAAAAAAAAAAATGTAATCCCACAATATGTCTCTTAGGTATTCTCCTTACATTGTATGTCAAAAATGTGAATTTACTTTCAATATGGCTATGTAATTTCTATTTTTGATACAATACAAATTTCTATGTATTTGTTTATAGTGATACGAAGACCAAAGATGGCTTCATGCTCAATGTAATTTTATTGTATTGTAGCTGTGTATCCACTTTTGCATCAGTCACTAATTTGTTCATCTATCACAGAGGTAAACTTGTTTTGTCTATTTACTTTTTGAATTATATGTATGGTAAGATAATTATCAATCTTTAATGGTTAACCCACCTACTTATGTGATCTTTACAGGTCAATTCTACAATAAATTACAAAAGTTATTCGTCATAGTTGCATTATTTTTTTGAACCTCAGATGTGCAGCACATTGAGACTTTTTTTTTTTTAATAAGACTTTATTTGATAAATATTTTGACAAAAAACATGAAAAACCCACACCAGCCCTTGAAAATGCATGCTGAATTAGATTGATTCAGGACAATGAACATTAATCAACATTTCTGTAGATGCGCCAGTGTTAGCCAGTCGGCTAATTTTCAACTGTAGTCCTAGTTACCCAGCATGCATTTCTTTATGGTGGGAAGAAACCCACGCCAACGTACAGCCCTTAAAGCCCAGCTAACCAGCTTTCTAAACACACTGTGAGCAAAAGTGCCAAAGTAATTTAAAAGTGATCAGCCATTCTGAATATAAAATCCGTGATTTAAGCACAAAGGCCAGAACACTGCACCAAACAATGAAAAAATAAAATCTATATGTTGTAAACAACCAGAGCCGCAGAATGCGCACCGTTTGTTAGTGGTGGAAATCCTTCAGTTCCTTCTAGTGGTTACGTTTCTGGTTTGCACCACTTCTTTTGATTATACATTATACAATACCAAGGTAAGCAGTGGTACGAGTCATCGTGTATCAGATGTGTCCTGGAAGATCACGGTGTTCAGATGGGGGCCGCGGTGCCCCCCAGGGCCTCCTTAGCCCCTTTCAGGGTCTCTTGCTTCACACATTTCCAGTAGCCAGAGAAGCCACTCTGATTCTGCACCTGAGGACAGGACAGTGTCCATCACATGTCACAGAACTGCAATCTAGACGATATCTAGCCGTTAAAAACCATCGCAGCATTGAGGACTTTTATCTTTGCTAAAATAAAAACTGTTAAAAGGAATAAATGAAACATCTCCAACAAACAGAACAACCAAAAAGGGATAAAAACGAGACCACTACAGAGCTTTTTTCTCTAATTTCATCAGACGTCTATTTTAAATCTCTTTATCAAATGACTTATTGGAAGAACAGTTCGTGAGCATTCAAGGTGCAGGTAGGCAGAGTCCCCCCTTTGGACTGGGCCAAATTTTTCTTTTTAAAGATTTGTTTTTGGGCTTTTCTGCCTTTAATTTTTGACAGAATAGCTAGGTGAGAAAGGGAAAAGGGGGGGGGGGAAGACATGCAGGACATCATCACAGGTCGGATTCGAACCCTTGACCTCTGCGTTGAGGCATAAACCTCTCAGGATACGTGCTCTTGCTCTACCACTGAACAACCTGGCCACAGCCTCTTCTCTAGCAGGGTTTCATGCACAGAGGAACTTTGAGGGTTTTAGCCAGCCCCAAAAAGAAAAATCAGCAGCACCAAAATGATAAGAATTGAGAATAAAAATATCAGTTCAGATCCTCTCTAAATGTGTTTAAGAGCCATTTACCAAACAAGCGTTGAACAAGCAGAACAGGAACGTGAATAGGAGAGCTGATCTCAGTTCAGTCCAGAGTCAGCCTGTACCACACTCCCCCCGTGATTTATTCAAAATTAATATGATCTTTATCACCAGTTTGGTTAATTGGAGTTTTATTTACATTTTGGTGTATCAAATTGTCAGAAATAACAGGAAATGTCAAATTGGGACAGACTCTTTGCCTTTACAGTACCCAGACTGATCATGTCTGGTCTAGCATTAGCATACAGATAGGAGTAAGAGCATCTAGCAAGTGAGCTAATTTCCCTAAATGTCAAACTATTCCCTTTAAGACGGGACATTTTCTTTTCAGAAATATAGATTATATAATAATTATATAATAATATATTATTATACTGTTGCTCATTTTTCATGAGCTCAACTCAAAGATCTAAGACTATTTCTACGTACACAATAGGCTCATTTCTATCAAATATAGTTCACAAATCTGTCTAAATCTGTTAGTGAGCACTTCTCACAGGTGTGGCATATCAAGATGCTGATTAGACAGCAGGATTATTGCACAGGTGTGCCTTAGGCTGGCCACAATAAAAGGCCACGCTATAATGTGCAGTTTTATTGTATTGGTCGGTTACAAGAGAGAGAGAGAGAGAGAGGGATGAACCCTAACACCACATACTGACTGGTTTTTGGACTGCCTGCCTCTATGGGAATTTAACATAGGAGTGTGTATACTTATGCCCTCTGTATTTTAAGGAAGAACATTTATTTGCTTACAATACATTATTCATTCACAAAGAAAATTGGTGTCCTTTTAAAGGTTGGATTTTCTTAATTATTTTCAATTAAGGCATTAAGATCAAGTTCCAAAAGATGTGTTTTTTTTCAACTTTAGCATGGGAGGGGTAAACTAATTCTAGCCACTGTACGTACAAAAAGTCTTAAATCTTTGAGTTCAGCTCATGAAAAATGAGGACAACAACAAAAGTGTTGTGTTCATAATTTTGTTCAGTGTATAAAAGACGGATGGACTCACCCTCAGACCTCGCAGTACTCGGTCTTTCATCACACCCATGAATTCCTTATGGCTCAGGCAGTCGTCCCCGTCCATGTCAAACAGTTTGAACACAGTGTCCAGCACATTCTCAGACAGATCGTTGCCTGTGGCGATCCTCACAGCTCGTTTGAAGTGGGCTGCAATGAGAGGAAGGAAAACCATCTAGTGCATAGAGTGCTTAGAGACATCTATCCACATTATGATCAATAGAGAGGCGTTACCCATTCCAACAGGACGGTTGGCTCCAGTGAGCATTTTCAGTGAAAAGGCAAAATCCTCCAGGTTGTTGGTGAAGAGACAGAAGGCCTTGAACTCATTGAATGTGATACTCTGCAAGACAACATTTCACTTCACTTCACTCAAAAGGTTCACTCAGTGGCGTTGTCACGGCATTTGTGTGAGGGAAAGTGCTTTGACCTGGCCGGCAGGGATCCTCTTCCTCATGTTTTCCCAGTAGATGTCGTTGTTTTCTTCATTGGTGTAGTGTAGCAGCCACTCTGCAAAGTCTTCTCTACGCATGGTGTCCATCCCTTTGGAGAACTGCAGGAACTCCATCTCCTGGACTTCAGCCTGCAGGTCCTCCATGAACCTGGACAACACAAATTGTTTGCTGGGAATATGATACTTATGTCACCTAAAAGAGAGCATAACAAAGACATCTGAAAATAAATCCATTCTTTACATTGGAGTCCAATTTCTTTCTGTAAATATAGACAATGTAGTCCAGAGTCTGACTTTACAGTCAATTCTAAATTCATATAAAAATGTTTGTATAAAAAGGATTTGACTGCCCTTCACTGCATTAGTTCACCGTTTCTGCTCTGTATGGGCCCGGGGCGATTCCTGGATTTTTGATGTGGGGTGACATCATAATAATCAGATTTCAGGCCCCGCCCCCAACATGGACCACATACAGTAGCTGGGTTTTATGTACGACACCAAACCCTGGATACTTCAGGTGTCTGGGATTCTAATCCAATACATTTGTTAAATTCAGCAAATATCTCTTTGTGCCAGGAAAGATTGTTTGTTCTTTAAATATATATAAAAAAAAAATTTGATCACAAAAATATATATATTATCTCTAATGTTTGTCTGACTGAGTGGCTGTAATTATACCGTTATAACGAATGACTTTGGTGATGGATTCTCAACATTTAAAATGTGGGATAGCATTTAAGTGTTTTTTAGTTACAAGGTTTTTTTGTTTTTCTACCAATAATGTTTTGCGCTGTTTAGGGGTACTTTGCTGAAAAGAATTTCAAAAAGGTGTACATTACTGAAAAAAGTTAGAGATCCAGTGTATGTTTTAGTCTGTAGGAAACATGGCCTAGTCCACTTTAATGTAGCCTCTACACTAGACTAGCATACACTAAAGTGCTGCAAGCCATTTTCATCACAGTTTCTTCCTCACAAAATGTGGCTTCCTTGCATATTAGGCTACCACAGCTTACTTTCGGAAGTTAAAAAGAACATATTTTGCATAATTTTTCCTTCTAGCACACATGTGGAAAACCTGATGGTTTAATAATTGTGATCCTAATACATTTTCAGTCCTGTAAGCTTCCTTTCCATAGGCCAGGGCTATCTATTCTAATTTTTAAATTCCTCAGCAGATGTCCCATTGGACTGTTTACAGAGCACTTTAAGTAAAGATGAGTGTGTGAAGTACAATAGTGTACAGTAAGTTCATAATAAATTCAGCAAACCGTGCACGATTCTAACCTTTACATCTGGGATGTAGACTGATACACACTATATGTGATCAGTGGAATGGAAGGATCCCTGACAGTAGCAGCAGCTGAGTGTGTGACTAGATTCAAAATCCTTTATTAATCCCACATCGGGGAAATTCACACTGTTGCAGCAGCAAGGGATAAGAGGAAAAGTAGAACACACAGATTAACACACAATAATAAATATGATTAAAGAGAATAAATATTAAAATAGCTAAATGTATTTACAGTATTGCACGGTCATATTTTTTACTGCACTTTTTATCAGTCCTGATGTGTTCCCATGTGGTCTCCTGGGAGCAGTGTGGACTGTAAAGTCTGACAGCAGCACAGTACCTCTCCACTGGACTACACGGGACATTTCCTTACCTGCAGAACTCCCGATAGTGCAGCTTGTTTTCTCCTTTCTTTCCAAAGAAGTAGGCCTGCAGAGTTGTGTTCACACCCTCGCCTTCCTCCGCTGGTTTCTGTAAACATCCAGGGAATGCTGAAACTCAACTGGCAGATATTACTCTGTATTTAAATGATATTGAAATATCAAAGTCAAGCTACGCTTTCCTTTTAAGGGAACGTGAATACCCACCTCTGTGCTTTCCTGTGCTCTCTTTTTACCTCCAATGATTTTCTTCAGCTTCAGAAAAAGAAAAATTCCAAACAATGTTAGCATTCAACCAGAGGAAGTATGTCAAAATGTTGACCTACGTCCCTCTTCTCTGAGCTATCATAAGAAATGATAAAAAACATAGATATAACATCTATCTAATGAACACACAACAGACACTGGCGCAGATGACAATCCATGCACCTCTTCTCTATGATTGGAAAACTTTAGGCTTTTAGCACCCAGCCACAACATGAGAATACGACACAAGGTGCATGGCGTGCCAACATGCAGCCTACTAGCCTCGGCCAAATCTAGACTACACACATATAGAGGTCTTCTCTCAACACTGCAGAGGCTAAGTCCAGTTGGAACAGAGACACAAATGACATCAACTATATGGACTATAGTGAGGGGCTGACTCAATCAAGATTGTTGCTTCTGCGGGGCTCCACGCAGAGCTTTCTTCGTAGCTTACATAAGTGGCTGGAGGTTTATACTTGCGTCCTTCTGCGTGGTATAGTATAGAATAGCGTGGCTGGCACATGTGTGTGTGTGTGTGTGTGTGTGTGTAGAGCGAGTGAGAGAGTGACAGGGATTATCTTTGACTACTGACTCTAGAGTCATAGTGAGAGAAACAAAGTGTCTCCCCTGTTCTTTCTGACCACGGTGGGACATCTGTAGCAGGAGAAGTTAACCCTTTCCTTGATTTCATGTAGTTTATGGAGAAGAAACAGGAATGGAGTCGGGGGAAATGCAACGCTACCAAGCCACGGTCATGCGGAGCAATCACAGTTGTTGCGACGTGTGGCTACATTTTTTGAGAGGTGCGCAACAGGCTACAGCGTAGCGTCCGTATCTCCACGTACCTACGGCTTTGATTTAACGTACGTAAGTATAAACTAGGCTTCAGGCTGCAGAGGTGCAAACACATGACAGATGGAAACCAGACTAGAGAGTAGCTAGCAGTGCATCTCTCCCTCACCTTCACATGGCGCCATGGTCCATACTTACAACTGTGGCAGCATCAGTGCTTGAGGCAGCATTAAAAGGTGACAATATTTTTTTAAATTTAAATGCACACAACATGAATGAGAATCACAATTCTCTTGCAATGCCCCCCCCCCCAGATTACAGTACTTTCATTATGACACAGTCTGTGTTATGTTCACTACAACATTGTTCAAATTTCACCAACATGAAATGTATCAGATGTCTTACCTTGAGAAATTCCTTTTGGTCCACCTGCGCATTGCCATCTACATCCAGCATTTTGAAAGCTATATGAAATCCTGTACTCGGCTCTGCAACAGTAATGCACAGTCATGGTCAGTCATCTGAATATTATAGAAAAGCTCACGTAAATCCTTGCATTTGGTTAGTAGGGCAAAGTTACATTATGTCAACACAGCCTGGAAAACAGTGCTGAGAAAGAACATTAACACAAATCAGGTCAACGGCTGCTGCACTGAAATGTGCACGTGTGCAGGGGGGCAGGGAGAAAATGCAAAGTCAAGTCACAAAATCACAGGCAAATCCATTCAGCACAATATCACTGAGAGTGGGGGAAGACCATGGAAGGCCCAGAAGTTCATGCAGGGTTTAGGAATCTACTAGTCTGGATTAATGGAGTACACTGTGGAGACTAGGACTCTACTTACTGGTCAGGATAGTCAGCAGGAACAGATACTCTGTGTAGGATATCAAACCTGCAAGACACAAATTAATTATATTTAGGAAATAAGATAACCAACACATATATTAACAGACTTTAAAAACAAATACTCTGCAAACATTCTGATTTCTGGTGTTTTCCTGTTAAGGTCACAAAGGTTTAATTAAACAAGATCCCACAAGTTTGAACTGCAGTCATTAACAGCGTGATCAGATGTGGATAGTCTGAAGCTCCTGTGTGCTCTACTCTGCTGACAGACTCACCATTGTCTCCTATGGATCTGAACAGCTCACTACCAGCCTGAGCTTTAGTGGCAGCCCCCAACATTTGGTTAACTTCCTGCAAAGGCACAAATAAGAAACAGATAACAGCAAAAACGGATGAGTATGCGCTACATGTGCAGTTTGAAACCATTTGTTTAAACAATGTGTTGATGTGGACATACTTTTGTTGTTAAAATTCTTTTCTGCAGCTTTCCTACATGAGAAGAAACATAGCTGTGTTAATATAGCAATAAAAAAGCATAACAAATTACAGCATGAGGCAGGCATCACATGCAGTTTCTTTTTCATGCATCTTGGTTTTATACATCTGAATGTCTGGGGATTTTCATCCCCTGCAGTTCAGTGAACATGATGCACACCTTTATTTTGTCCGTGACTACAGAGGGTTTGTGAGACTTCCTATGATAGCTAATATTGTAAAGACCAATGAACACCCAACAGCTGGTGATGTAGACTGAAGGACACCACCATGATGACTTTTTTCGGGCTAATAGGCCAATAATATATAGAAATCTTTCTATATTCCCAGCGATTAAAATAACTCCAGTATATAGAATTAATCTGGTAATGGAGGTTAGCTGCACTTATGTATGGTTAAATATCTGCTGACATGGTGGCTGCGTGAATTAAAAACAAGTCACCTCTAATACAGTAAAGTCTTGTTTTATGCATTTCAAGTTACATTTGAAATTGACATTTCATGAACCTCAAACCTATATATACTGTATATATAGAATATATTTACATATTACCACTCACAACTCTCTGGATACTGCAGGCAACCTTATTTTAAATCGCCGGATATATATTTTTATATTCAAAGCTCTGCCAAGGTCTGACCTTGTGGCCCAAGCCTTGAGCAAAGACATTTCTTCCAGTTCCAGTCAAGTTATTACATTTACAATCAAACTTATGACGTAAAATCTTCCTCCAGCAACTCTTTTTCTGTCTCTTCTTTGTTGCTGTCACAGTACCACGTCTCTTTTATCCATGGAAGAGTCGTGTTAGAATGAAGAAAGTGGATGTGCAGCAGCAACGCTTCCACTTACTATCAGTTTGTCACTACGTAGCCTCCTTTACATTTCAAGAGAAATGCACTAAGTTGTGATATGGCCTCTCATAGTCTTGGTCTGGTCCTGTCTTCGTACAGGTGACAAATAAAAGGAAAAACCAACATAAAGTATCTGAGTAAAATGTTAGGCAACAAGGAGCCTCATGCAAAGCTTCATGTCTCTGAAGCTGTACTGGAGGGATGAACACAACTGTTCTGAAAACTATAGAGCGCTGTCGGTCCGTCACCTCCTAAAGGTGATCTGATGACTGTGATGGCTATTACATCATTTTCACACTAATCAATTCCTTTCATATTAATCAACATTTCTGTAAATGTGCCAGTGTTAGCCGGTCAGCTAATTTTCAACCGTAGTCCTTTGGTCAGATGATTTTAGACCATGGCAGGAAGAAGCAAAAAACAAACAAAAAATATTAATACAGGTTAAAATACAATGACTTAAGAAAGTTTACACACCCATGCTAAAGTTGATTAAAAAGAGGAATAAAAAAAAAAATTCTTTCAAATACAAATCAAATTAAATACCCTTCACCAGACATAGAGATCGTTATGGGGAACTTTCCACAAGATCATGTCTCAAACATTTATTTATTTACAATACATTATTCATTCACAATGAAAATTGGTGTCCTTTTAAAGGTTGGATTTTCCTAATTTTTTTAAATTAAGGTATTAAGATCAATTGCTGTTTTTAATCAACTTTAGCATGGGTGTGTAAACTTATGTAAGCAACTGTATACATCTAATAATCAAAAAGACACCATACAAACAGTTAGGTCAGAAATGTAAGCTTTTAGCTGCAAAAAGCATCAGGACACTAGCAGAGAATACACATCAACAGTAGCTTGAGTTAATAATATAATATAATATAATATAATATAATATAATATAATATAATATAATATAATATAATATAATATAAGAAGCCAAGCAAGCATCAGGACACATTCATGCAACTCCGACACCATGCCATATCATGCAAAGCAGTACCAAGCAGTAGGGGTGGGAATCCCGATTCGATTTCAAGAAGATACTTTTGCCACAATATTATTGCGATTTTAAACATATTGCAATATTCTGTGATATTTTGCAATTTATAACCTTTTTTCCAACTTATAATTTCTTCCCAATTTCAAATGATGTCCCCAAAAGGAAACTTTGTCAACATCTGTTTTATATAAAAAGATACTATTCTCTGTTTGTTCATATCACTTCAATTGTATTGCTGCAAAATGGGATTGTCAAGCAGCCAATCTGACCAACACATATTTAATAAAAGATACTTGGCGCCTGTGTATCGATACAGTATTGCCACGGAAAATATCACGATACTATGCTGTATCAATTTATTTCCCCCACCCCTAGCAAGCAATAATAAAAACATGTTTTTGTTTTTCCTTTTCATTGTTCACCCATCTTCTGTAGCATAGAATAGTGGCGACTAAGTGGACGGAAGTGGAGCTTACTGTCAACATTTTCCAGCATCACAGAGAACAGGAAGTCTCGCGGGGTCATGTAGGGCTCCTGTTCGTAGACAGCGGAGGCGAACTGGATGAAACGAATCTTCCTGGCAGACAGTTGGGGCGCTGAAGCTTCCTGAAACAGCACGAGGGTCACAAATATCACTGCACACTACTCACTGTTGGCCTGCTTAAAAAAAAACAACACATTTTGTATTTCACTATGTGGAGTGTGTGTGTGACAGCTGGGGGGCGTTAACGTTAGTTGTTAGCAAGCTAGTCCCAAAAGCTAGTCCCAAAAGGCTGACTATTTACGCCCTGTCTGTAGGATAACTGTTCATATGTGGTGCTGCAACACGTATTTAGCAGCATATTTAAACAGACAGACATATGAAAGGTACAATGGTTACACCGTGCGTCTGTTTGCGACCAGCTTCGACGTCGACGACAGAAACTTTTATTATGCGTGTAAAGTTACTCACTTTTGGAACCTCGGCATGAACCGCGAAGGGCAGAGTCCTGTAGCTGGCATGATATTGGTAATAACAGATAACCCCAGTTCCGATAACAGACCCTAAAACACCAGGTCCGACAGCACGGCGCAGTGAGAAAGTTTTCAGAGACTGAGGTCTCCTCAAAATATTCCTCAACACGGTGACTACCCTTCCGCAGCTGGCCATTTTTTTAGGAAGCTATCTATAAACGAAAAACTCCAAAGGCCAGGCTTCCGTAGCTGCGTACTGTATGTGGGCAGGGCCACGCCCCCCATGTATGACGTGTTGCACTCAGTTCCGGAAAGACCATATTTGTCCATATGTAAATCCACAGAATAGATGAAGGTAAAGACAAGCTGACGAATCTGACATTGGGAACTACGTGATCCAAACTAAACTTCAGGACAGAGCAGATTAATGTAATTTGGGCTTTATGTTACATCATCACACCCTGCCAGCTACCTATAGACATATTCGCTGTACCATATTTGGTTATTTTCATTAACAGTGTCCCAAATATGATCTGTTTGCATCCAAAGGACTTATAGTACATGTAAAGGCACTGTTTAGGAACTCTCCTACTGACTCAGGAAAAAACCCAGTCCTGAACACTTCTCTGCAGTGTGACACAATACATTGTGTACTGTAAATCTGCTTTGGAAAGAGTTCAGTGCTTTTTGACCATGTGTAATGATTCACACACACAGAGCAGGAAATCAGTCCTATTAACCCACACAGAGAAATGCTTTTCAAATGTAACTTTGGATTTTGACTAATGTTTGACACAAGTAAAAACATTTTGTCACATTTCTTAAAGCTTAAGTGTGTAACTTTTTGATATTAATGAACGTCCGTTATGTTCAAGCCATTACCTAATTAGCTGCTACAAAGCTAATTAAGACTATCAGCTCCACATAACTTTCTCTGGATATCTCAGTATGGCTATGTTCAGAAGATTGTGACTTTGTGCTCAGAAATTTGGGTAAAGATAATGACCTCCATCATGTTTTTTTAATCCTCCGTGTTCTCCTTGGCTAATAGCAACTGTGTGAAGCAGGGGTGGGGGTTGTATCAGGTGGACGTGCCGACAGTTTTGTTGTTATTACTTATAATTCCTCATGACAGAAACTATGCACCATAGCTTTAAACTAGCAGAAAAGTCATCCTATCTCCTTCAGGATTTAGGAGAGCTGCGGAGGTCTGCATGTCATATACTACTTGGACTTAATGTTCCATGGCACCCCTTTGGGTAATACTGTGTACAATATTACTGAAAATGACAGAACACAGTGGAAAGATTCTGTAGATCAACATATTTTGGTCAAATAACAAATCATCTCAGGAGTCTTTTCAGTTTTCAAAAGTTATTTTACATGCTTAGAATAAGTGTGACGTTATAAAGCGTCCGTCACTGGCCATGCTACAGACCTACAGAGGGGAAAAAAGACAATGGCAAAGTTATGGGATGAACTGCATTTATGAGACAATACCATATTTCAAATTTACACAGACAGCTATTGGCAAATGTTATTAAATTCAACACATAATTCAAATGTACATTCATAAATACACACATCAAGTTGTGCAGAATTTGTGCTACATGTATGTATGTTTTTGTGTATTATTATGGAATAAACCCTGCATCACCACCACTGTCTAACACTGTGCACGGGGCTTTGCTTCAGTGCAAAACAAAAGTAGCATGAACCCCTTTATTTTTACTCAGATAAATTATTCACACGTCCACTCACACTTGATTTAAAACTGCACGTACATAGCTCGGATGAGATTCTGCATTTTCATTGGTCGCTATAAGCAAGCCATAAATAGAGCAGAATATTCTTTTTTGCGTCATACCGGTTTCTGTATGTTCAGAAGGCGGCGGGGGGAATCTGAAGCCTTCAGATACCTGCTTGACATGGACACAGTTTAGAAAAATAACAGGCCTTCAAGTGATTTGCCCCAATGAGTCAGTCCTGCAGTCGTGTAGAGGATCAGTTGAGTGTGTTTACATTTCAATGTCATACTTTACTGTATGTTTCTATTATATCTGGCCTCCCAAATTTCTTCCATATGGTTGGAACCTCCAAGGCTTTATCATATATGGAGCTGATGTACCATCAATGCTAATCAACGCTGCTGCCTCTCCATGATGATAATGCTGTCTTTTAAGCTGGAATCTTCATCTTCATGGATACTGAGAAACAGATGTTGTAAAAATTGGGGGCTCAGCCCAAAGGTAAGTGGGTCCAGGGGCATGCTTCCTTGGGCAAGATTTCCCCATTTACAGCGGCTATAAGCACTTCTTTTCAAGCCATTTAAAAAAACAGACTGCCTAAAAATCTATACGTCATTTGGGAAAAACGTGATAGTTAGAAAGAAAAGATTCAACATAAATTGATAGATTTTCACTCCTGCCGCCTAAAAAAAAGGCAAAAACGGCCTGATGTGTCTATTTATAAGTAAGAACAACAAAGGTAGGGTAGGAATTTGGTGTACAGCGAACAGCATCACTAATCTTGAAACCCTCCTGTTGTCTTTGGGTCAAATTTGACCCCTTTTAAAAATGTCTATATCAGAAATATGGCATTATGGATATGGCATATCCAAATTACCACAAAAAAGGATGGATTCCATGCAACGCTCTTTGCAAATAATATTGGGTGAAAATTGAAATGGTTTCAAATCAGCAGCCTGACCAAACTCATCCACTCAACATACGGTCCTCTGATCTTAACTATTAGTCAAAATAATTTATAATTTCTGCTTTATTAACTCAAATATTAGGTATAATTCTACACAAATGAGGGTTATTGACCATGGATTCCAAAAAGCTAAAACTAGTGGTAGTAAGATGGTGTTAGTGAAATAAAAATAAAAATAATGCATTGAAAATGTCAAATATCGAAAAAAGGGTAAAAAAAAAGTTAACATTTTTTACCCAGGAGGACAACAGAAGGGTTAAAGGAGAATTCTGATGGATGTAGCTCTGTGTTTTTTTTTAATTTTTAGTGCTGTCAGTAGCGAAACAAATGAAACCAATCGGTAAAGTCTACACCGAGTTATCCTCCTGCTAGAGTTAGCACACAACAGGCTTAAACAGGGCAAGTTTTTAACATGTTTTTAGCCTCTTAACATGTTCAAAATGTCATTAGCAGTGTCATTACCAGAGTTCACAGAATGAATGGCAATATTTCCCCAGTAATACAACTTTTGCTTCATTGATTTGCTGGGCCCAGTCAAAGAGAATGAGCTTTTTTAAAGTTTAAAGTTTAAGTTTTAAGTTTAAAGTTATTTTAAATCCCTCAAATATTCAGGGCTTTTATGAAAACATTCAGGGTTTCTTATTATTGTTATTTTTCTCTCCACCCCTACTGAGAGAGCTGAAGCAAAAGTTGATTATCAGGTTCAAGAATGCACAATTGAGTAGAAAAGCGCTCAGCTTGTAGTTGAAACCAATGTGAGGAACAATCAGGTGTGTGTGTGTGTGTGTGTGTGTGTGTGTGTGTGTCCACATCAATTGCACATCAAGTTTGCATCAGCAGGTTTGGAGGTTTATTTAATGTCATAGCAGCAAGTTGTAATGTAAAGTAACAATGACATACACACTTGTAAGACCATCAATGAAGGAAACAAAGTTTGCACAATATTTTTTTTCTTCAGTCACGGTTTATGCTGCCTATTTAATTTTGACTGTTCTGTTATAACATAGTGGGGGGGGGGGGAATCCCCCGTGGGTCTCAAAAAAGTGATGGGAAGCAAACACGTAAAAAAACGCACATGGTTATGCGGGCTAAATATCTGCCATGAGCAAGGAATCAGAACAATTACAGCCACACGAAAATACTATAGCTCCTATTTCAATGATAAAAAATATGTATTGCAATGACAGGCTGACTGTCGTTACTCAATCACCAGTGGTTTTCTCTTCTGAACCTCTGTTTCAGCCAACTGCATGACATGGCACTTATGTAAAAAAACAAACAGTGACTGACAAATGAAGATAACATTCACACCACACAGCTTATCTATTCTCATTCGACTCATTTGAAGCCTGCAGTGATACAGAGAGATACAGCGCACTGTCACTACAATCCTTAAATACTGCTGCATCTGAGATATACTTTTGGTGTTTTTATAGAAAGAAAAACACACATTTAAGGTGCACTTTGACAGGATGGATAATGGAAAAACACTGTAAGAAAGTCTGAGCTGCTGCCTGTGTTTTACTGCACCCTGCATGTGTATTTACTCCGTTGTCTTTAATGTGAGTGCAATGTGTCAAGACGGCTACATTTTACTGACATTAATGAAACTTTTAATTGTACTGAATATGTAAAAGATAACTGACATACATGACAATCAAGACGTGGACTAATGTCTGTTCATCTCTGTGATCACAGCATACTGTACTTGAGTTTAATCACCAATAATTTGATTATTCAGAGCAGCATGTACTGAACTACCCAGGCTAGTTGGTTTTTATCACATCTGTATATATATATATATATATAGATATACTGTATATATATATATATATAAATTTAGCACACCTCTCACAGACACACTGACTACTCAATCAGCTTTTAATACAGGTTCTTATTGGGGCTGCGGCGCAACTCCTGAATCTGATATGAATACATATTGGCATATAAAAAATACAACAAGCATACAGTATGTCCTGCTGCTCTTACCTGGTAAAAGGTGTTTCATACAACTACATACTGGTGTACGTATATATACACTATGATTTTTAATAGTGTCTCCTAATTTGCATATTTTCCATTTAAATGTCGTAAACATTAATATATTTGAGTGACGATTGTTTTTATTGGTGGATTAATACAAATGTTTTAATTTTACCCATTTCAGTTCAGAGTATTGTTTTATTAGAGCACAGGATTTATTGGTATACATACAAAGATAGGTATATACAATTCATGACTTGACAGTTTTACATTTAACTTGCCTTAGATGGAGAGATTCCAATCAGTTTGAACTTCAAATGAAAGACACGGTACAGAGAGGCTTTCCTCTCAGTGAACTGCTTCAGGGTTTTACAATTTGGGGCACCACAAACTCTGTAGTGATTGAACATTTCACTGCTGAAATCAATACATTCTGTGGAAAATAAATTGCAGTAATACAGTACAAACAGCAGAGGGGCCATTTGGCTTCTTAATTCATATTACAGATTAAGGAGTAGTCACTTCTCAGGTATATCTCTCCCCCCCCCCCCACCCCACAAAAAAAACATCCCTTTCTCTTCTCATGCTTACTGACAAACCTACTTTGTCAAACTTACCTATGGATTTTCCGAAGTGGACCATGATAGTAAAATACTTTTTTTTTTTCCACCACTCACATTAAATTATTGCAATTCCAATATTGCCCAACTTATTTCAAGAACATCAAAATAAAGGCAAGTTTAACAGGTGCACTAATAATAGACTTTTTCATGCAATGTTCAGATTTTTGTCATGTATACAAAGGCATTGTGTCACATAGGCTTAGTATTACTTTGAGCATTGCCACTTTGAACACACCTTGGATTAGAATTTGATGGAAAGCTTTTTTTTTGACATGGATCATTGTGGACAAAAAAATAACAATAATAAGAAAAAGGAAAAGCGGAAACTAAACCGTAGAACTGTGTATTCATTGACACCAATGAAGTCAGGTGGGTAACACCAGCATTCCATTATATTAACATGATTCAAAGCTAGCCATGTGATGGGATTAAATGTCGTTATGATTAGTATACAGATGTGTCAAGTGTCTAAGGTGCACAACTGCCCGGAGTACGCTTACGTGAATGTGACAAATCATAGAGTTCACATTTGCAATTATTTCTTGTTTCCTTTTCCCCGTTTCTCTCTTTAACAAAGAGAAGAAATAAAAAAGTATATTGCTTCAAAAAACTTTTTTTTTTTTTTTTTGATATTGTGAAACGTTTCATTCACCTCTTTTCGGGTTTGTCTACCTAGACAAGAGCATTACATTATCAGTCAAAGATACATACAGAAAGATGCTGTGAATCCAAGAGATTAAACGATCAACAATGGGGACGTGACAGTGACTAATTCCTGGGACCACTTGTTGGGAGTCTGTCGGGCCGACCTCCTATCTACCAGCAGGTGGGCACAATGCAAGCACTGATGGGTGAAGGGGAGGGGCTGAGAGATTAGTCCGTCACAGTAACAATAGTCAGTCCAAGGACCGTGGACCTCAGTGTGTTCCAGCTCTGTTACTGAGGCTCAGCAAAACCTAGCTGCACATGCTCTCCATCCATCCCTCCCTCCCACCCACCGCCTCCTACGCCTTTTGTCAGTGAGTAATGTTGAAAAACACAAAAGGGGGCTTCTCATTTGCTCTTTCCAGACGTGCTGGAGCCCCCTGCCCCACCCTCCATTTTGTCGGCAATTTCGGACGTGTCTAACTTTTCCGAGCCATCCCCTTTCTCTGACCTCTCCTTCTCAGACCTCTCCTCCCCTTCGGCGAGCTCGGACCTCTCGGACCTGGCGTCTGCGTCCCCCTCCGACTTCTCCTTCCTCTCCGAGTGGTCGGGGTCCATGGACGAGGTTCCTGGCTTGTCCCACGTGCCCATGGCCTCGTGCTCAGCTATGCAGGTGGTGATGTTTGAAGTCCAAGCCTTCAGGTCCTCCTACAGAGACAAGCAAATGACATGTCAAGGAGTCTCTTTGTTTTGTAATCTTTCTCTTTTGCATGTTTTTCATATTGGGTTTTGGAACTTTTACACCATTTCATCATTACACAAAATGTAGCCTGCAATAAAGAAGAGAAACCAATTCCAACTGTTGAAATTCCACTTAGTAAATCAAAGGCGTACACACTGACTCCTGGCTGGGTGGACAGAGATGGGACATGTTTCCAGAACACATAAAGCCATAATTAAAATAACTACGACCATGAAAGAGTGTTGTACTTTCACCCATTTGTGTTTTTGTGCTGCTCTCTCAGTGTCTTATAGTTCACTTTCATAAATCAACCCCACCAGTTAGTAAATGAAAGGATTCCCCAACCTAGGGCTCAGGAACCATCTGAGATCAATCTGATGACTACTGGGGCAGGAACCAAGAAAGAAAGTTCTGCAACAAAGATCTTTTAATTTTTAGCCTTTTTTTCTAAACTTTGAACTGAATTTAAATCGTTGGACCTCAAACTGTCATTAAAATGTCACTATCTGAGAAGTCGTTAGGGACATGTCTTTTTAGTAGAACTGCTATCAACTCATAGATATAGTATTCTAAAATCCTAATCTAAAAGATAACTCAGAACTATCTGTAAAATAGGAAGGAATGTCCGATTTTAACCCAAACCATGATCTTTTTCTAAGTAGTTTTTTGTGGCCAAACAAAACCAAACTGCAGCCGTGACAATTTTCTTTTTACCTTTATGAACATCACGTTCACCGTCACATGCATAAATGGAAGTGAACTAACGTCTGACTTTATTGTTCATACCCCAAGGTCTCCTGACTCACGGTCAATCAAAGTAATGCAGTCCTTTGGGAAGGAGTTTGCACTTGAATGTTGAGTATTCTTTTTTCCCAGTTTTCACCATACCTGTATAGACTATTTTCTGTTTTTTTGTCTGCATGTAAGCACAATGCTATCGTGCTACTTGACCATGCTCTAGTCCCGCAAACATCTATTTTAATAATTCCATTAGTGTGCAAGCTCTGTGGCATCTAAACATGTGCTTTCTCACAAATGAGGATTGTATGGACTTTGTCTTATAGCAAATTGACCTTTCTGTGAGTCTAACCATGGCTTCAATGTTCTCATGTGGGAGACGTTGATGGCTATATTAGAGGATAACTAATTTTATACACAGGGCTATGAATTAGAATTAGGAAGGAAAAGCTAAACCAAGCTGGCACAACAAATTTCTCAGCTTGATAATACTGGATGTATGCTGCCTCTCAATGCCCTGATGTATACAAAGAGCAGTTGTTGCTACAGGCAGAGTTTAATGTTCTTACAACACATCCCTCTACTGAGCTCCTGCTTCAGGCGGATCAAAGCTTTCTGAACACAGCAATAAGGCCAGGAAACTACTGGCGCACCAGTCACTTCAGGCATCGTCTTCCCATGAAATCCCCCAGAAAACTAGTTTAGGTATAATGACAGATCCTTTGGAAATTAATTAGGTATTTAACCCTCATGTTGTCCTCGGGTCAAACTGACCCGTTTTCCTATATCAATGTTCTTTTTAATTCCCCAAAATAACATGATTGATTCCACACAACGCTCTTTGGCAAGTACAAATCTCTACTTTCATTCATTTTGGGGTGTATTAATGTGTTATTGTTGTCTTATTTTGTCTTATTGTTTGTCTTATTGTTGTCTTATAAAAAACAATTGAAGTGTTTTTGAAATAGTATTGAGTAAAAGTTGACATATTTCAGTCTGTGATTATCCATCAACATCCATTCTTTTAATTTTAGTGTGAATAATTCCTAATTTCTGCTTTTCTAACTCAAACATTAGGTATAACTTCCTATAAATGAGGTTTATTGACCATAAATTCCAAAAATATCTGTAAAACTAAAGTTAATAAGTTAGTTACGTATTCAAAAAAGTAACAAAGCGTCAACAATGTTGAAAAAAGGGACAAAAACATAAGAAAAAGTTTTGACAAGAAGACAACACAAGGGTTAAGGAAGCTAAGATGTGTCTTTCCTCATCTTATCCTAATTCTAACCCTCCAACTTAATTTTTTGATGGAGTAGATATCCCTTCTATTGAACAAACTGTAGCTAATATTGAGTATAGAGAAACAAATCACTATTGAAGAACTAAATGCTGCTATGGCATCTATTCAAAGTGGGAAGAGGTCAGGACCAGAGGGTCATCTGTCTTTAGTTTTATAAAAAAAAGTTAACTATTAACTGACCCCCCCTTTTACAAATCATTTAATTCTGATTGCCTTTCCCAAACTCTTACTAAAGCTCTCAATGAAAAAAGAAACCTTTAGCCTGTACCTCTTAACGGCTAATAACAACCTTACATTATTGTCAAAACTGGTGGCTTTATGGCTGAAATCTATCATCCCATCTTTTATTTCACCAGATACAGAAAACACTCATGACAGAGTAGAATGGGACTACCTCTTTACACAGAAATGTGGCTTTGATAAAGTCTTTTATTTCATAGGTTAAGCTGTTCTATCACTGCAAGCTTCAATTAGCACGAACAATATTCACTCTGAATATTTTTGTCTTTATTGCTTCACTACATGGTTGCCCTTTCAATCCCCTACTATTTGCAACTGCCATTGAACCCTTGTCAGTCTAACCCTCATATTAAAGAACAGAACTGAAGGTCTCTCTTTATGCAGATGACTAGGTTTTATACACTTCAACTTGCATGGTTCTGTTTCATCTGCCCTGGCCACTCTTCAATCATTTGGTCAAATCTCAGAGTTATTAATGGATTTTTAAATAAAAGGAAAATATCTCCCCATCTGCAGTGAACTATTCTTCACAGAACCTACCCTTTAAGGGGGTCCAGCATAGCTTTACAGATCTTGTTTCATTTATTAGATGGAATAAGGGGGTCCCAGACTGTGTGAACTATATTTGCAGACCTCAGTCACTCGGAAGGATGGCGTCAGGTTTTATTTTTGGGCTAGCAACATCAGGATTTTAACTGTATGACGCCTTCGATCCCCCCTGCCCCAATGTGCCTTTTGTGACTTTTCTACCTGGGGAACCAGTGGGGCCGACAGATAATGGAGCTCTATAGCAGAAAGGATAAAGATATATCAGCCTTTTGATACACACACAATACTTGTTACATCATCGGTTTTGGCCTTTTAATAAGTTTTGTTGACAAAATCACCAGACTTTTCCTTTGACATTACAAAATATGTGTCTGCAGCAAACCTAAATCCTAGGTTTATTTCTTAATGTGTAGACATCTCTTATTGGCCCGTAGAAGGTCTTTAGACAGAAGGTCTAAGGTAAGGAAAGTGGACTATGTCCTAATGTCTGCTCGTCTTTAACATGCCTCAAATATAAATATTCTTACCTCATCTTTTGCATGGAATGCAAAGTTGATTCCATCGTTTATTCTGTTGCAGAAAAAAATCAACAATGATTGTCAGTTTCTCATGCACTGCAATGCCATTTTTATGACTAATGAATATTAATATTGCACATGTTTAGTATTCTGTGCTTTGAAATCTGATGAAATAGTGAATAATTACTTTTTTAAATGAAAAACCGCATTACACTTAAAAATCCCTCAGTAAAATTAGAATTTCAAATCACAATTTCTGCCATTAATATTTGCCAAAATAGAAAAGCTCTTACTGAAGAATGAAGACATTCTTCTTCTTCTTGTATCCCATTGAAGGATCGAATGTGCAGTTACTAAGGTCTACAGGAGGCTCTTCATTGTATGTCGTGGTGTGGTTCCGAGCATCCTTGTAGAAGGTCAGCTGTCCCTCTTTCAGCACACAATATACGTTCACCCAGGACTTGCTGTCAAATTAAAACGAGACAAGAAGCAGATGTTAACACATTAAGATTGAATACATGTCTGGACATAACTTGGGCCAGTTGGATGTATTATGATGTAATAAAGGAGACCTATTTTACTCATTTTCAAGTTCATACTTGTATTTTGTGTTTGCACTAAGACATGTTTACATGATTAAATGTTTTAAAAGAAAGTTTTGTGGCCATGGCTGCTGCACCTGTATTTACTGAGATGCTCTGTTCCTAGATTAGGGAAAGATTAACATTTGCAAAAAAGACTTTAGGTTTCCTTGACGAAGCTACATGTAGCAGTGTATGTAATGTAGACACTGCGATAGTGTGCCTGCCTTGAGCAGATAATCATAAAACTGGCCCATATGATGTCATTCCCAGCAAAGAGTAGAAAAACTGTTAAAACCAGAGCGTTCCGAACATTATAAAATCTGATGGTGTTAGGATTTAAAGCTTTGAGCATGTTTAATATGAACATCTGACATTGTAACATTATATATGTGACAGAAAATACGGAGAAGCACATAGATCTCCTTTCAAGATGGACACAACACCTAACAATAATTTAATTGTGTTTCCAGTTGACTCATTTAAAATCATCATCTTGTAGAAGGGGTCAAAAATATGCATTTAGTTGCTACATACATGATATTGTGCTGGAAGCTAGGGCTGCTCAATTATGGAAAAAAATATAATCACAATTATTTCGTCCAATATTGAAATCACGATAATTTAACACGATTACTCGTTGACTTCTGGAAAGATTTCACAACTTTTGAACTTAAAAAACAGTGGAAAAAATTGACAGTAAAAACACACAACTGTAAAATTTGCCTTAATACTTTTCCTATTTACACTTTATTTTTTCATTCAGAACAGAAAATAAGAGTTTACTTGCAAAAATGAGAAACAAAAATGAGATGAATAATTGTTTTTCTCAATTTAGTCTGTTTTTGTGATCACTGGGAGCCAAAATCATAATCACGATAAAATTTTGATCAATTGCATAGCCCTACTGTAAGCTGCTATTATGGGGAAAAAGTCAACATCCCCACCAGATGATGATCCATGTAGTGGACATGTAAGTACACAGCATTGCTCTTGTGTTGCAGTGAAGAGCTAGTAAGCCAGATTCAAATAAATATTAGGAAAGAGATTCTGATGTCAGTCTAACTCTGACAACATCCAGAGTCAACTTCCACACAGTGGGGAAATACATTATAGTGGTTGTGCTAGTTGTGACCAGAGCTTTTATCAACCTAACTCCACAAATTACTAATGATGGCCATGAATGAAGCTTTGTGAACCAGTGTATTTATTTTCTGAGCCCACTAGATGGCGCTCTTGGTTTCAAGAGAAAGACCTAAGGCATTGCAATTCAGTGTATTCTCAACCCTTTGTTGAACAGAGAACGCCATCTAGAGCTCTGAAAATAAAGCCACTGGTTCACAAAGCTTCATTGGGCCATCACCACAAATTACTCTAGTTCATAATGCACTCATTGGCCCTAAAAATAAAGACTAGTCACTAATGTAAGCTAAGCTAGTTAACTCTTGTGTTGTCCTCGGGTCAAATTGACCCGTTTTCCTATTTCAATGTTCTTTTTAACTACCTAATTGTAAATACTCAAAATAACATGATTGATTCCACACAATCAATAATAATGTTAGTCTAAATAATTCCTAATTTCTGCTTTTCTAACTCAAACATTAGGTATAATTTCCCATAAATTAGGTTTATTGACCATAAATTCAAAAAATAACTGTAAAACTAAATAAGTTAGTGTTACGTAGTGTTGAAAACATCAAAAAAGTGACAAACATTCAAAAAAAGTGTCAAAAGTGTTAAACACATCGATAAAAAACATCAACAAAAGTGTTGATTTTCAATTTTTACAGGTTAAGACTTGCTTTCACATGCAACACTTGCATGTTATGTTAGAGCAGATAAATACAGTTTTATCCATTCCTTACACTTTTATGTTTTTGGAAGGACAGCTCTAAACATTTTTAAGGGTGACTATCACTGGACACTGCTTCAGCAAGTGGAGAAATCCAAAGCTTGACACGCCTATTTACAGTTGCTATGATTGGACAAGCGCTGTTAAAGGGGTTTAGGGTTAGGGACTAGGGTTACGATGAATTGTAAGCTATGTCTCTTGTATGATTTTTATCAGTAGTGGTTGTACCTGTTTGGGCTTCTCTGCTGAGCTTCAAGGTCAGATGTGGTGGCCTTTTTGCGGTAGAGGAAGCCTTCGTTGTGGGCAGTGTGTGAAGGCGGCTGAGGTGTCGTTGGGGCACCGGTAGCTGGAGCTGAGCGAGAACGTCGTGTCTCCTCAGGCTCCTTTGGACGGGGCCTCCTCCTTGGTTTGGGGCGGTCTCGCGCACGAGGGCGTCCGTCAAAACGAGTCACAGGTGCTGAGAGGCTGCTTCCAGGGCGATAAGGATCTCCTCGTGCCTGAGAAAGAAGAATAAAAAGAATGTGACAACAATTCACACAAGAATGAACATACACAACACTGGTGTGATATATACTGTATTTAATTTAACTCACATTTGCTGCCTCTCTTTCCTGGACCTGTTCTACAATCTCTGCCATAGTAGATCTCTTCTCCCTGCAGTGACAACAGATATGAGTCACCCAAACAGAAAACATCATTACGTGACCTTAAAATGAATTAGGATCACACTGGACAGTGCTGATTAGGCACATTTTGTAAATATCATTTGAATTTTACTGTCGCCAGAACAGTTCATCCACATACCCTGAGCGTTTGTCAGATCCCTCTTTTACAGAGCCCTCCAGGTCACTCGAGTCCTGTCTCTGCAGCCTCTGCTTGCTGCTCCCCTCCTGTTCGCTGGACGACTGCCTCTCCAGGCGCCTCCGGTAGCGCTCCTGACGCACAATCAGTGGCAGTTCGTTCAGCCTGGCCTGGATCTCTTGTTCGCTGGAGGTCTGTCTACCCAGCTTGTACTCCCTTTCTCGCCTGAGATGGTCCATCTGAGGATCAGAGCGGCTGCCCCGGGGATCCCTCTGCAGACGGCCGTGGAGGAGCTCCAGCCCTGACTCTGGCCCCACCATGTCTGCCATTGGGATGTCCCCAAACTGTTCCCGCTGCACTCTGCTGGCTTCTAGAAGGGGGTTTACAGCCTTGTGGATGTGGTTGATCCTGGGTTGCATAAAGTCAGCTTTCAGGTGCTGCCATGCATATGCCATTTTAGGGTCCATGATGCCACCACTCTGCACCAGGTATCCAGAACTGCCCAGACTTCCACTGCTGTAATGATTTTGTGCCAGAAAGCCTGAGCTACCCAATCCCCCACTGCTCTGATAATTCTGCGCTAGGTATCCAGAACTCACCACATTAGGCTGTTGTGCTAAATACCCAGTGCTCCCCATATTAGGCTGTTGTGCCAAATACCCAGTACTCCCCGTATTAGGCTGTTGTGCCAAATACCCAGTGCTCCCCGTATTAGGCTGTTGTGCCAAATACCCAGTGCTGCCCATATTAGGCTGTTGTGCCAAATATCCTGTACTTCCTAAATTAGGTTGATGTCCCAAGTATCCAGAACTACCCATATTTTGTTGAGACAGAAAGCCAGGGCTTCCGATACCTCCGCTGCTTGGCTGCTGAGCTATGTTACCTGAACTTCCTAACCTGCCACTGCCTAGATGGTTTTGCGTACCACCCACACACCCAGTAGTCAGCCCAAAGTACCCAGAGCTCTCTGCACTGCCAGCGGTTTGATGGTTTATCCCAAGGTAAGTAGAAGTGTCTGCTCCACCACTTTGGGAGGTCAGTGCCGAGAAACCGGAATCACTTCCACCTCCGGCCGCCTGGTGGTTCATCCCAAGGTACGAGGAGCTCACCAGCTTCCCACTGCAATGCTGTTCCAGTCCTTGGTAGCCTGATCCATTTATAACTGGCTTGTAGCTGGCTAGAGATGAGGACAACCTCTGGGTTGAAGGGGTGGCACCCAGATCCAGCCTGGTCTGTAAGGGTTTGGGTTCTACATGTGCCTGTACCGTCTGCCTCAAGAAAGATGAGGTAGCACTTGTTGCGGGAACACTGGGAGTCAGACATGATAATGGGAACATCCTTCGGCTGGAGAGTGGGGTTGTCTTTTTCTCCTCCTCTTTTTTCTTCTCAGCCTAAAGAGAGAGTTAACTAAATAACTAATAGCACTACTTAAACCCAAATAAAACCAGAAATCAAAGACGGGTCCAGTAAAATGGGGGATAAGTTATCAGGAATTATTTGCTCATTTCAAAACTGTCTCTTATTGCCTACTAAGCAATGAAGCATGAAAGGCAGATGGGGTGCAGTGAATAAGGGTACACAACATGCAGTAAACGTCATGGGACTGATTCAAGCCCATAACGGTGCAACCTCATGGCATGCGCCCATGCCTGCTAAGCAAACACAACATCCCAAGGTCACATTTTTTTCCTGTAGCAGCATTAAATTGTGACTCCACCAAACTGATTAAACATTTATCTACAGTCAAGCTTACTGCGGAAAGCTGGCGGAGAGAGCTGAAGCGTTCTTTCCAGGTTACAGCAGCCTTGCGGAAGGCCTCGTGGCGAAGGATGAGTTGCTCAACCTCGTCTGTTTGCGCCTGGGCCCCTCCTCCCTCTGGCTCCTTGGAGGTGATCAGCGGCTCCTTGGCCTTCAGCCAGGCTTCCGCCTTTACCGTCTCCTGGGCAAACTGGAAATGTTCCTGCTCTGGAGGTGACAGCAAGCCAACAGCATGGTTACACCAATGCACACGCCAGTAGAAATCCATTACATGCTTGTGTACATTATGGTGATATTTCAGTCATGTTCAGAGTATAATGTTAGTGCAAACAATAAGATTCATACATGATTCATGATAAAAGGACAAAGTGGGAAAAACATTTATAGGTTTGACCCATTTGACATTTAACATAGTGTTATGTTAAGAGTTGCTTCTGCTCTCATGTAGTCATCTAGGAGTTACTCACTGCGCTGTAACCTTTCCTGGTGTCTGTCCCATTTTTCAACAAGATCCCTCTGCTTAGCCAGAAGACTGTCCAGCTTCTCTTTTATCTGTGGTGACAGACAGATTGCAGTCATGACCACAACAACCCAACAACATATAGCTGAGTCAAGTCATTTTATGGTTAAAAATGATTTTGTGACATAGAGACAGCGCAATCCCAACCCAAACTCTCCATTGACTTGTATTGCGTGACTGTGGCTCCTTGCCTGTCTGCTAGCTAACAGAAAAATGCCTAAAAGCTGCTGCGTTGTGATGTGAACATGGAAATAATCCATAGCACAAGTTTTTATAAGCTGTTGAACCAAAAACTGAGCTTTTATGTAGACAAAAGTGGATACAGCAGGGAAAAATAAGCAAGACGGACAAGAAGACTGTGGGATTCTTCTGACACTAAGTTAATGTTAAAGGTGCTGTAGGTAGGATTGCTAAGATCCAAGACTTGAATTTGAACATCAACAACTTTTCAGTCCACCCCCCCCCCTTTCTGCTAAAACCCAAATGGTCTCCTAAGCCCCTCCCCCCACAAGGGAGAATGAATGCGTGTGCCTGAGCAGTGATTGACACGCAGTTAGACACCCTCCCCCGGCCCTGACTGGTGCATCTGAACAGGGAGCTGTGGATTTTTGCAAATCGCACTACAGGCTATCGGTGGAGCCAGAGGAGCCAGATTTTCTTTTAAATGACCTGCTTCATGTAGTTTTACACGAATATGGGATCAGCAAATATGACAGAGTCTACAGTTTTATAAGTCTTACCTACTGCACCTTTAAGCTGTTGAGTGTGCACTGTGCAGCAAGCATTTTGTTACCAAGTCAAATAGCTAAATGTCAGTGTTAATGCTAGTGCTAATTATATTGCTGTAAGTAAAACTGAAGCATTTTTGTACATAGTATGCAACTTGTGTTATAGGGGAATGTGGACAAATCAGAATGCTATAGTATTAAATTTACATGTGTAATTAGCTTGCTAATACATAGCTGAAATTAGCTTACTAACAGCTAACTTGCCTTCTCTGGTAGACATTGGTTGCTAAAATAATCATTTTGGCATGGTTAAATCTGATGTGCTTGGCTAAATACAAGCACTTTAGTATTTCAGTTGTATATTAGTTGCATATCGTGGCGCCCATTGTTTAACCCTGCGGTGGGTGTGGCATTCAGAGTATGATAAGATGTGCTGTGTTGGACTGTTTGTTAGCCTGACCTCCTCTGATGCAGGGTTGCCTGCAGCTATAAGGATCTTGCCCAGATCTGCACATTGCTGTATGGTCTTGCTGCGGCCATCTACTTTAGCTTTCAGATCCTGATGTTGTTTCATCATCACTTCCAGAGCCGTCAAATCCCTAACGAGGAATAGATCAGATTATTCAGGTTAAATAAAGCAAAAAAGTGGATCCTCATTCCTGCAGAGAGTAACATGTTAGTTTTATGCTTAAGTTGAAATACTGTGATACAGTACAGGTGCTAATATGATGAATGAGGTATAAAAGGATGAATAATAATGATTTTGGTGATTCCCTGACTTTTCCTGTAGCACCAGCAGAACAATCTTACACTGTCCTCACACAAAGACAATGTAATACTTGCATGCACACAACATGAGAAACCCTTCTGATTGGCTATAGGTTGCCAAATATGTTGCTGACAACACCCTCAGGACAACTGGACAACTATTATATTTACTCCACCACGACTACTCAAGATCAAACCCACATTTCTAGATGCTCTAAGTCCTGCTTTTGAACCCTCCTGTTGTCCTCGGTCAAATTTGACCCCTTTAAAAAAGGTCTATATCTGAAATATGGGTTTCTTTTTAACCAAATAACTACAAAAAAATGGATTGGATTCCTTACAACGCTCTTTGCCGATACAATTTATCACTTTCATTCCTCTGATCTTAACTATTAGTCAAAATATATCATAATTTTAGCTTTTTTAACTCAAATATTAGGTATAATTCTATATAAATGAGGGTTATTGACCATGGATTCCAAAAAGTAGTGTAAATATATATAGGTGGTGTTAGTGAAAAGTAAAAAAAAAGTCTGAAAAATGGACAAAAATGACAAACACAAGGGTTAAAAGATTATTTTTGGGGCATTTCACCTTTTATCTCTGAAAGTACAGTGGAGACATTGACTGGAAGGCCCTCTTTAGGGGGGCTCAATTTATTTATAATAAAAATCAATTTTAGAGCTTCAAGTTAGAGTTTGCAAACTAGTCTGTTAGTGACAGAGGACAAACAATGTTGAAAGAAACAGGTTTAATATCCTGTGTCGCTGTCGCTACACCTTTAGCCCAGTCAAGGAAAGTTAAAAAATAAATAGAAATAACCTCATAATCAATTAATTTGATTCTGGTAGTCTGTAAAGGGACTTTCGTAGTTTTGTCATGTTTCATGTTTCAAATATTTTGGATTTATCCTCTGTTATAATAATAAGCCATTTATTAAGCAAAAATGTATTGTAAAATACATTGTAAAACCTAAACCACTGGTTCCAAAGTAGGGTCCTTGAGGAGGTTCAGGGGGTCCACAGCAAAAGGTGGAATCATTTATTTTCACTATAATTCCATTCATATGTAACACAATGGCCATAACACTTTCTGCAATAAAACATCTAAGCAAAAATCCCATCAGACGGGGGACCCAGGGACCAAATCTAATCAAATGGCGGGCCATGGTCATGGTTTGGGAACCACTGGCCTACAACAATTACTTGATTAGAAAATAAGCCACAGACCAACCAGTAATGTAGGTAGGGCTGCAAGTAATAATCTTAATTATTTTTAATTAACAGTTTCAGTTAATGGTCTTTAATATGTCTTGTTTTGTCCAACCATCAGTTGAAAACCCCAATATATTCAGTTTACAATCACATCAAGACAAAGTAAAGCAGAACATCTCCAAGAAAAATACTTAAATTTAGACTTTTCTGTTATAATCTAATGGAAAAAGATGTTGAGACCTGTAGTGTGTACGTTCATGTTCATGCAAATGTTGAAAAGATTGGAAGCCAAGTAGATGTGTTGCAAGCTCACTATACAGTGGAACTTGTTGGGTGAAACGACAAATACTGGCAGTGTAAAATGTATATTCCTCGATTACATGAATATATGAAAAATTTAATAAAAGATGTCATGTGAAATTAGGTCAAGGTGACACAGTTGCCTAATTCAACACTACACAGTGATGAAATTTAGTCTACAAGGACTGCACAAGACCACAGAGACTTTCAGTTAACTGAACACTGAACAAAACACAAAATGGACCACATACTGTAATACCCCATGTGTCAAACTCAAGGCTGGCAAAATCCGGCCCCTTGCAAATTTTGATCCCACCCGCATATGAATTTTGGTTTACAATAGACTTTGGTCCACCTAGATGTGTGCCAAACCAAAAAGACGGAGAAAGGGTTTTCAAACTGCAGTTACAAGACGCTCAAAGCAGAATTGATCAGATCGCTAACTTTGAGACTCAGAAATTCCCCCAGAACCAGATAGTTTTCCTATTCAGCCCGTGAAACAAGTTGCTGTAAAAAAAAAAAAAAAAAATCATCATAATCATTAGTGCTAAAGTCTACGATGGCTAACTTTTTTGCTGATGTTTTAAGGGCTTTAAGTTGACTAAACTGTAAGAAAGCTTAATGAGACTGGGGGGGTCGGAATCACCAGACGCCTCCCGATACGATATCATCATGGTACTTTTGCCACGATACGATATTATTGCGATTTTAAACATATTGCAATATTCTGCGATATATACCTTTTTTCCAACTTATAATTTTCCCCCAATTTCAAATGATGTCCCCAAAAGGAAACATTGTCAACATCTGTTTTATCTAAAAAGATACATTCCTCTGTTTATTCATATCATTTCACTTTTGATTAAATAAAAGCATGTCAATAAACTACACGCATCTGGCCCTTGATGTGATTATCATTTTCCAGTGTGGCCCTTTGTGAAGTTTGACACACCTGCAGTGTATGCAATGGTTTCTAAACACATCTCAACACAGCTTTAAAGACAGAAGATATCTTACCTGGGCTCATCCCATACTATCTGCCCCATGATGCCTTCCATCCACATCAGGTTTTCACGCACCACTGAGAAGAACTGCACCTTGTCTGTTACTGATGTGACCTGGACGCGACTGGCCTCACAGGAGCTCAGCAGCTCCTTCCAGGCCTCCATCACTTCCTGCTCTTTGACCATGATGGCCTCCGCCTTCTCGCCAGCATAGATGGTTCTCAACTGGGCGGCGTTCTCCTGCAGCTGCCTCACCTGCACCAAGACAGCATGAAGGGAGTTAGTGGCTTCATCGCAGTATTGTCAGTGTAGAACAATAGTTGTGTTTGTCAAAAATGAACTGAACTGATTTAATTAGGTTTTGACTGTTGGTTGAACAAAACAAACAAGCATGTGTTTAAGTAAACGCATAGATAGAAAAACTGCTTTTATTTTCAGTGCACCCGACTGCTGGAAAAAATTACAGACCTTTCTTAAAATCAATTGTGCCTCTTGGACAATTTAGACATCTGGATCTACTTGCTTTACATAATTGTACTTTCTTTGGCATCCCTACTATCCTAATTTTTTTATCAAATCATTTCCAATTCAGAATGTTTTATTATCTTTCTATATTTCATATGATAGTACTTTCTGTGTTGCTGTTCAGTTTTTGTCTTTGTAATCTGACTCAATGACATTGAAGATGAAGGTAGCCCCTCAATGGACTCTTGAGGATAAATAAAGGTTGAATGGATGAAGAATGGCAGAGGGGATGCAACCTTTACTATCAAGAGAGCCATTTTGGCCCAAAAAATTAAAAGAAATCTATCTCAGGCTAAAAAACATATTTGAGCCTTATAATGAAGCTAATACAGTCTATTTAAGTCTCAATTCACCTATCAACATTACTAATAATTGCATGGAGAATTTATTATGGTGGTGTTGTATGGCGCTGTCTTTGATGGTCTTTTGTGAGTAGGGGCATATCTTTAATTATCTGAACAATCCCAATTTTTTCTTTTTTAAGTCTAAGAATAGATGCTTTGAATATGTCAATGATACTTGATGATTCTTCCATGTTTTCACACCTTACCAACTCTTGAAAAAACTAGCAACAGTAGTTTGGAGATTAGGTCATCCAATTCTTAAAAGTGAATTTGGTCTGCTTTGCTTTCTCTCATTCCGGCCACATACTTTTCAGCAAATCAAGTTTTTTTTAATATTCCTTTTTTTGTTGGTTGCTAATTTCTCAAAACTATCATGCATTGCGGTAAGTCAGCAGGGAAAAAAATAATCTGTCTACGCACTATTTAATTCTGTCTTTGCCCCCATCCTTGTGCTCATGAGCTCCAATACTCTGTGTGACTGATGCGTTCAGGAAGCAATCCTCACTTGCCTGTGCAACTAGCAGTTGAAGGGCATGCTCAAAGGAGTGCATGAGTCTCTGCAGGGTGGCTGGATTGGTGATGTTGGCTTGGCACGCCCTCACCTCTGGCAGCTGCTTCATCTTCCCTGCGATCTGAGCCAAGACCTACAACACAGGACAGCGGCGTTATGACGAGCGCTTTAAAAAAAATAGCAGTTGCATGTCACAAAGAGATGAATGAAGGACACTGTACATCTGAATCCCAGGCAGATACAGTATTTGTGTGGACTAGGCCTAGACAATTAATCGCAATAAAATCGCAATCTCGATTCACCCTGTTCACAATTTAACTTTTAAATAACTTTGATTTAAAGACAAACAAAAAAATGTAATAATTTAACAATGTTTGATTCTCATTTAATTTTACGAGCCGACTGCATCACAAATGCTACTACTTTCTTCCCTGAGTTTTAAATAGACTGTATAAAATAGGTCTTCCTTTCATTGAGGCCTCTGTGGTGATGAATAATGTGCTATAGGTGCCAAAATAAATCTATGTTTGGTACGGCCAGTTTGTTTGGTTTTGTCACAGTCAAAAAAATAGAATCGAGATATCACTTCAAATTTTTGAATCGTGCAGGCCTAGTGTGGAACCTTACCTCTTTGCAGTCAGTGAAGAACTTGTGCAACTGGTGCGATGCTGCCAGCATCTGCCTGCGCGTCTCCATCAGCTCCAGGAGGTCGGCCCACGACTCGTTCAGTCCATCCTTCCACTCGGCGATGGTGGCCGCGTCCGAGTGGCCGCAGTCGATCATCTCGTTAACCATTTTGTTCACCTGCTCCATGCGCTGTTGGCCAATGCTGTTGGTTTCTGAGGAAAACTTGGTGAATCTCTCCTGAAGCACCTGGAACACGCACAAAGCACAACACTGCAGGAACTGGACACAATAACACAAGCTTAGTGATTCTGATGCAATGCAATAATGCATTTGCTGATGCAATACCACCTGTATGAGTGTCATATCTGTTTGTTGAGACAGAGCGTGCTTTATATTCTAAGAATTTTGTTGCTTGTTAAGATGATTGATTCATTGTTGGAGTCATGTTTTAAGAAAAATGCCATACATTTGTGTGTACTAGCCTATCAAATGTCAATGAGTCTTTTTTTTTTTTTAGCTTTTTTTCAGTTTTCTATATCATTGTAAGTTTTTGGACATCTGGTCAGAAAAAGAATGAGTGCTTTGAATAGGCTATATGTTAATAATAAAAGATATTCATAACTTTTTAAGTAACATCAAAAGGATTGGATATGTGTGTGTGTTATAGTCTTGAATGAAACAGAAACACGCTTTGCTACATTGCCTACTTTTTCTTCACCAACCCCAAACGCTTAAAAACTATACAGCTGTACAGACGCACAGTCGCAGTTATATAATATCCTATAATATCAGCCTGAGCCTTTAGTCCCTCACAAACAAATACGATTTTATTTAGAGTATTTATAGCAGGTTGTATCGCTTTTATGTCTGTTCTCTTCTTTCAGTAAAAAAAAAAAAACGGAAGGTTTTTATTTATATCAGTCACATTCTGTGACGCCCTGACGCCACAATAGATCTATAGTTGGAATAACTGGAGCAGCAGTCGCCAAACATCATGTGTTTCTTCTTTGAAATCCCAATCTATGATAGGACAGTTGGGTTATTTGGCATCATGGGTAATTGCTGTCTCCTCAGAATGACGCTGGAATGAGCGAGGTGTCCTGTATGGTCAACTTCCTTCATCTTCGTGTCTCTCTCTCTCTCTCTCTCTCTCTCTCTCTCTCTCTCTCTCTCGCAGGAGCCTCGTTAGCCACATGGAAAGCCATGGATAGTCATTTTGTATCTGTAGCTTGTGCGTATTAGTGTTGGAGTAATTGTGTCCACCAATTGTCTAGGTTATCTATAGATATATTATTATGTTTAAAATCATAAAGAAGTTTATTCTTCCCCCATCACATGGGTTTTATTAAACTAGTATTGTTGTAGGGCTGCACGACATGAGGATATGCAATATTGCAATAATGATATAACTTGCAATAAGTAAACAGATATTGAAATGTACTCAGTTTTAGTTCTGCTTTCAATATTCTGCTAAAATACAACACGTTGCTTGTTGAATTTATCAAATGAAAGGAAATCATATCCAGCATTCTTTTATAGAACAAATTGAACATTGAATTAAATGCAAAAAAATCTGTCGTGACATGTCACAACCTTTCATGATATGTTTATCTGGGCAGTTATCGCCATGGCGATTAGAAAAGCGTTATATTGTGCAGCCCTACATTGTTCTATGTTTTTAACAATAATAAGGACCAAAAATGCCCCAAAACATTATCTTAAAACAAAAAAAACTAAAACAAAACACAAACGATAGTTTCTGGTTAAATAAAGGGGCCTATACTGTAAAATAAATACTGTGTTCAATCATGGTCATAATGGAGATATTACATTTGCATTTTTTGCTTTGTGGAATGTTTGCTATAGACGTCTTTGTTGTGATGATGAGAAAATAGTTTGATCAAATTGTATTGTAATCTCAAAAAATCTGAAGATAATCAGAAATTAAACCTTCTGACAGACTGCATACTGCTTACTTGGGCTTAAAACTAAATTCAATATTTTAAGTTGCTTTCTCTTCTCTGTGCCTCTTAAAATCAGGGAAGCACAAAACATGGTTTGGTCTATTGGCTAGATAAAAACATATTTCTTTTGAGATATTTAAGCTGTTTTAGTACATTCTTACAGTGTGGTGGATTCTTAAGTCTACGCCGGTAACAAAATTACTACATGCTGGCTACATGCAGTGCTGAAACAAACACATTTCTATCATCTTTTTGTAAAATATGAAAGGTAAGCTGGCTGGGCTGTAAATAAATAAGTCTGGGCTTTGTCATAGCTGGTAAGCAGAAAACTATGTCCAGACATGATGGGACTATGTTTACTATTACTGCTTTCACACTTGGCCACTGATAAAGTGTGAAAGCAAGCAACACTTTTGTAACAAGTAAAGTATTTATTACAATAATTGCATCAAAAAAGAAATTGCATTTCATAGTTTTGATGTGAAATAAGTCATATAGTTCACATGGGGTTCTCTCATAAATTACTCGTATCAAAAATTGAATATGTCCTCTGGTTGGAGTAGTGTAGCAACCACACAAGCACAAGCTTCAGCTGGTCTGGAGAGGGCCACAGGTCTGGAATGAGGTTGATAATACTGTAAAAATCTCTTTGTCTGCGTCTGCTTTCAAAAAGAGACTAAGACAACAGCTACTACTAAAGTATAACAGTTTGACAGCTGGGGACTTCGGAACTAGTGACTCTAAAATCCTTTGATTTAATTCTACTGTTACTCTGACTTGTTACTGATAAGATGTTATTTACGCATGCAGGTGTTCAAATGTATCTAACTATTCTCAGGGAGCTTCCATGGCAGGGTCAGGAGGAATAGATCGGAATGTGTAAAACTATTAGAAGTGTCTCACAAATAAGGTAATACTGTCTCGCAGAAGTAGATAAACTGACATGTGCAGGACAAGGTAACAATAAAAAGGCAGTTATTCTGATGATCGTTGGTCACTCTTGGATAGACATCCGTGTGTGTACAGAGGCGGCTCTCTTTGTCATGAAAGTTTGTTCACTGTTTGAATAAAGCTGCAAATGATCTGAAATCTTTGGACTCTTTGAAGTCTCCACCATCATTTCCTGATCTCAACCCCAATATCAGTTATAATGTATGTTAATGTGTGTTGCATTTGATCTATATGACTAATGCTTAGACTGATGGACTAAATGTCTCGGGGCCACTTAGGAAGGGTTAGGGTAGCAGGGTTTCTTCTTTTGTAAATGGTGTTGTAGAACATCATGATAGTATTCGTAATGTGTATATTTGAATATTTAAAGTTTCAGCTAGCTTACCAGGGGGTCCTATTTCACATATCTGCATTATGTCTTATGGTTGTACTGGTCTTTTGTTAGTTGAATTGGACCCAAATGGTGTTGTTGGACTGACCGTGACATCCTCGAGGTCTTGGCCCAGGTCAGTGGAACTGGCCACCGTCTCTCGCTCTGTGATCCACTTCTCTAACTCTTCTACGTCCTTGTTGAGCTGATAGAGCCAGTACTGCTGCTCCAACTTGGTCTTCCTGTGCTCCACCATGTCCTTCAGAGACACATACAGCCGGTCTATGTGGCACTGCTGCTTGGTGATCTGCTCACTGTTGAAAATGGAGAGAAAACTACATGTTACAGCTACCAACAAGATGGGCGTTGACCATGTCACCCTTATAGTAACCTACACGGCAGATTAGAGCATGCAAAAATTAAACTTTCCTCTTTTCTTGGGCTATATGTGCTGCTTTGTGAGTGCACGTGAGACGTTGGGTCAGGCCACACCTTTCTGGGTGTCCGAGTTCTCGTAAACGCTGGCATTGCTGGGATAGCATGCCTACTGTCTCAGCATATGTTTCCACCGTTTGCTCCAGAGCCAGGTGGGCCTTCAGCAGCTGCAGGGTGCTCGCTTCGTCCTGAGAAATATCAGAATGATGTCATGGTACAGGATTCACTTTCACATTTATGCCAACAAATATGAGTGCCAGGGCTGTCCGTACCGTGCCTTTCTCTTCGTTGACCAGCTGGAGCTTCTGACCTGACAGCCAGGACTCCACTTTGACTGCCTCGCTGTAGTACTGCTGAGCCTGCAGCGTGGCCTCCAGCATCACGCACCTCCTCTCTGTCTCTAGCTGCAAAACCTCCCACAGCTGGCGCACATGCCCCGCCCCTTCACGCACAAACTCCACCTCAGGAGTCCTCAGTGAAGCAATGATCCCCGCCCGGTCCAGAACCTCCTCCACACGGGCGCGTCGCCCCGTCAGCTCCCTCTGGAGAGTCTGAAGGACCAATCACAATCACAATCAGAATACTTTATTGATTCTCTCAGGGAAATTAGTTAGTTGCAGTTGCTCACACTCAAATTCAAGGTAAAAATAAAAGAGTAATAAAACAGCAAGTAACATAGCTACAGTAAGAAATAAAGAAAAACGTTAAGTAGAAGATTAGCTTAAAAAGAGTTTTAAATGGATTGTATGAATTCTATTGTAACATAAATATAATATGAACATAAATAGTGAAGAAGTGAAAAAATAACACATTTTGCGCAAGTAGCTGATAAAGTGTTGCCGCAAGTACTTATTGTACAAAATATTGAGATATGATGTGGAGATATGTGCTGGAAGACCAGTTTTGACACTAAGTGTGTGACACTCAAAGGGAGGAGTTATATAGTTTGATGGCCGCAAGCAGGAACATGTTGTTTGGCGCTCTGTGGTGCATCGTGGGTGTCGGAGTCTGTCGCTGAAGGAGGAGTTGTCCAGGATGGAGTGCATTTTGGACAGCATCCTCCTCTCTGACTCTGTCAAATCGGAGGTAGGTTCCCACACTGAGCGGGGTAAGGTCAAATTTCAGCTGGCCGTGGGCCAAATGTCATCTCTGACACTTACCTGGTTCTTTTTTACATGCTGCTGTACACCCTGGAGGTTATTTCCATAATCCTTACAGGAGGCCAAGGGAAGCCGCTCCTGAATCCACATCTACAGGAGAGAATTAAAAACAATGTGTATGGAAGAGGAAATATGTGGAAGGAAACGGTGCTGAGCGATTAATCGTTTTCAAATCAAATCGCGATTTGAAAGAATGTCATTAGCTAATCGTGAAGACCGCAACCAACCCAATGGTACATATTTAGTTGACTGTTTGGTTTAACATTTTTTATTCCTCATTTCGTTATTATATTTACTGTTTTTTCCATAAGATAAATGATCACACATGTCACAGAAAAAGGCCTTTTTTCCGTGGATCTTTCATTTATTTTTTATTACTTTATTTAAGTATGATGGTAGAAGGTGCAATATATAGCTAGAAAAAAAATCGCAATTTGATTCGGAATCCCAATATCGCCCCCAAATCGTCCCTAGAAGGAAAGGATGGGAGAGACAAGAAGCGTGCACTCACCATCTCATCCTCCAGGTCCTGGGCGACTTGATGCATCTCTTTGGAAGCCAGCAGGATGCGGCGTCTTTCCTTCAGGGGCTCAATGAGGCGGACGATGCGGGTCTCTACCACGCCTGACTGCTCGCTGGCCTCCCTGTCACCGCCCACCCTGTCACCTGCCATCATCCCTCGCTGGGGTAGGCAGACCCCCTGCAAGCTCCCCAGCTCTCCCACATCCTTGTAAAAGTCCCCTATCTGAGACTCCATAGCCTGCACCGGAGGGGGGAGGGGAAGGTCACGTTACAGTCATATGAGGGATGGACAAACGGCAACAATCAGCTGTTTATCTGTCGGAACATTTCAGGGTTATGTAATGGACTGCCTCGCTTTAAGGAAAACAAGCATATGGTGCATATTTTGAATGCCACTGAAGCTTGTGCTTAAGAACACGCCACAACAGCGGCCTCCGTGGACACATGTCAGAGCTGGGGGAAATGACATCAACAACATAGAGCTGAAGTATGCAGTCTGTCAGAAGCATTCGCTGCATCAAGGCAGATTAGAAAGTTTTAGTTCTACAAACATTTCTCATGACCAAAGGTGCTGTGGAGGTAGAAATCATCTTTTTGTTACATTTCACATGATGTAGACCAAGGGTCTTTAATATTTTTTAAGCCAAGGACCCCTTAGGTGAAAGGCACCCCTGCTACATATATTGTATAAAACAAAGTTGCATATTAAACTGGGCCTACAACAACATGTAGGGCGGCCTAATGCCTATACACATATATTTTTTGGTGCATTGAATACTAAGCTTTTCGAATAACCTAATAATTGTCGGCATGATTTTATAAATCTTTTGTAGATCTTCAACAGGGTCTGAGACCCTTTGGGGGTCCTCAGAGTCAATGCAGGAGGGCCTTCAAATTATTAGTATGTTTTTTCAAAAGTTAAAAAGTCATAATATGAATCCAACATATTATTAGCAATAATAAATCCCCACAGATGATAGGCTTACTGACCTATAGGTAGGCTAAGTCACTAAGTAATCACTGTGCCACATGTATGTTTTAACATTAAAACATGATTTACAAAATCATGTCAACAATTATTTATCAGTATTGTATGCATTAAAAAGGTACAGTATGCATAAAGGTTTTAGGCTGCCCTACATGTTATTGTAGGCCCAGTTTAATATGCCACTTTATTTTATGGAATATAGTAGTGAGTCCCTGCTTCATCCCTCTTTCAGTTAAGGGGCCTTGGCTTGAAAAGCGTTAAAGACCCCTGTGTTAGACAAAGCCGAGGATACAGATGTCAGAGGATGACCAGCTGATGGTGCTAACCACCAATGATTAGATTGGATAGCCTTTATTATTAGACTCACGGTCCTTAAAAAAAAAAAAAAAGACACAAATACACAAGACAGACACCAATTAAACAAGACACCAGTAATCCCATAAGGGGGACTGGTATTGCAAAGCACTGAACCTCGGGTCAATCAGATGTGAAATGACAGAGTTACAAGAAGAATTCCGGCAACCAAAACATTTCTACACCAATGTTTTACATGTGAAATCATTTGGGTTTCAGTGAGACTATTTCAAGAGATGGTGCCAACAAGGTCTCAGAGAGACCCTGAGAAGCTTTGCGACGTGCCTGGAATTTCTGGAGCTGCTCATTGAAGGTGGGCAGATGGTGTGCCTGCTCCAGCTGGGGGGGCTGCTGCTCCAGGTGCGAGAGCTGGTGGTCCAGGTCTGAGTAGCTCTTCACCGCTGGCTCAGGCTTGTTGTTTTCAAAAAGCTGGCGTGCCTTGGCCTTGGTGGTGCTCTCCAGGTCGCTCCAGCACTCTCTGATCTCCTCCAGCTTCTGCTGAACGACCGAACGCAGCTCAGGTTTCTCCTGGATCAGCTCCAGACCCTCCTGGAGACAGGAAGCCATGAATGTTCAAGACCACTTGTTAAACTAAACACATTGCACTGCATAGATCAAAATCAAAATGTAACCCTCTGAGGAGAAAAGACGCACCGCTGAGTCCAAACAATCCAAACACTCCTACTCAAAAAGCGATATTAAAAAATTTCATTTTAATCTAATTTCATGCACCAAAATAATTGACTGTAGGTATGTTCTCACAAGCAAGTGGATAAATATTTCTGCTTAAGGGCCAAATTATCTCTTCACACATTGCTCTGGAACTATTTTGGGCATCACTATCCAGAAAGCTGAGTTTGTTCTGAACCTTTTGATAGGAAAAGCATGGGGATCATGCAAATAAAAATAAAATAAAAGGAGAATTCTAGAAGATATCTAAAAATGCTAGACCTTAGAGGGTTAAAGGAGCAGTAAGTGATCTTAATCTAATACACTTTTTGTCAAATTCAGGGAATATCTCACGGCCACCTAGCTCTCTATTTGCTGTGTTAATACACAGCCCTGGCTGTGTAAATGGAAAACAAACAGAAAGGATCACGGTGTAATCACAGAAGGCTTGTATCATGTGGACAGGCTGGCGGTTTTGTTGTCATTACTTAGAATTCCTCATGGGGGCGACAGAAACTACGCGCTATAGCTCTAATGTGCCGGCCAGCCAGTCTTTTTTTTTTTTTTTTTTTTTACAGGATGGTGGGGGAAGACTCATCCCTGATTGGCTTGCCCTGACATTCGTACCCTAACTATAACCAATCCCACTCCTCTTGCCTAAACCTAACCAGCCCAACCAGAGCAGGCAATGACTACTAGCCATTCAGGGATGAGTTCCCTAAGGAATATTGTGAGTCTTCTCCTACCATCCTGCAACATAAAAATGTACTCCCCGGAGTCCTTATGTTTTCTTTTCGCCCAGCATATTTCCTTGGATTAGGATGGCACCAAGATCTTGGTTGCAGCTGTCGTCGTGGTCCTGCTGCTCCCCGCCATTGCTCATGGTCGCACTGTCGCACCATTCTTGCTCTTGGGGGAATTACTAGAATTGCTGGGACTTTATAAATTATAGAGTGTGGTCTAGACCTACTCTATCTGTAAAGTGTCTCGAGATAACTGTTATGATTTGATACTATAAATAAAATTGAATTGAATTGAAAAATCGCAGCCAGTCCGGGAATCTTGGGGGCGAGCTTCTGAAGGGGCTGTTGTATCTTTCTGGCAATTGAGTTCAAATGTCTTTGCGGAGCATCACTTACTGCACCTTTAAGTCGCTGTGTATTTTCCCAGGTGTTAAAAACGTATATGAAAACATATGTCGGCGTGTCATTTTGTGGTTGATTGACTGCTCATTCATACACTCCTTTAATGTCAGCTTTTGCTTCAAGGGATGGTTCCTATGGGCTGAGATTATTGTTGCTTCACTTGGTACCAGAACAATGTAAACTGTACTGTTGCTGCATGTAACTGTCTACCATTTTAGATTTCAAGCACAAATGTAATCTAAACTAAAAAATCCATAGTCTTTTACACGCCAATGATTTTAGGTAACCCTTTCAATGATTGTCTCCACCAAAGGGAATTGGCATTCAATGAAAAAACGGTATTATATCCGCCCCATTACAAATGTCCACACACATACCGAAACACATCATGCTATAGAAAGGCATTGACAATAACATTTCATAGTGCCGAAAGGTAGTGGCTAAATTCAGTTTTGTCCCCAAAATAACTCAGGACAACACAGCTCCATGCCAAGGATGGAGCCCCCTGCTTGCAGAGAGGCAGGTGTATGGAGCAAAGTTTGGCCTCGGGCTGACCTAAAAATCATGCATGGTAAGTCTAATAAACCCCTGTTCTGTCCTTCGCCTGTGTTCTTCTGCTTCACTTCCTACCCTAAATCTTGGGCTTTGTTCATGAAGTGATCTGGATGAGGAGATGCAGGGGGATCAAAGCTTGTGGCACTCTTCTTTGTGTCAGTGAAGCTCTTCCCTGACGAGGATTATTACTAGTCTCCTCCCATCCTAGACTTAGGGGAGTTGGAGGTGTATTTCTCCTGTGACAAGATTTTAGATATATTTGCATCTGGTTCCCAAACACTCTTTTTAAGCATGGACCTCGCCAGATAATGTTGCAGATTTTATTCCATGTTCTAAAAAAAAAAGCATTTATACTCCACGTTTTTTTGTTACATATGACATATTTACGTAGCTTGTATTGTAGAAACAACCTTGCATATGATGGATTTTATCTTCTAAATTCTGCTTCCCTCCTTTATCTTTTCACAGGGAGCTGGACCCATATCCTATGGCTTTCATAATGCAGTGCTGCATTCCTCCTCTTGGCACAGGCTCTCTGCTTAACTGCTGCTAGCGCTCACTCTCTCACATCCCTCTCTTTCGCTGCTATCTTTCCTCAGCCTCGCTCTGCCTCTCATAATGCAGAGCCAGCAGAAAGCAGGTCTCTCTGTCTCTCTCTCCTCTCTTGGCTTTACTGACAGAGTGAGGCAGAGGGAGAAGAAATCAGAGAGGGGGTGGAGAGAGGAGAAGAGAAAGGCAGAGTAAAGCAAGAAATAATCAAAGGTTTATGGAACAGGAAAGAGGCTGCGGGTGTGCTGGGCTGTGCTACAGCCTGGGCACAGTTGGATCCAAAGGGCATCTGTGAAGTGAATTTTTGAGGTAGTCGTGGCTGACATAGTGTGATTTTTTTTAAATGGCTACCACATATGAATCAAGAATCATGCTTTTATGACAGCATTATGTTGGCAAATTATGCAGGCTTTCTTGTAATGCTGATGCAGTGAGAAGGTGGGTGGGATTAAAGGACTTGTTTTATACTACTGGCACAAACAGCAATGTTCTCAACTACTGTATGCATAAAAAGTAACACTATGCAACATATGCTATTACCTGCAAAAAACACTTGCTCTAATGGTGAATCAAAAAACATCCAAACAAACACAGAGCACACATCCAAATTCTAATTCAGCTAAACAAAGTGTCATTATGCTGAACATATCAACAAATATAGATGACAGCATCCTTCTTTGATGCCATCTTGTCCCTTTAGCTCAACCCACAATGCAACATGACACTATGTATTACAGCCACGTCAAACCAGCAAATGTCAACTTTGAGTGCAAAGGCCATTATTTATAATTCTGGATTGAGCCCGCTTGATACAAACTTCGTTTCGCTGTGAAAAACTGTACACCAGTGGTTCTCAACCTTTTTGGGACCAGCCCCCCTTATCCATTATCCAGGGCCCTGAATGCCCACAGGGGGGCTGTACCACTGCTTTACACAAAAAATACTTTATTATGCACTCAGGAGCTTTGGTTATTTAAGTATATTTAAATGTGTCTTGGATTAGTATTTCAATAAATTGATATACCTTGTTGGAGCCATTTCATTGGTTGACCAGCGTGTGATGCTGGAGGTGTAAAGGTTTATTTAAATGTGGGTCTAATTGGGTCAGCTGTGTTGCACACAGCAAGGTTCAAACTGTTTTTTGACCATGGTTAAGTGTAGGATAAGGATTAAAAGAAGAAGAGCAGTTGTTAAATGTGATTACTTTTGTTTACTTTAAATAAACGGATTGTCATATCCAATGAAAGTTTGAAACTCTTGGACAAAGTAATTCATTGACAATTCTTATTACAAAGGCACGCATTTACACGGATGCCGCGCGTTAATTTCCGACCAAACAAACAACAAACAAATGTGCGCCACCATACCTTTTTCTAAAATGCATTATGCCAAATTGTGTAAATGTCCTCCGTGATTAAAAGGGAGACACTGCAGGTGAATAGGGAAAACATTTTAACTAACAGATATCACTATGAACATTTGATAAAGCAAGGCTTGAAATTCTTGTTTCATTTTGTTAGCATATTAGTCAAAGGTTTGTACAGAGGGGATTTTGGATATTTCTTTTTATCACTCCATATATCACAAACAACATACCAAAATCTAGTTTTTAAAGAATAAAATGTTCTAAAAATCAGCCTGTGAATGATATTCAAGCAACCCCTTCAGTACAAACCTTCGGAATATATACAGGAATGCAACTGGATAGTTTAGTGTTTGTAAGTGTTACTGAAGAGAGATTTGTGGCTCAGAGTATAAGAAAATTCAATTTGAGAAAACGTCCTTAAAAGAAATTTTTATACACTTTGGAAGATACTACAGGTGATCATGGTAAAAAGATTGTTTTTCATTATTTACATTATGACTAATCTATATCCTCAACATCCCACTTCCAGGATTGCTCCTTTGTTGATGGACATTTGGAAATCTGGATTTCTCATTTAGTTCGGATGTCCATCCCCTTCCTCTTTCTTTGTGTTGGTGTTCTAACCTCTGGTGGATTTCTAAGGACTATGGTTACCTGGTCCTCAGATCTCTGCAGGGTAAATCCAGACAGCTAGCTAGACTATCTGTCCAATCTGAGGACTATGGTTACCTGGTCCTCAGATCTCTGCAGGGTAAATCCAGACAGCTAGCTAGACTATCTGTCCAATCTGAGGACTATGGTTACCTGGTCCTCAGATCTCTGCAGGGTAAATCCAGACAGCTAGCTAGACTATCATGCCAATAACCCAGAGCATGTTTTTCTCCCATCCCAGAATGCTGTGTGGACTAGCCAGACCCTCCTCCACAGCACTGTGAAGGAAGGTCTGGCAAAGCGAGACTACATTATGATAAATATTGCTTGTATTACAGGTTTTATGAAATGGGCATTGAGGCATTAAATAATGCTAATTTTTTGGTGAATTTAGGAGAAATGTACACACAAAATAAAATGTTTTCTGTCTAATAAACAGAAAGAAGACATGTTATGGAAACAAAATAGCCCAAAATCTTAAAATTGATTAAAAAACCTGAAATGTCTCGCGTTCTCTTTTCACTTCACATTTTAAGGACAATTGCCTCTAAATTTTCTACTGTATTGTTTGAAACCATTTCCATACCAGTGATGCATGGGTGGCAAAAGTTAGTTCTGAAAATACCATTAACAGAAATGTATCATCCATTAAGGTAGTTTAATACTGTAAGTGTAACATGCTGTTATTAGTCATTTATATATATATATATATATATATATATATATATATATATATATAAGATGGACATCCGTTTATTCGTATTGCATAATAGGCTATGCAAACAGTGATAAAAAAACAAATTTGATTTACATCATGGCAGTGTACTAGACCAAAAATACAAATGTGCAGGTAAGGATAAATAATGATTCAAAAGAAAAACAGGACAATGAATGCAAGACAATAACCTAATGAAGTAAGTTAAATGAGATAGCCTACATTTAATATGAAAAACAGCAACATCTGGAAAGTGTCGGTGCAGTGACTTGGATTATGTACTGTATGTGTGTGTACTGCAAGAGAAAACAGCGGGGGGAATGGGTAACTTCATCTATACTGCATTACAGAGACTTAGCTGTATTCTGCTGCAACATGTTTCATTCAAAAGGTTTCTCAGAATGTGCTAAACCACTGAAAGTCATTGTTGGATGTTAAAAATGTATAGTGAAACCAAACCGTTTTGAATCATTACATAATTTGGAGATTTGAGACTTTTCAAGAGCAACAAGACAGTGTTATGCTTACTAAAATAATCCATCTACAGTGTCTTTTTCCTCAGTCTAATGACTTGTTAGCTAGAGTTAGTGAACATCTTTTAAAGCTGTGGTAGGCAGTTTGTTTTTCATGTCGTTCAAAAAATTCATAATAATCTTTCAATATATTGTAATTCAAGGGGTCTGAGAGAAAACTAGACTCCTGCACCTCCTCTTGGCTTTAGAAAATCTAGCCCGTGACGGGATACTTTGGCCAATCACAGGTCATTTCAGAGAGAGAGAGGGAGAGAGAAAGAGAGAGAGAGACAGACAGAGAGAGAGGGAGAGAGAGAGAAATTATTATTAAATATTGGCTGATCTGCATATGCATACCCGTGCGACAGAAAGAAAAAGCTGCAAGAAGCGGTCCTACTCAACTTCAAATCCTGGCGGGTTTTTGTTCTCTACCCACTGAAGCTTTAAGATACACAAGTACTTTTAAAGTAGATACGAACTAATTTAATTTGGCTGTTAAACAATATTTTGACATATATGATGATTATGATTATGATGTTGTGATGTTGTTATTGTGTACTATGTTGCTGTCTGCATTGTTTCTTTTCGAGAAAGCGTGTGGTGGTGCTGTTCCATAGCTGCCGCCCGGAGGCTTGCTCCAACCTAAGTCAAATTCCTCGTATGTGTCCTCATACCTGGCGAATAAAGCTGATTCTGATGCTGATGAGCATGCGGACTCATACCAATGTCTAAACACAATGGAACAGGCCCCCATACTAGAACAACTTGTAAACTTTTGATACAACAATTCAAAAAATCAAACAAAGCAATAACTTGATCCTACTAATAAGTAGTAGCCAAACGCCTTCATTATTGTGTACACAGCAATTCAATTTCCTTCTAAATACTCACAAGAGCACCAAATATACAGACGTTGGAAGGGAAGTTAGAAAGTATGAGCCTTTTTCACAGCAGACATTTTAACTTGTAAAAACATAGCTTTTACTTCCAACATTAAGGATGGCTTTGTGTCCCAGTAAGCCATGACAGTGTGACAGTCAGCCAGCATGCAGAATACCAGGACCCTGAAACTGAAGCAGCTAAATGAAATTCAGCCATTTTATATTTACACCTGTGCTTTTTCCTACTGTAAAATGTCTAAATGAATGTTTTCAGGGGAGACAAGCTTACTGAGAGAGGCATTATTAGTTTGTTGTATTGGGGTTTATTATTAGGTCATGGAATGCATTGACAATAAAAAACAGAATAATGCTAGCCAAACATTGAAGAACATGCTGAATGCATGGGCAATTTGATTTATTCTCAGCCCCCCTAAAAATTATAATAATAAAAAATAAGAATTGTTAGAGTTGCAAATTTGTCCGTTAGTGACAGAGGACAAACAATTACAGGTTTAAAGGGCTTGAAACAGGTTTGATATCATGTGTCGCTGTCGCCAATCCTATGCACCTGTAACCCAGTCAAGGAAAGGGTTAACAGAAACTGAGTTTTGGGCAACCAGAGGTGGTTGTAATGACTGATTTAGCAGGGGAGGTTAACCCTTTTGCATGCACTATATCCATGTCACATTCTCATTAGGGGGGCTAAGCCCCCCTAACGGTTGGCTCCTAGAATCACATCTGGTTGAATGTATGTATTAAAGTGACGCCATCATCCCTTATTCATTTCCTTGACTCAAGTTCTACCAGTAACATACATAAGAGGGGATGAAGATAAAGATTAAAAGGTGTTCTAAAGGATCTTTTGTATTTTTAAGATTTGGACCGTTTGAAAGGGGCAGCAACAAAATATGAAGATGCCCCCAATATTTCAGATTGTTAGTGTATGTGGATATAGGATATAAACTAATAATCTTTCATCATCTGAACATTTCATTCATGTTGATCCCAATTCCCTTAAAAGTATTGGGTACCAGCCCCTAGAAAGACAGAGGCAACCAATTGATTTAGTGTAAATATGGAAGTGGTGTGTGTTCATTAGTCTGTCACTGATCTATGTGTTCCAGCATCTAGACAGGCCCATGGTTTGTCTGTGTCCTAAGGCTTGGCACAAGGTGAGCTGCGAGTCCTCTCACTATAACAGATGCACCCACAGATCCTCCACACACACCAGCGGTGGAGTACTCATAGTCTTTACTTAAGTAAAAGTACTAATACCACACTGTAAAAATACTCTGGTACAAGTAAAAGTCCTGCATTGAAAATGTTACTACAGTAAAAGTATCTATGTATCATCAGGACAATGTACTTCAAGTATTACAAGTAAAAGTAGTCAATGCAGAAAAACCCTCCCATTGTAGAAAGTGTTAAGGATCCAAACAGTGGTCTAATCATTTCAACTGGACTTGTAGGCCATTATATTACTTTATAATACAAATCAGATTTTATAAACTACATGTGTTTTGTGTGTAAAAATCTTAATGTGCAAAGTAACTAGTAACTAAAGCTGTCAGATGAATGTAGTGGAGTAAAAAGTACAATATTTGTCTCTGAAATGTAGTAGTAGAAATAGATAGAGAAAGTGGCACAAAAAGAAAAGACTCAAGTAAAGTACAAATACATCAAATTTGTACTTAAGTACAGTACTTGAGTAAATGTACTTAGTTACATTCCACCACTGCCAGCCGACCATCATGTGCTGAGTAAGTACTGAGAGAAATAGAGGTGAGGGGCCGAGGTGGGAAGCCTTCCAAAAGGACGCGGCGTTCTCCGATCACGGCAGGACACCGCCTCATCTTTTCTCTCTGTCTCTCAGGTAACAACAGAGGGACGGATGGGGGTTGATGAAGTGGTGTTAGCAGGAGACACAAGGGTCTCTGTAACCGGCTGCACGGCGCTACAGCACATACACAGGAACTTTATGAAACCCAGTCAGCACAGGACAGACAACCTCTGTGGAGCAGCCATCTTCTGCACTCAGTGTCAATCCTTTTGGTTGATTTATCTGGTATTTGGCATGAAAGGTTATACAAATACGCTGATGATTCAGAAGTAAAGCCGTATCCTGTTCCAATCCATTTAATTTCTAGCTGCGATGTCATTCTAGTTAGAGGTCCTCTCAGTGTCTCTCTGATTAGAGTCTTTTGATGAGGCAAAACATTATAACTGATTTTTTAATTCTGGAAAAATAATGAAATGGGTTGTGCACATATATTAAAGGCAACTGGTTATGGGTCAGAAGGTGTCATGTTGGTCTAGTGTAGTGGTTTAAGACTGTATAACCAGGGCCACAAGGAATCTGTGCAGAATTCTGCAGCATTTTCCACAGAATTTCAACAAATTCAAAGAAATTCAATAAAACTCAAAATGTTAACACGTCTGCTAAATTCCGCGGATTTTCTATTTGGGTCACAGCTGAAAACTTCAAAAAACAAAATCTGCAGATCCCATTTGGGTCTGCATATAACTGTAACGTCAATGGTTCTATTCTGGTTCTGGACCATTGTTTCCTATTGTTTTTCTAAACGTTGTGTCTGTATCTCTACTGTAAACTAACCCATAAAGCCACTGGTAGGTCCCAGAACATGTCCAGGCCTTTATCTCACTATAATTGAACATATAATAATATTGGATTTCAAATATACCCAGTCACACATGCTACATGGTGTATATTTCAGTTAACTGTGATCAGAAAATTATGGGAGCTGAGCAGACACTAACTCATGTGTACCATGAGTATTTTCAATTAGTGTCCAGCTTCAGTTGAATGAATCACTTCATTTGATTTCACCAGTGCTAAGGATAATAACATGGATACCTTTGCTTTTGAGTATTAATATATAAAAATGCCATTGTTCCACCATCTTGTTTTCTTTTTTGGCTGCAGAGCATCTGTACTCTTCTATTTTTAATTCCTCAAATGTGAAGTTTCTTTACCCTCCTGAACACACAGCATGCATAAACTGGGATGCAGGAGATGCTTTGGTATGGCCAACTCAAAAACCAAAACTAATTTACAGAATGACAACAAACATGGTAGGGCTGCAACTAACAGTTCTATGATATGACTGCACAGATTGAGAGACTAAACCTGGGAGCCTGGAAACTGTCTATAGCAACGTTTTTTAAGCCAAGAACCCCTTAACAGAGCGTGAGATGGACCAGGAACCTCCTACTAATATTCTATAAAATGAAGTTTCATATAAAGCAGGGCCTACAATAACGTGTAGGGTGGCCCAAAGCCTTTATACACACCTTTTTAGTGCAGAGAATACTAAGCTGTTCAAATAATATTTGTTGGTATGATTTTATCAATCATGTTATAATGTTAGACGTACATGTGGCCCAGTGAATCCTCAGGATGAACTTGAACTGTATCTGTGGATGGCTACCTATAGGCCAGTAAGCCTATCATCAGTGTGTTTTTTCACAAATAGGCTGAATTATATTTGCTAATAATATGTTGGATTCCTGTTAAGACATTTTCATTTTTTGAAAAAAAACTTTCAACAACTGCAGTAACTCTGAGGAGCCCTCCAGTTGAAGATCTCTGGTATATAGCAAAAAAAAAAAAAAGAACTAAAGAGTCAACTACTAAAATCACAAACCTATCTGCACACATTGATCACTATGCAGAAGTAATCTTTAAGCTCTTTTACATTGTGACTGGACAAAGTCGATGTGTCTGCTTGCTCAGTGGGGGGGTCTAGACTATGATAAACCCTCAAATACATTTCACACATGGACAACCAAGATGGCTAATGAGGATTTCCTCATTAGGTAATATACAGTAGTAGGGCTCGTCTTCATGGGCCATGGATATAATTAGTTACACTATCTCATGAATATTTAATAATACTGTATGTGCCACAAAAATGAATGTGTACAAATCTATACAGTCAAATGAATTTCTTAACCTCTTCAATAAACAATGAATAATTCAAACACTTGGAAATGTCAAGAAAACCTCTCAGGACATTATCAGAGATGTAAATACATTTTTGCAAGGTCAAAGTCTGCTAAACCTCACCAACCCTGCAATTGCGTTATTCAGCATTTTCTTTTAAACGTTGTCATGTGTTTTAGTCACGCCGTTACACGGGTGCAGGTAGAGGACTGATGGGAGCTATGCATTTGCGTCTAGATTTTAAGTGTAAGTAAGAAAACTGAGTATGAAATAATCCAAAACATTGCTGACTGAACACACGTTACACAACAAATCATTGTGTGCTGATAGATTTTGCCATGGCGGAGCTTTTGGCCACTGAAATGCACGCAAGGAAATGAGAAATCAGCTCGTTAACCTTTTTCTATTGAGAAAACAATTCAAATATTTTAGAAGGAAAAGGAGATTTAAAGGATTCCAGCTGCAAAAAATAAAATGTTTCTGTTTGGCTTCTGTCTTTCATATGATGCTTGGGAGCTGAATGCAAAAGAGCACTTCCTGGTTTAACTAAATGCCACCCCCCAACCAAGGATGTTACACTGTGCTGAACAAAACAGATAAACAACACATTTTTCCACAATGCCCATTCCTGCATTTAGTATTGGTTTATGCAAACTTTGTTTGACTGAATCCACTTACATCTCACATGCTCTACGAGTCCTCGTCATCCGCAGCTCCATGTGACTGAGATGATAATCACATTTTTCTGAATAATAGCAGCAATATATTTGTGACTTAAACCAGTTGAATGCAACATGCCATTAGCAGAAATGGAGTCTCATTGAAGAATTAACATCTCAAGAGCCCACCTGAGCGTCACTGTGGCAGAGGGCATGGAGAACATTCTGTGTGGATTGGATGGTGCTCTGTCAAGCAAAGCATGATGGGAATCTGGGGCAAAGAAGCAAACCCCAAAATGTTTTCATGATGACTTTAAATGCCCTCCTAACAGATAGCAACGTGGAAATGAAAGGAATCTGCGTTCTCTGTGTGCTTGGCCTTCACTGCTGCAAAGATGTAAGTGTCCTCTATATGATTCACTGTAACCTCCATAACTGAGCAATGGAATTCAGGTGGTCTGACCCCTGTGCAGAGAGACCAGAGAACCACAGGGATCACACCACCTTTGAACCTGAACACAGCTGCTATAGCAACATAACCTTGAGAATGGAACTCAGGATGTCCCCAAGCAAAGTGATGAAATGGGATCTGGGATATCTCTCCCACTTTCACTTATATGATTTTACTGCCACCACACCCAGTATTACTCATGTTCTCTCTTTGGCCTAGCCCCCCCCTCCTTGTCCATCCCTCCATCACCATACCCTGGTCACCTCCACTCACCTGTTCTATCTTGGCAAGCCATTCTTTATTGCGGGCCAGTTCCGCCATAAAGGCCTGGTGCTTCAGCCACTTCCTGTGTAGCTTTTGAGCCTCGTCCCGCGCTGTGTCTCGGGCCATCAGCATCTTCTCTTCCACCCGCTGTCCCAATCACTCAGCTAGGGGAGACAAAAATAGCCACCATCAGGAGCCCAACGCTCGAGCCAGCCCTTCTTCCCCCTTTTCCCACAGGACGTCCTGCTCTGCCTCCTTTACGCAAGAGCCACCCGCTCTGCTCTGCTCTGCAGGGGCCTGGGTACCTGTGCTGTCACCACCCACCCCAACCCCCACCAGACACCCTTTTCTGGAGAAAAAAAAATCAAGATAAGCACCTCAGCAGCAGTGGTAGCAATGGAAGCACTCAAGCCCTTCCTTTGGGTCGCCCCTGGGTCCTCATGCCCTACTGCTTCATGGGTCTTGCGGTCCTGATGCTGCAGTGCCTGCTAGCCAGTCTCAGATAAGGCAAAAAACAAACCAGCAAAATAGAGAAAATGCGCCAATGACAACACTGGTAAAGAATGACACACACATCCAAGATTCCTTTCGTGCTGTGGGTTATCTTCTAGTTTCAAATGTTGGTTACAATCCAGTCATCAGGTAAGGTGGAGATGTAGCATAGCCACAGAAGAATCTTTCAGCCAGGGCAAACCTGACCATCCACCACTAGCCAGTCCCGGTCAATCTGTAGTCCGGTCTACTGATACTGTAGACTGGAGGAGGAGGAAGAGTTGGAGTGGGAGGAGCAGGGTGAATGGGATGCAGAGGCAGTGCAGAGGAGGCCGGATAACATAAGCTATCTGCTCTTGAAATGCATCGTTCCCACCGCTGCAAAGATGCACACGTAGGCTGGTGTGAGATGGCACACTATTTTCTCTCCTTAGTTCCCCTTCCTCGTGTCCCCGAACAGCTCAGCCGCGGTTGGTGCATGCTGCTGCAGTCCTTGCCTCTCAGCTACGCTCCTGTGTGTGTGTGTGTGTGTGTGTGTGTGTGTGTGTGCTTGCGTAAGTGTATGTGTGTGTGTATTGTGTGTGTGTGTGTGTGTGTGTGCAATCACAATCAGTACTGCAGTGCCGGAGTAGAGAGAGAAAGAGGGAGAGAGAGCGAGATGGAGGGGAGAAAGGGGGGGAGACGGCAAAAGGAGAGGGGGAGAGGGAGACAGGGAGAGGAAATGGAGAAAGGGGGAGTGCCAGAGCAAAATAGGAAGGAAAGAGCAAGTCAAAAGAGGGAAAAGATGGTGTTGGTGGGGGGGTAGTGAAACAGAGAAAAGGAAGAGAGAGTCTGCGTCATCCCTCAGTGTCACTAGGGACATTTCTCTGCACTAGAAATGACTGCACTCGGAGCGGGATTTGGGAAGGAGGGGGGAGGGGTCATTTTAAAACAGCTGAATGAGAGGGAAGGAGGATGCCTGCACACATGGTCCACGGTGCAGCTGACTGATTCGGATCACGCTCCCTCTTTAAGGGGACCTGCATGTGATTCTCCTGCTGCAAATATGGCAATTGGGTACAGAGGGTGCACACATACCGCTAATAACACTCCCCCAGGTCTGAAGTATTTATGAAAAAGATAATTTGACATTATCAAAAAATGTGTTATTCTCAGTTTTAGTGTCTGTTTGTGCTGTGGCATTTTATTTTTTAATGTAGCCTATATACTGTTCTTTAAAAATAAAAATAAAAATGTGATCAAATTGAGTCATCATAGCATCCAGAGGTGATTAAAGTTTCATGAGGTGAGAGTGAAATGGAGCACTACCCTAAACCACCAAGTTTTGTTGTTCAAGCTGGTTGTGTATTTTTTATTAGTTCAGAATTTAATAGACTAGTGCCGCACCCGTTGAAAACATGCCTGTTCAGCTTTCTCAAGAACTGTGTATCCAAACTACTTCATACTCGACACTGTGCTACATTGGATCCTGAGCAATACACCTGCCATTACATAGATGTGTCACACACCCAAGTGAAGGCTACTCGCAGACATAAACACACTCAGTAAAATACAATCAGAGGAACATATTAGCTTAATTAGCGTTATTGGTATATATAAACATAATTGTATAAATAAGTATGAATGGAAAACTTACACTGTGTGAGTGGCCCGTCTCCTTTAGGATATTCACTCATGCTCGTTGACTCTATATGGAAGAGAGTTTGGTTGTAACCAAATGGCAACTTTCGGTTCCAAGAAATGACACAGAAATGCCCAAAACTGCAGTTCATCGAGTGGCCAACTGAGACCGGCTCCAAAAGAGAGTCAGTTTCACAAAGGCCCCCCCATATTAAAATTCCCAGCTTGCACTGTCTATGATAAACATAAACACCGTGAAGAAACACAAATATGCAAGCCAACCTCGGTGAAAACGTAGTTTTTATCTGTCAAGTCCAAACGTTGCAAGTGATCACATAACTCAACAAAGCTGATGATACCGGGAGGGGCACAAGGTTTGGCCTTTATTTGACAGGACAGCTTAGACATGAAAGGGGAGTGAGAGAGGGAATGACATGATTGCAACAGCTGCGGCAGGGACTGAGCCTCTGTACATGGGGCGAACGCTCTACCAGGTGGGCTACCCAGGCGCCCCGTGAGGCTGTAGTTTATTACACCAATGCTTTGACCTCCATGATTTTCAGAATTGATTTCTTACTTAGATTACATTTCTGATTCGATTCAATATCAATTAGGTTAGGGAAATTTCCATTACAATACCAGTATTGCTTGGATATAAAAGAGATTCTCAGAGAGAATCCTTTGTTATAAATTGTACAAGCGAGACGCAACCCTCAAATAGTTTTTAGAATGCACCAGGTTAAATTCATATTAAGAACTGAAAAGGCATATATAAAAAGAATGATTGTGCTCAGTGCTTGGTCATCTCTTGTTCTCTGTGCAATGTCCTCAAAGTATGGTCCTAAAATTCAGTGCTACCTTTGTAAACTTCCTCCCAGTGAATTTTAAAACAACCCTACAGGTAAAATTCCCACCAGCAGCCACTAGAGGCTGCAATGCCTTTTACACCCACAACAGGAAAGTATCAGTCACTACAAACACATGCGTGTGGAAGCGCCAGAGACACAAAATAACACCCCAAATCCCAGAAACTGTGAGTTCTTTTCATAATATGGGAACTATTAGTCTATCTCTCTCTCTCTCTCTCGCTCTCTCTCTCTCTCTGGGAAGTATCAGAGCTAAAGCCTAGTTCAGCCCTCTCTCTCTCTCTCTCTCTCTCTCTCTCTCTGGGAAGTGTCAGATAGCTAAAGCCTAGTTCAGCCTCCCTCTCTCTCTCTCTCTCTGGGAAGTGTCAGATGCTAAAGCCTAGTTCGGCCTATCTCTCTCTCTCTCTCTCTCTCTCCCTCTCTGGGAAGTGTCAGATGCTAAAGCTTAGTTCAGCCTATCTCTCTCTCTCTCTCTCTCTCTCTCTCTCTCTGGGAAGTATCAGAGCTAAAGCCTAGTTCAGCCTCCTCTCTCTCTCTCTCTCTCTCTCTCTCTCTCTCTGGGAAGTGTCAGATACTAAAGCCTAGTTCAGCCTCCCTCTCTCTCTCTCTCTCTCTCTCTCTCTGGGAAGTGTCAGATACTAAAGCCTAGTTCAGCCTCTCTCTCTCTCTCTCTCTCTCTGGGAAGTGTCAGATGCTAAAGCCTAGTTCGGCCTCTCTCTCTCTCTCTCTCTCTCTCTGGGAAGTGTCAGATACTAAAGCCTAGTTCAGCCTCCCTCTCTCTCTCTCTCTCTCTCTGGGAAGTGTCAGATGCTAAAGCCTAGTTCGGCCTCTCTCTCTCTCTCTCTCTCTCTCTCTGGGAAGTGTCAGATGCCTATATCTCTCTCTCTCTCTCTCTCTCTCTCTGGGAAGTGTCAGATGCCTATCTCTCTCTCTCTCTCTCTCTCTCTCTCTCTCTGGGAAGTGACAGATGCTAAAGCTTAGTTCAGCCTATCTCTCTCTCTCTCTCTCTCTCTCTCTGGGAAGTGTCAGATGCTAAAGCCTAGTTCAGCCTATCTCTCTCTCTCTCTCTCTCTCTCTCTCTCTGGGAAGTGTCAGATGCTAAAGCCTAGTTCAGCCTATCTCTCTCTCTCTCTCTCTCTCTCTCTCGCTCTCTCTGGGAAGTGTCAGATGCTAAAGCCTAGTTCAGCCTATCTCTCTCTCTCTCTCTCTCTCTCTCTCTCTCTGGGAAGTGTCAGATGCTAAAGCCTAGTTCAGCCTATCTCTCTCTCTCTCTCTCTCTTTCTCTCTCTCTGGGAAGTAGGCTACAATGTGGCTGGCCTTCCGACCTCCAAACCTAGACAGTCCTGAGACAAAATCTTCCCTTACACAGCTGCCTAGAGTCCCTGAATTTGTAGCAATAACATAACATAACATAACATAACATAATTTTGCATGAGCAGGTTTGTTGTTTGAGCTTTCCCTTTCGTCTCATCATACCACACCACAGTGTTTTTGGAAATTCCACCACTAGAGCCACTAGCCATCCAGGTAAGCTTATTAATTCACTGTGCCTTCCACATGTATGTTTGACATTAAACATGATGATATATGAATATGTAAATCATTATTATTTTAAAAGCTTAGTATTGTATGCACCATCAAAGGTATATGTAAAGGGCTCAGGCTGCCCTACATGTTATTGTAGGCCCAGTTTAATATGCATCTTCATTTTTTACAATATTAGTAGGGGGTCTCTTTCAAGTTTGCACTAGGTTAAATCAGTCAGTTAGAAATCATTCAGCATAACGAGTGACCCCACAAGAGGTCAACTGCACTGGTATTACATATTTCCATCAGGTTTCTGTTTCTGTCTCAATCACAGAGGCCTTTACTTGATAATTAGGGAAATAGTCGGAATCTCACTTTCTTCACTAATGTCAAAATGTAACACTTGACTATAACAGCCAGTGTAACAAACTGTTATGTAGCCTATTTATTGTGAAATATACCAAACAGAAACGTTTCACCCACCGTCTCATGCCAATCAAGCCCTGGCCAACGCGTTCATTTGGATAACATGACGTCATCGCGTAGACAGTTACGGGAATGTGTTTTCAGTATTTTTTTTAATACAAAAATACAGTAGGCTACACTTAAATATATTAGATTGAAAATACAAAGCCATTCTATCAAGTCCATCAAATACAAATGACAAAATAAATTTTTTTGTATTTCAAATGCGTATTTTAAATACATTTATCCAAAACACTGGCCACTCTAATGACATAGCCTGTACCAACAAAAAAGATGCATTCGTTGTCCATGTCAGTTGATTATGGAACAAAGCAATAGTAGACTTTAGAGTTAACTGCTGGGCAAGAAAAACTTCATTACAGCAAAATACAACACACTAATCCAAAGTATTTATAGTTAAAAATCTCCTTAAAACTTAATTATCAAATTACCAGGATTGACTGTATTGCCAGCAGCTTTGGTTAATGCTGAGATTGTAAAAGTAGGCCTATAATTATAAGTATAAATATTATAATAGGCTACATCCAAGTGTGTGTGTGTGTGTGTGTGTGTGTGTGAGAGGACCGTTTCGCCACTAGAGGGCAATCTTTCTACAAATGTTTTCTGTCCTGGTAGCTGACCTGACCTGGGACAGATGGAGAGTATGCATTAACTGTTACAGTCTATGTTCTTAATGCATTCAAACGTTAAAGATGACCTTTTATATCTCAAGTGAACCTACACGGTTAGCCGATGGTGCGCTCCCTATATGTTCTGTGTGTCGACATATATACTTTATAAATCCACCCAGAAAGTGAATGCAATGACAGCAACGTTCTCTAAAGGTTGCAACGTTAGGATAACGTTAGGGGAACGTTCGCTAAAGGTTGCTACGTTAGGATAACGTTAGGGGAACGTTCGCTAAAGGTTGCTACGTTAGGATAACGTTAGGGGAACGTTCGCTAAAGGTTGCTACGTTAGGATAACGTTAGGGGAACGTTCGCTAAAGGTTGCAACATAAGGATAACGGTAGGAGAACGTTCGATATAACCCAAAAACTAACGTTCCCAGAACGTTAAGGAAACTATCTGATCAACCAAAACACAACCAAACCTAACATTCAGGGTTCCTACAACCAAAAACGAACGTTCCAGAACATTCTGGGAACCAAATATGATTAGCTAGGGGGCTGCTTGGCTTTGTAAAGAGACCGGTCTTAGGACCAGGTGACAGACGGACTCAAAGAAATAGCGGAACTACAGCGTCAGCGTAGGAACATAACCGGACAGTTTAGACAGGCGCACTCAAGTAGCCTCCATGACAGGTAACAGTTGACAGCATCCAAGGTAAACAGATTTTTCTTTCTGGTAATGTGCGTTATAACCATCCACAGTTAAGTTATAACACCCAGTTGTAGTGACTTGGAGTCTTTAATGTCCAGCCACCACGACAGAGTACTCTCCCCGAAGCACTTAATTTGAATTATACGAGGCGAACTAGCCTGTTTTATTGTCAACGTTAAAACATGTATTTTTCAGAAACTAAAAGAAAATACATTTGGAAAAGCTTTTGATAGTTTTGATAGAAATTAGTCTACCCATGCAACGAAAGAGGTGTACAGTAATCCAATATTCTAGCTAATAAGGGTAACGTTAACGGTATTGGGACAACTAACGCTAGCTAGCTAAGTCTTTTGAACATTATTAACTCATACATTATTATATGAGTTTTTTACCTGGCGGAGGCTGAAGAGAGCATTTGTAAATTATGAACTCAATTAAAACGATGCATTTAAATGAGTATTTAATTGAAAAGTGCTTTCATTGTTGAAACAATCCATTTATTTGTATTAGTGCACTAACAACAGCAAACTCATTCAGTGTCTGTAGTTGAAATGTAGCAAAATGTGGCATAACAATAGAGAGGTGTGTGTGTCAGCAACTCTGCAGGCAGGTCCCAAGTAATTGGGGTCTGGTGGCTGGAGGATTATTTTTATTATTCTTTTTATTTTTACTGCCAGCCCATTTTTTTTCTCCTCCTTACCTCGTGTTTGTTTGTATCTGTGTTTCTCCCTACCTACCATTTCCTTGGGAACAATAGTATATGGGAAATTATTAGACCTGCTTTTTGGCCACCCTCAGACTCTTAAGAAGGTGCAGGTCCAGAACTACTGAACTTTGCCTTGTGAACAGGTCCTGTACAAACGTTAACATGCAGGACAGAGAAATGGGTTTACCGATTTGGTGTGGAGGAACTTGACTGGCCTGCACAGAGTTCTGACCTCCACAACCACACAACCACACCTAACTCAGTCAGCTCAGTGTTTCCTTCCAACAGTTGAAAAGTAGCCGACAGTGTTGACAGACAACTAACAGACAGCGCCTTTGAAAAGCCTGCTATTGATCTCTTTTGTAGTTGATGTTGGCCTCACTGTCCACGATGATGTCACATGGCTTTAAGAGCAGTAAGCAGGACTACACCTTTGGACCATGGACAGTTACTGCTGCCAGAAACCACATCATGAAATCCAAAGACATTGAACGGTGAGGTGTACCTCTAACAGTAGGTAGCAGATATATGTAACTGTCTTCTGCCTTTTCCTTGTTAACCTCTGTTGGGCCCTCCGGTGGGTTCAGCTTTTACTCATGTTATGCTTCCAGGTATGTTTAACACAGCAGATCATACTTTTTTATTACATTCTAAGTGTGTATACAATGATTAGCCAAACAAGGCAACACAAAAACGTGACACTGTGTCTCTGAGTACTGCATGGGTCCAGTTTTGCAACTTGTACCTAAACCTGCAGAGCTCAGTACTGGTCTTGTGGGTTGAAGTTTTGCGTTGTTGACATAACAGGCCCAAGGATGGATGGATGGATGGATAGATAGATAAATAGATAGATAGATATTGTCGATGTGCACAGAGAACAATCAGAATTTGTTCAGCAGCTCTTCCGCAGTGTGGCACCGTTGGACACCGCCTACCAAGAGCCTGGGTCTGTCCGAGGTGTTTCCCTAAAAGGGAGATGTTCCTCGCCACTGTCGCACTAAATGCTTGTTCTTTGAGAATTATTGGAATTGTCTGGTCTTTGTAAATGATAGTGTGGTCTAGACCTACTCTATCTGTAAAGTATCTTGAGATAATTTTTGATTTGGTACTATAAATAAAATTGAATTGAACTGAAGTGACACACCAAATCCTCATAAAATAATTACACATAGGAGTACAAAACAGACCCATGAGCCATGATATATATAAAAAAACACCCGGCACATGTCCAGATCAACCATGTAACACACATAATTGATAAAAAATAAAGTCAACTGCAATGACCAGGGCAAAGTTTTACACACAGAAGGCTTGTATCATGTGGATCCTGTGACAGGGTTGTTTTCATTACTTAGAATTCCTCATGGGGGAGACAGAAACAACGCACCATGGCTTTAAAGGTTGAAAGGTGTTAGCCAGCTGTTTGCCGTTTGCCTTTTCCAGATTAGCAGAGGAGATGAACATGCCCTCCCTTCCAGAGATGATGTTTGGTGACAACATCCTGCGCATCCAACACACAGAAGGCTACGGCATCGAATTCAACGCCATTGACGCCCTTAAGAGAGTCAACAACATGGAGGATGCTGTCAAGGTGGCCTGTGCTCAGGAATGGCAGGAGAGCAGGCAAGACTAACAACCCAACTGGGGGGTGGTTTTGTTAACTTTTGATATGTCAAAGCTGTCATGGGTTTCAGAGAAGAAAAAAATGTTCAGAATTTAAAATAAAATAAAAATCTGGCAACCACAGCACATCACAGATATTCATGTCAGAGCAACTTAAAGAAGAAAACTCCAGTGTGATAATACTGTTGTTCTGTGTTGGAAAACGATCTAAAAGATCTATAAAGCCGTTCATTCCCAGACACAAAGCGTGTCACCTGCATATTTAACATGAATCTCTGTGATCTCCTTCCAGAGCTGACTCTGAACATTCCAAGGAGGTGGTGAGACCTTACGACTGGACATACACCACAGACTACAAAGGCACTCTTATAGGAGAAAGTATGCAGCTGCAGGTGGGTCATATCCATTCATTCAGCCCTCTAAGAGGACTAAGCCTGAAGCTTGGGCATATTTTGGTTATTATAAGAATGCCGAAGGACAGTTGATTGAAAATAGTTGTTGTGATGTGCAGGAAAACAGTTGACAGCTAAAGGCATTGAACACAATTTTAAAAAATACCGCGATAATTCCGAAAACTGTGATCATTTTGGTCCCTATAACATGAGATTACATTTTCATACCGTTACATCCCTAGTCAATAGCTTAGTCTCCGAACAAAACATCAAATCAGGCGGCAAACGTTGGCGTCAGTATCTGTGTTGCCAAAGGTCTCTGTTAGCGGCCGTTGAGACGGCAACACAACCCCACAGATTCCAAACCAAAACGGGTCAGAAGTGTTTTCAAATGTCTCCGGTTTAGGGGCTTGGAAATACCAGAGCAGGGGGAATGAGAGGGGGAAAGACCAGAGCAGGGGGAATAAGAAAGGGAAACACCAGAGCAGGGGGAATGAGAGGGGGGAAACGTATGATGTAATTGTACTATAAAGTTAAAACCAGTTTTTCCAAGTTAAGGCTTTTGTTTTCCAACAAGAGCCTAAGAGATTCAGTAATGGAATGGCACACAGTATTTTTAACGCCTTTTTGTTATGTGTATGTAATTTATGTGAGTTTTTGATTTCCACCTGTGGTTCATGTGAAGGTGGTGAAGACGACGGAGCGTATCGACATGGAAAAGCTCAAGGCTCGGGAGCAGATCATGTTCTTCGACGAGGTGCTGCTGTTCGAGGACGAGCTTCACGACCACGGCGTCTCGATGATCAGCGCCAAAATTGTGAGTACTGCGTTGATGATAAACAGCTTTAGGCAAAACATGTGCAGTTTTTCAATAATAAATTTAAAAAAAAGGCTATTTTCCCCATAGATTTGGTGTCTCTTTTAGGGACTCTGTGGTTATTTGGCATCACTTTGTAGTCAGTTTTTGTCACTTTGTGGTAGTTTTGAGTCTATTTTGAATTTTCTATTTTTAATAAATAAATAACTCTCAAAAGGCTTCAAGACAAAACTCGCTAAAGAAGTCCAACTCTAATCATTAGATCTGAGAAATGTCTTGTAGTTACATTCATTTGGCTTAGATCCTGTCCAAATGGCTCAGGTGCTGCACCTACACCTTATAATGGTCAGGAAACATATTTTTTGGGGCATTTTAGGCCTTTATTGACGTGAAAGAGGAGAGAGAGGGGGGCAGGCCGGAGTCAAACCCGGGACGCTGCGTTGAGGAGTAAAGCTCTACATACCAACTCTCTACCAACTGAGCTATCCGGGTGCCCAGGAAAACCCTGATTTAAGAGGAAGACACAAGGCCACAGTCTGTGTAATGAGTGCGTAATTGCGGCAGACGGGTCAGGTTTTTAAATCTTTAATTAATTCAGGGACGTTTCAATGAGAGCCCGGCTGTCACAGTTCAACACATTCACCTAAAAGCTGCCCATAGAGACAGAGCGACACCCATTGGAGGGGAAAACAATCTACAAAATGCAACAAATTGCTTCACAGTCCAACAAAAGTGCCTGTAGCTTAAAACATGAAACTTTTTAGCTAAAAAAAAGCTATTTCCTTTTGCATTTCTGTAATATACTGTTGCATGCAAACAGTGTGAAGGAATATGTTTAACATGTTGCTGTGTGTCATGTTGCTGATCTAGAGGGTGATGCCCACCAGTTTCTTCTTGTTGCTGCGTTTCTTCCTACGAGTGGACGGCGTGCTGATCCGAATAAATGACACACGACTGTATCACGAGGCAAGTTGGTTTCCTCCAGCCAGGACGAAGTATGGTGCATACATTTTTGAATGTGTGCTGAAGCAATCCACACTGACTAATGATAAAGCCTCTAACGAGTGGTGATGATGTTTTTGATTCCAGGCTGGGAAGAACTTCATGCTACGAGAGTTCAGCACGAGAGAAAGCCAGATAGCAGAACTGAAGGTGAGCTGAGACACATCATGCACTCACTAAGGCTTTTGTCCCAAATTTGATTCTTTTGGCACTACATAGGCATGTTTTACATTTCGTTTGTTGCGATTCGAGAAGTATTGCAGTTTAATAGTATTGAGTATTACAGTTTTCTTTTCCTTTAACAAAAACCAAAGTTGAATAATACACTTCTGGACAATATATCATGAGACATTTCTAAAAACAAGTTTTTTTAACGCACATCACATGTCCGTCAGTCAGTCTGACATTTATTTCATCTGTGAAGAACATAACATGGATTCTCTGTATATTCAGCTTTCAGTCTGTTTTGCTAGAAAAGGATATGATGTAATCATTATTACCGTATAAACAGAAAATATTAAGGTGAATTATTGGTAAAAAAAGAACTGCTAATGCTTTCCAAGGCATAATAAATGATCATTGTGTGGTGATGTCGTGGGTGAGACTAGGCCAGTGGAGGCCCACCAGGCCTAAATTGCCCCACAACAGGCCACTGGGAATAAAAACATTTTTTTAAAGATAATTTTTTTGGGCATTGTAGGTCTTTATTTATATAGCACAGCTGAAGACATGTAAGGGCGGAGAGAGAGAGGGAATGACATGCAGCAAAGGGCCACAGGTCTGAGTCGAATCCGGGGTCACTGTGTCAAGGAGTAAACATCTATCTATCTATCTATCTATCTATCTATCTATCTATCTATCTATCTATCTATCTATCTATCTATCTATCTATCTATCTATCTATCTATCTATCTATCTATCTATCTATCTATCTATCTATCTATCTATCTATCTATCTATCTATCTATCTATCTATCTATCTATCTATCTATCCATACATACATACATACATACATACATACATACATACACTCACCTAAAGGATTATTAGGAACACCTGTTCAATTTCTCATTAAAGCAATTATCTAATCAACCAATCACATGGCAGTTGCTTCAATGCATTTAGGGGTGTGGTCCTGGTCCAGACCATCTCCTGGACTCCAAACTGAATGTCAGAATGGGAAAGAAAGGTGATTTCAGACATTTGGAGCGTGGCATGGTTGTTGGTGCCAGACGGGCCGGTCTGAGTATTTCACCATCTGCTCAGTTACTGGGATTTACACCCACAACCATTTCTAGGGTTTACAAAGAATGGTGTGAAAAGGGAAAAACATCCAGTATGCAGCAGTCCTGGGGGGGGCAAGAAGAGCAACTTTGACTGAAATGACCACTTGTTACAACCGAGGTAGCAGCAAAGCATTTGTGAAGCCACAACACGCACAACCTTGAGGCGGATGGGCTACAACAGCAGAAGACCCCACCGGGTACCACTCATCTCCACTACAAATAGGAAAAAGAGGCTACAATTTGCAAGAGCTCACCAAAATTGGACAGTTGAAGACTGAAAAAATGTTGCCTGGTCTGATGAGTCTGGTTTCTGTTGAGACCTTCAGATGGTAGAGTCAGAATTTGGCGTAAACAGAATGAGAACATGGATCCATCAGGCCTTGTTACCACTGTGCAGGTTGGTGGTGTAATGGTGTGGGGGATGTTTTCTTGGCACACTTTAGGCCCCTTAGTGCCATTGGGCCTGGTTTAAATGCCACGGCCTACCTGAGCATTGTTTCTGACCATGTCCATCCCTTTATGGCCCCCATGTACCCTCCTCTGATGGCTACTTCCAGCAGGATAATGCACCATGTCACAAAGCTCACATCATTTCAAATTGGTTACTTGAACATGACAATGAGTTCACTGGACTAAAATGGCCCCCCCAGTCACCAGATCTCAACCCAATAGAGCATCTTTGGGATGTGGTGGAACGGGAGCTTCGTGCCCTGGATTTGCATCCCACAAATCTCCATCAACTGCAAGATGCTATCCTATCAATATGGGCCAACATTTCTAAAGAATGCTTTCAGCACCTTGTTGAATCAATGCCACGTAGAATTAAGGCAGTTCTGAAGGCAAAAGGGGGTCAGACACAGTATTAGTATGGTGTTCCTAACAATCCTATAGGTGTGTGTGTGTGTGTGTGTGTGTGTGTGTGTGTGTGTGTGTGTGTGTGTGTGTGTGTGTGTGTGTGTGTGTGTACATACATACATACATACATACATACATACATACATACACACACACAAAACATTCATTATAAATCACATTACTTGTTGATAATAATCAGCTTAAGTATTCACTCCACAGATCATGTTGAGCAGAGATAACTAAGGATCTTAAGTTTCTGAATTGGGGGGGGGCAGGGTCATTTAAACTGTTCTGTGCTGAAGCGGTGCAAATGCTCATGGGAAAAAAAAAATATACTGTGTTCTGAACAGTTTCTGTCCTGGAACTTCATACCTAGCAGGCTCTCTAATAACCTGCAACGGCCCTTAGCTGTCATATAATCATAACCTACCACGGCCTATCACAAGCTGTTACAAAAATATGTAATGAGAAAAATTGATACGTTTTAAATGAAACCTTTGCTCTTCACTAGATTTGATGTAAGAAAGTCTTTGTTAGCAGAATGTGCACTAAAACTGTACTGTACTGATGTATTCTTTGTTAATTTAGGCAACATTTACCGTGCTACGTTTTGGTTTTTAAACCAAGTTTTGAGCCAAAAGCGAAAAAGTGTTTTCAGCTCCAGTAGAATAACTAATCTCCGTTTAAACTAAAATGCCCAAACTTCATATCTCATCAACATTCTCGTATACTGGGCATAACCTTAGGAGCTTAGTCTCAAAGAAGGAGACGTCGCGACCGATAAGACCCAGTCAGGCGGCAAAACGTTGGCGTCAGTGTTGGTGTTGCCAAAGGTCTCCATATGCAGCCGTTAGACTACAACACAACCCTGCACATTCCAAACCAAAACGGGGTCAGAAGCCTTTCCAAATTTCCTCCGGTTCCTTCAGAGGCTCTGAAACGTACCAAAAGATATTCGTTTTCTAAACCAAAACATAGAGATGTAAATGTAGCCTTAACCCTTGTGTTGTCCTCCGTCTGTTTTGTCTGTTCATAAAGTATAAATTATCACTCAATTCTGTGTTAGATCTTCTTACCCAACTTCATTACAATTAATTACCACTATAGTTTTACACTTATTTATGGAAAATTAAATGGTTTAGCCTAATTTTTTCAATTCCTGGTCAATAAAACTCATTTATATTAAGTATACCTAATTTCTGATTTAAAAACCCCAGTAATTATTCATTTTTTATTAATTTCGACTAATAGTTACGATCAGAGGAACATATGGATAATCACAGCCTGTTTTGTGTATGGAACCATCCGTGTTATTAAAGAAACTAACATTTTTGACATAGAAACTTGTTGATGACAACATGAGGGTTAAACCTGTTCCTCTCTCCTTCAGAATGTCCCTGCTGCACTGTACACAGAACCCAATGACATCGCCCAGCACCTAACGCTGAAGCTGACCGAGTGTGAGAAGCTGGAGCTTCCTGTAATGCAGCCTAGGAGCGCTGTTAATGACGTCCTTCTGTGACCAGTATATCACATTGATGTGTTTCATGGTGAAAAAATGGGAACAGTGTTCCAGAAGCACATCCTTAATCTTAAAGTATCATAACAACCATTGATCTTCCCTGAAGTAACAGAACAGGAAAAGTTTTTATATTTGACCACTATGGTGTGTTCTTAAAACTCAAACACAACCTGACTAACGTAACTTCGGTGAAGCTTTGTGCTCTGTTCATATTTGACCTGATTTTGTTTTATGAGACATTTTTTTCACTTCCAAAATCGCCGTTTTGACATAAAAGACCTAGTAGGTAGGGTGGCTACTTCCATGCTTGTAATATTAGTATGTCGCTAATGTGTTTGTAAAAAAAAAAAAAATAAAGTAGCTTCACAAAACAGCACTGTATTTTCTGAAGTCATCAAGAATTTCTGTAAATATGTCAACTGTATTTTCTACGGTGATTTACAGAAGGTGAAAAAGCCATTTGTGAATATATCTTCAATATGGTCAAATAAATTCTGTCTTGTGCTGCATTCTTGTTTTCGTTTGTTCATAGTTGGTTTTCTTGTTGAAAAACGGTTGGTGATAATCGTTTAAAGTGCTCATATTATGGTTTTATATCTTTTTTTGTGCACGTTATAGGTTTACAAAGGGAAAAAGCCCAAAGTCCCCCCCCCAAAGGGACTTACCATCAGAAAACACTGTTCACAAACAGCTCCAAACAGCTCTACTGTAGTCCAGCCTTTACTTCAGAGACAGATGTATCTCACTTTGTAACGCACATTATAATGCTCACCTAGCTGCTAGCGTGGCACGCCCTCATACTCTGCTTCTGACTGGCTAGTAGTCCTTACCTAGGTACTGTCATGGCACGCCCTCATACTCTGCTTCTGACTGGCTAGTAGTCTTTACCTAGGTACTGTCAGGGCACACCCTCATACTCTGTTTCTGACTGGCTAGTAGTCCTTACCTAGATACTGTCAGGGCCCTCATACTCTGCTTTTGACTGGCTAGTAGTCCTTACCTAGGTACTGTCAGGGCACGCTCTCATACTCTGCTCCTGACTGGCTAGTAGTCCTTACCTAGGTACTGTCAGGGCACGCCCTCATACTCTGCTTCTGACTGGCTAGTAGTCCTTACCTAGGTACTGTCAGGGCACGCCATCATACTCTGCTTGGCATTGCAGCTTGCAGCTTAATTAGCAATTGTTTTTGTGTTGGCCATCTGCTTTTCTCAAATTGCCGTAGGCTGGACTGAGCTACATATCATTTTAAACATTTTAAACAAAGTGCACTGTTTGCCCAATTGTTACAAAGCTTGCAGGATATGTTTTATAACCATGTTGGACCACGTGTGTGAAATTACTTTGAAGTTGCTATTGAGAAAAAAAGGTTTGAACCCGTGAATCCCTGCTTGTGGCTATATTTTTATTTGTAATCTTCTGCATGTTTGTGTGCTACTGTGCGTCCCAGTGCATAGTGTGCGCGCACATTTTTCTAATGTGCTATTAAAACAACAAAGAAATGCTGCATTATTGACTTCAGACCAGGTGTTTGTTGGCCAATGATGCAATGACTTTCCGCTGCATCAAGATAGCAATCAGCCAACAATGCACCTGAACACACCTCCCTGTCAGAACAGCATGTCCAGGGGCACACAGATGGACGCAGGTGCATTTGCTATTTAAACGACATGGGCGCTGGCCCAGCTGATGTGCATACTTCCTAAAAAAAAAAGATTAATTAATTGATAATAATAATAATATGTACATCAATAAAGACATTTGTATGCAGAAAAGGCACAAATGTATTCAGTAAATGAAGTGTTTGATGCTCAAAATTTCACTTTGGATACAATGTGTCCCCCCCCAATAGACTGTATATTAACAGTCTATGCCCCACCCCAGTAAAGGTGAATATCTCAATCCCCCAATGTTGGACATAAAGTTACGCCCTTGGAGCATGGTGATGGAGACCAGTTCCAGGTTGTTTTGACCACAGGTCAGTCCACACATCAGTTGACCATGCAAGAGGCACAACTGGAGGGAAAAGAGACAAATGACCTAGGACTAAAACCAGCGACATTAAAAAAAATAATGGCTTGTGATTTAAAACTGTCATAGTATATAAATAGGATATGTTATACATTAACAAAGTGTTATTGCTGTAACAAAGTGTAATGTAGCCTAGTTAAGCTGAAATCAAAGCAAAAAACTGTCATAATCTTTTTTTTCTTATATTAGAGAATATCATGGATGAGCTAAATTCACACTTTTGGAATAAGTTCATTGAGCTCATTACAAAAGCATTCTGTTTAAAGCATAGACAGTAAAAGAAAAGTGCTTTTGTGATTAACTATAGCAAGTCAATAAAGTTTCTTTGAGTAAAAAAAAATGTAACTGTCTGTGGTTGGTTCACAGTGTCACTACCCAATGTGAGTCGAGTGCAGATTGAGTCGCGCATGCTCAGATGTAAACGGTTTACTGCATAACGCGTCATACCCGAAGAGAGTCGAGTCAGACCGACTCTGGTTGAGTGCAGATGTTAGTTGGGCACGCTCAGATTTAAACGGTTTACGACATGACTGTCATACTGAAATTTGTGAAATCCATGAAATTATAAACTTTTTTCATTACAAACAATAACAGAAGATGGGAATCATTTCAAAAACATTTTAGCTATCTATTATGGTTTGCTAATGTAAGCTCAAAACGCCATTCAACTGACAGCCTTTGTTGTGTGTGATGCTAACTTGCAGCCAGCAGTAAACCAACTTGGTTAAGTAGGTCCATTTTGACTGTATTGACATTACAGAAGTCGTAGCACACATACAGCTACCATTGACGCTGTATCCCAACGTGTTTTAGAGTATTTGACAGAAGTAGAGGAGGCAGCGGAGGATGTTCTGACCAGTAAACAACAGATAATTGACCTGGACACCAGGAGGAACAGGAACAGAGAGCCGCTGAACGCACTGAAAAATGAAATCTCAGATTCAGAGAAAGTGAAGGTTTGCTTCGGGAACATGTTCATCAAATTTCCCAAATCAAAGACGAGGGAGATGATTCAGAAAGACCAAGAGCCGCTGGACCAGGAGATAAACGAACTTCGCAAAGGAGTGAAAGCTAAAGTCAACCGTCGACATGAAATGCAAGGGAAATCTGAGCTGAGAGGCTACAATCTTCCTCCTCTGTCCACTGATGAAATCAAAGCTATCACCAGCCTTTTATAAGATGACTTCAGATGTGAGGACATAAGGACAGAGCCTGATGCTACTGTGACATGCTAACCTCTGGATGATCTGAAGGCGCTAGACTTCCTGGATCATTGACATCTTCATCACCTGCCTTTAGGACATTTTGAAAATTCATGTCAAACATTGTATCCTGTGTCTTTCAGTTAACGGGTGGCTACCATTTTTTTCAACCTGGACTTGAACCTTTGACATTGGTCCAGTCCAAAGAGATTGCTGCATGCGGCATCAGAGAAACAAGCTACAATAAAAGTTGTTCGGACAATTGTCCAACTCTTATTTACCTTCACTAAAGTGAAAAAATCTTGGAAATCATTTCACCACTTACTGTTTTTCTTGTCCACATACTTTTGTTTAAGCTACTGGCTTTATTTCCAACCTGTTTGAGTGACTGTTCATTGGACATATTTGTAGTGATGTCCACAGATCTCTGGAGTTTACTTTGGTGAGTACAACATTATAACCAATGAGGACCAGAGCTATTAAGATTAACCCCAAGTTGCTATTAACTGTAGTTTTCCTTTAACCAATCATGAGAAGTTACGTAAATAGTCTTTGCTCAGTGAGACTGGACCGGAGCAGCGTTGGACAGGACAGGACTCTGTGGTCTGTGAATGGCCACAAGGTGGCAGTGCAGTGCAAGTGTACGGCAGATGTCTAATGTGTTTTCCAGTGGATAATGCGAAATGTTTGTTTGAACTTGTTTTGCAGGTTTTTGTCCATTAACTTTATTTACCATATCTCTATAAATACATGTTTATGATTTTGGGTCATTTTGTATTTAAGTTCAGTTACTCTATGTGCCTTCACTATGACTTTTTGTGTTGTCTGACTGAGACATACCTGCACGAGCAGCCAGGGTGCTGTCCTCAGGAATAAACTGTTGAAAAAACAAAAAAAACATTACAGAAGTCGCTCGTTAGCATCTTGTGGATTACTTCAAAGTGACGCATGCGCAACTCACAGCTTCACTCGTCGCAAAGTGACGCATGCGCGACTCAAATCTGCACTCAAATTGGTGAGTGACACACTCCCCAATGCAATATGGCGCGCACACAGACACAGCGGTCCAATCGGCTTCCTCCATTCCTGACAGCTGTCCAATGACAGAGCCTGCATCAGGCTGGAAACTATTCAACATGGAGACAACAGTTGAAAAGCTAGAGGCGATGGTAAGCACAGCGTAAAACGGCTTGATTTTCTGTAATATTCACCTTCCGAATGAGTTTTTTGTCCTTGGTGAACGATTCCAGAGACATTTGGCTGCTCATTAATTATCGATGAAGTATTCATCCTATCACAGTAAGAGCAGCAGGTCATGGTTTTCTCTTTGTGTTAATAAACAATTCAAACTCCTATGCGCTATTCAGCAGGCCTGTCTACGTACTGTCTTACTATTACTAACGTTATTAAAACGACAGCGTAAGGCCAGTTCAGGCCTAACGTTAAGCTGTCAAAAGCCGCTTCCTCCTCAAAAATATAAAACATGGCCACCATTAAAACTTGTACGTTTCATAGCAGTTGTTCTGTTTGAAAAAGTATTCATATAATGTAGCTAACATCATAACAAGCCATCAGCATTCAGCATTAGCTAGGGACTAGCTAGTCATTTTCACTACAGCTCAAATGTTTCCGTTTGGTTTTAGCCCTTTCCAATTAACAGATAATTAACTTTTATTCCAGACATAACCTTCAGTTTTTATTAAAGAAACTCCAGAACAAAGTTAGGAAGCAGAGGAGTACTGGAGATAGTCCAATTAAACAGGTATACAATGTTTGACCCAATGATCTTAACTCAGGGTCCACTAGCCTTTTCCAGAGCTTTCAACATCATCTCACTTGCAATTTTCCATATCCTTAATACATAATGATTTAAAAAAAAAAGTTTATCTTTTAAAAATTATATATATTTTTAAGCATTTTATTGCTATAGGACAGCTTAGACATGAAAGTGGAGAGAGAGGGGGAATGACATGCAGCAAAGGGTCGCAGTTCGGCGTTGAACCTGCGGCTGCTGCGTCAAGGTCTAGACCTCTGTATATGGGCGGCCAATCTACCAGGTGAGCTAACCAGGAATCAATACATACTGATTCTACGCAGGTTTTAGTATGTGGTGTGTTCACACTAGAAAAGTTACAAAAGTATAGTAGTAGCAGCCAACAGTTGTTGAGACCTTTCACTCAAAACCACTAATGTGAGCCCAGGCCTTTCCTCTACCATTAGAAGTCTTAAGTGGAGGACCCAATCCGTTTTCTGACCGAGCATGTCAGGTCGGACAAAATGAAGGCCGCCGGCCCCTGCAACGGACGCGGCACAGAACACACCAAACAGACTCGAGTCACCGACCTCACCAGACTGTCGGCGGCCTTTTATCGGGTTGGTGTGTCAGCGCCTTAAGTCCCCAGGATTTCTCCTCTGGGGACCTTGAATGTCTGTACCATGGCACTATGGCAATAGTTGTTGAGATCTTTCAGTCTGGACCAAGTGGTGAACTGAGCGTATAGGATATATTACACACAACATATGTCACACATTCCATTTGACACAGCGAGATATCTTCCCATATGTATGTGACACACTGACTCCCAGCTCACTGAGTCGTGCAAACATCCAGTCTTTGGCTGAGCTAGTGTTCTGTCTGTCCAGTGCCCCTTTTATATTGTGCTACTGGTGACCCTTCTAGAAAAGCAGTGCAATGTTAAAAGGGCATTGGCCAGAAATGGTTACAAGCGATGGAACCGTCTCAAACTCTAAAGCTTTAGCTGTTGGCAGATGCTCTGACTTCATTGCACTACTGTATCAGACAGCTAGCAGTGCAATAGTATTGTCAAAGCATCTGAAAACTGCAGAGACCAGCTGCACTACTTTTTACATGTCTAGACTGTATCATTGTGTGGTGATGAAGTGGGTGAGACTAGGCCAGTTGATTGTAAGCCCATTGGCCCACCAGGCCTAAATTGCCCCCAGTAGGCCTAAACCATCCTTTTTTTTTTTTAAGATAATTTTTTGGGCAATTTAGAAGTGGCTTGTTGTTCTTTACATTTTTAGTTAGTTTCCTATCCTGACCTGGGACACATTCACACAGTTTGATAAAGGACTTATTGGACTTTAATTTATCTTTGCACCTACAATAATGTAGCTGTCCTCAATTTAGGTCATCCTGTATGTCTCCGCTTTTATCCTTGTGTGTGTGTGTGTGTGTGTGTGTGTGTGTGTGTGTGTGTGTGTGTGTGTGTGTGTACACTAGCAAATAGCGGTGGGAATCACCAGACGCCTCCTGATACAATACGATATTATTGCGATTTTAAACATTGCAATATCCCGCAATATATTGCAATTTATAACTTTTTTTCCAACTTCTAATTTTTCCCAGTTTCAAATGATGTCCCCAAAAGGAAACTTTGTCAACATATGTTTCATCTAAAAAGATATATTTCTCTGTTTGTTCATATCTCTTCAATTTTATTGCTGCAAACTGGGATTGTCAAGCAGACAAACTGACCAACACATATATAATAAAAGATCCATACGTGGCGCCTGTGTATCGATACAGTATTGCCACTATGCTGTATCGATTCCCCACCCCACCCCACCCCTACTAGCAAAGCGTAAAGCTGAGTGTCTTTGCAGTTCCTGAAGTCCGAGGCAGACCTGGAGTACATAGAGAAGCGGCTGAAGCTGAACTTCATCAACAACGCTGCAGAGAATGGATGTCCCGCTGAGGTGATAATTTCCACTAAAGACAGGGTTCGATCTAACACCATTTGCAGTCTGCAGGACATTTAAAAAAAGCTCCTGTAGTTCAGACGCAGAAAATATTTATGGGCCATTGTCTGTTTCTAAAAAAGTAATCTTACTGGCTTTCAATATTGTGGAATGTATCTAAGTAAATTTACTCAAGTACTGTACTTAAGTACAAACGTTGTAGTACTTGAGTCTTTTTCTTTTCATGCTCCTTTCTACTTCCACTCGAGAGAAATATTGTACTTTTTACTCCACTACATTCATCTGTTACAGCTTCAGTTAGAATAACATAGAGCAGTTGTGATGGTGTCTCGTGTTAAAATGCTCCATCACGTGTTATATCTGTTACACAGTGAATGTTGAACTTATAATACTTGAACAATAAGTAAATCAAATCGTTAAGCCCTAATAGACACTGTGCCTGCAGGAGAACCCAGCGCTGATGCTGGAGAATCTGAGGGCCATCAAGGCCAAACACACAGCACTGTGCTCACAGGTGAAGGAGATTGCAGCCGCTCAGAAAGAATCCATGGTCTCCATCAGGAACGAGCTCAGCAGTGCCATGGAGCTGGTCCAACACTTCCAGCAGACTGCTGATGTGGAGGTACCCACACAAACACTACCATTGCTGCTCACACACCATCGTATGAACTCCTCTATACACAGGAACGGTTTCATATTCTACAGCTTTTGTGACTTTTATTAGATTATGATGCCAGCGATGTCTGATGCACACGACTCCTGACACAAAAAGCCATTTGCGAGCACTATTCACACACAGATTGCAAATTATAGCAGATTCACGTTAAATGAAAGATTGTCGCTCATAAACGGTCAAGTCCTGCAGGGTTTGTGCATGCAAGTTAGGGATCGACCAAGATTAATTTTTAGTGCCGATACCGATTTTTGTTTTCATCAGCCTTAGCCAATGACCGACCGATGTAAAAACGCGAACATCGGTCGGCCGATAAAATCGTTCTATCACCAATGCAAGTATTGTGTGTATTTTGATTATGAACAATGTGTCAAAATAAACCTGAGCGGAAATGATCTCAAGCTGCAAATTTGCTGTTTGTACGTTGAAGTTTTGGAGAAATGGCCCCCAGGTGCAAAACTGTACAACCATTGCAGGTAAATGTATATTGGTCTGTACATTGGCTTTCACTTAAAAAAAAGAAAAATAAAGCCAGCAAAGTTACAGATTCTGTCTCTGAGAAGGACTAGACAAACAGGAATAGTACATGATGATCATACAGGGTACCCATGGGATCTTAAAAATGTCTTAAATATGGGCGCCTGGGTGGCTCGCCTTCTGGAGCGCACACCCATGGATAGAGGTTGCTGCTTGTTGTTTTTCCTCTCGCTCCCCTTTCCTGACTTCAGCTGTCCCCCCCCCTCCAAAAAACTGAAAAAAAGTCTTAGATATAATTTGGAAAAATAAGGCCTTACAAGTGTCAAATTTCTTCAGAAAGTCCTAAATTTTCATTCATTCAAAGGTCTAGCATTTATATATGTATCGAGTACTACGATAAAATGTTGTAATAAGATTAAGTACTTGTTGGTTGGTTTATAAAGCCTACACTCGTTTCTAATACTCCATTATATCCTACATGCGTTTTCCAGAATGTTCATGAAGTTGGTATTAAATTATATTCTAAATGGTGGTAAAAGGTCTTAAATTGATCTTGTGGAAATGTGGGGATGCCTTGTCCTAATGCATGAGGAATCATGTCCTCCTCTCATTAATCTATAAATATACTGCAGCAACAAGCGGTTGACTGTGTCCTTGTTGACGTGCTGCAGGTGCCACTGCTGACGGCGTCGGAGCAGGAGGCAGCAGAGCTCCTGGGTACCGCGGTCAGTGAGACCTCAACCGAGGTAAGACACAATCACTTCCAGCCTATGAAGTAAACCATGCCTCTTTATTATCATAACTCTTTATCATTATATTTTTTGTTTCTAACTGTATTCCCCCCCTTGTCATTTTTGTTGGTTTGAATATGTTTAGTTGAAATAATAATAAAAATATACAGTCTGACCAATAATCACTTATATTATTACAATTTGGCATATCTAAACCAAAACAACTACGTGTCTTATGCCTTAAGACCTTAGCTAATATTAGCAATTTATTGCAACAAAGAAAACGTGATTATGTAGAAAAAGAAGCAGGCCTACATGTAATAATGTTCAGTTAGCATCCACAGTCTATCACACTGATAAGCTCTGCTGGTTTTTCCCCAGGTGCCTACTGCTGTAGAGGCTTCGGGCCCCCTGCCGCCTCTGAGTGAGTCTGTTACCTTCTTAGTCTTCCACTGCGCTCTGAATAATCTAGAATACTGTAGAGATGGCAAGAGTCAGTCTGCCTGCTGGTCGGTCCACAACCTTAATCCAGACTGAAATATTGGATGGGTTACCATGAAATAGTGGACATTCATGTTCCCCTCAGGATGAATTATGCTAACTTTGCTGATCCTCTGGCAGCATCATCAGGTCAACATTTCCATCTGTCTATTTCTTTAGCTGGGGACCCAATACCAACAAAGCTAAGGACATTCCCATCAGCCTCAGCTGTACTTTGTGTTTAGTAATTAGCAAATATTGACATTCTAACACAACTAAACTAAGATGGTTACCATGATAAACTTTATATTGAAATCAGCATGTAAGCATTGTTATTTTGAGCATATTTGCATGCTTACATAAATAAAGAGCCACCACTTTCATGGCTGTTAACGATCAGCTCAGCATGTCTGCTGTCTAGTCCCAGTGTTCTCAGAGAGGAAGACACTTTGTTGGCAGCCAGCGCTCCATGTGTATAGCACATTCTCCTGGGCTTGGTCAGTATTCTACAGTCTGTAAAAGGTTTACAGATCCATAAGAATTTAGTTTTTTTTTTTTCTAGCTTAGAAAAAGCTGATTTGTTAACCCAAAAGTTAAGAAATATTTGCACAAATAATTCTGAAATCACAGCTAGGAAATCTAAATTGTAGAGGCTTGACAAGATGAATGTTTTGCCTCCAAGGCCTCTACTGTCACACTTAGATCTTTGCCTGCCATTTTGGAAGTTCAATTTGTCAGGCACTTCACATAAAGGATGTATTTGTATATGCTTTTTTTCATACAGACGACACGCCCATTTTGAGCTATGCGCGTATGTATCTACACTGACGCACACATACACGCCACTTGGCGTGTTAGTGCCAGAAAAAAAGCAACGGTTGAGACAATTGAGTTTAGGAAATGATGACATGCGGGACACCATCCCCGGTCTCCTGGGTGAAAGTCATGTGTTATACCCATTGTAGGGCTGCACGATCTTTCTCTGGACTATTTAGAGTTAAAATTATGTTTAAAATCCAACCCCAGACAGATACCTCAAAACCTGAACAAATAAATCCCAAACTATCTTCATGGAAATAAGTAATATGGTGACTGACCTTTACTACTGTACAAAAAGCATGTTTTCCACTTCAGATCAGTTGGAATGTACTTCTGTAGTTGACATATTCCGCCGTCAGAATTGAGCTGTGAGGCTGACGTTTCCGTGCGTGTCCATCCCCAGGCTGTGAGTACGAGGAGCTGAGTGAAGCCATGTTGGAGACTGTTCCCCTTAACGTCCGCTCCAACATCAAGCTGGCGGACCTCAACGTCTTCTACCAGCAGCTGCAGCAGCACCTCGGCAACAACAGGTTGGAGAGCAACTGCAGTGATTATTTTAACAATCATATGCACAATAACATGTTCATATTCACACCAGTGTCCTATATGTGATCCATCTTAAACAGGGGAACTCAAACTACCTTTGAAAAGGTTTTGGGGTCTAAGACTGTGTTCAGATAGCCTGCGTCGGCTGTCGGGCGGTCTGGCAGAAACGCATTTCTTTCCATTTATTTTGAATGGGGGTAGTGTGTTTAGGCTGCCACGGCGATTACACAGATTCAACTAACACGTAACAGTGGGGGTTGCGTTTCTGTGGTGGCCAATCATGTAATAGGAGATCAGACTTGTGGGGGTGTTTTGAGGCGGGGTGAGAGTCCCATACAGGAAACAGGAAACATCACTGCCTCTATCGAAAACAGTAAAACATAAAGTCTACTTGTGCTTTGTGAACATAACTTCACACAAAAGGGCTGTTACATTGACGCTCCCCCCGCAGCACAACCCTTCGGAAAATCGCCGGATCGCTTTTTTTGTGTGTGAATGCCCCGTAAGAACATATAAATTTGTTGACAAGACATGCTCCAGTAAAACAGGTCTTAATTAAAACTTAGTAGAAAGAGTCTCCTGCTGCATAATTTCATTGAAATGACAGCCATTGAATAGATGTGTTTCCTCTTGTCCTCTATAGCGGCTCCCTCAGTGTGCAGAAGATGAAGCAGTTGAAGATGAAGGTGAGCGATGCCAAGCTGAAGGTCCTGCAGCACCTCTCTTTAGTCGAGTTGGACAGGAAAGGCCATGTTCGTCTCGCCATGTGAGCTGAATCAACCAATGGAGACTGTTGAGAGGGTGGGTGATGTTACTGACTGTGCTGGATTTGGCCGCTCATCCACCTGTCCCACCTTAAGTATGGAGGGGGAGCTTGCTGAAGGATCAGACTGCTGAGGCTCTCTGGTGGGGGAGACCAGAGGGGCCAGACCAGATGCATCCAGGCCACCAGAGGTCATATTTTCAGTCCCGATGCCAATTATTCTTTGTACAGGATTTTAACTGAGGTATATAAAACATTAGATTTGAAACCATGGTAAGGGCCAGAATTGAAACATTTCATACCTTGCTCCTGTCTGTATGTTGTTTCTAAGTTAAGGAATCTGAGTTGAGATAAATGCGCGGACGTCAGGTGATGTCAATTCTTGATAAATGTCTTCATATGTCTGTATATGAGTGATACTGGTATTCCTGTCATACTATAGACAGCAGTCTGGTTGTATCAATCAGTCAAAGGGGATACGTTTCTGCAACAAATATTGAAACAAAAGGAGAATTATTAATGCCAGTAACGGGCTAACAGTCATAGTCACCTACATGTCTATGGTCAGTGTTCAGGTGTGTAGACTGAAATTCAGAATGTTGAAGATAAAATGGCATTCAACATCTTTGCTTGGGCCTGTGTTCCTCTGAGGGGAGGCTGTCACAGGAAACAAAGGTCAACCATAAGTGGGGGGATTGTGCAGACAATGTGTCTTTGTATATCACTTTTATTTGCATATCCTTAAATAGCACAATGTAAAATAAAAACATTTGCAGAAAGTGTTTTCTTGACATGGCTCTAATGTTGGAGTCTGACGACTCATTGGGACTTTTTTTACAGGAAAAAATCTGTTACATCAAAAGAACTTCTGAGCAGACTTCATTAAAATTCTTTTAACAATTCAAATGAATACAGCTGTGATTTTAAACATTACATAAAGTTATTTTATGCACAGCTTTAGAAGCTGTTAGTGTAACATTCTGAGTTGCAGGATAACAAACCTTGCTTAAAAACATCAAACTGGTAACAGTGTACTACAAACACAACTTTCCTGTAAACGCCACACTAGTAACATAAAAGAACATTTCCCTTGCAGATTTGACTCATGAAGAGTGTGCTGCTGCTCCAACACAGTCCTCCTGTATTCACAAACATACAGAGTGGAAAAGGCACAAGAAATGAATTAAAAACCACAGTGAGATTATGGAGTGCATTTTTATTTTTTATAAATCATTACTGGCACCAAAGTCTTGCACTTTAAAGTCTGTTTTGATATGGGTGCTAGAAACCAAAGTAATTGATAATACGCATGATGATGGTTATTGAAATTTCACTAGTGATGTTAGCTGACGGCCTAATTCAGAATATTCAAACGGAATATGCTGTTTAAATGACCTGGATCAAATTCATCCAAAACAGTCCAAAGTGTTTCTACAACATCTTTTTCTAGCTACCTGTGCCATTGAAATGAGGACTGTGCACATGCATCCAGCTCCACAATGATTAACATTTATAAAACCGAATCAGGTGTATTAGTGGCTTTATGAATCCGATAATAGTGATAGTGTAATGTATAATGTGTATGCATATTTCTGTTTTTGTGTGTACACACAGGTTGAATCTACACTGAGTTTTATGCACCTGGCCCCTTGTGTTTCACATGCACACTTTAAACTTTACCGGTTGAGACTGTTTTCAGGTGGTGGCTGAGTCAGCACTGGAGTGCATGGTGCACTGACTGTGTGCATGGTCTCCTGCTGGGTGTTCATCATCACCAGTCTGACCTTCAAACAGCTGACACCTAGCAAGGGAAGCACTGTGTTAGGATATTTCTTTTCCTATTTTTTCTAGACTTTGCTCTGGACTAAAGTGTTAGCGCTAAAATCCACCACGCGTGTCTGTGCTGTGTTCTGGCAGCAGCAACCTGCGCCTAGTGGAATTCCAGGGTTAGACAGCAAGTAACACTGCCATGCTGCGTGTTGAAATGTTGTTGAGAAAATAATTGTCTTTTCTTTTTTTAAGATTGCTTTTTATGGCATGACTTGCAGCAAAGGGCCGCGGGTCGGATTCGAACCCGGTCTGCTGCCAAGGTCTCAGCCCACGTAGGACACACACTCTAGTCAGTGAGCTAGAGGTCGCCCCAAAATAATTGACTTTTCTGCCTGATTAACTGTGCTGTCTTTGATTAGCAAAACAAACTAAAAAAAAAGGAAGGATATGAATGGAAATTGCATTTGAAATGAGTAGATTTTTAGCAGTATGAAGTCATGCCCAGTCTGTCTGTACTTGAAACTCACAATGTGGCAACCCTTCCACTTGTTCCTGGGCTCTTTCTTGTGCCCTCCACTACAAAGCCCTGCAGCACATCATCTAGTGTTGAATTGGCTCTGAAAAAAGAGAACACACACAGACAGTAGGTGCATTACCAGGACTTAGCTACAGGCGTTACAATCTGAATGAACCTGGAATTATTTGTTGATAACGCAAAGCTAAGCAGATTGACATCATTGAGACTAAAAAGGCACAATTGGGAGTGGGTGGAGGCTCTGGTACCTATGCAACAAACAGCTACTGTAACCCACCTTTTTGTGTCCTCCAATAAGCTGGGGCTTTGCTGTGACACTAGAGACACCCTGAGCTCTTCCTTCTGATCTGCAAACACTGTGTCTGCAACAAGCTCACCTGGATGGACAAATCAATCTATGACTTTTGGAATTATTGTTCAGTAAACAATGCTTGTTTGTCATGTCTTTTTTCTTACTGATCTTAACCAAGGCATTGTGCCCTGTTTCTTTCCCATTGCCAAATAATCCTGTTATTTACTTCTTCCTGTCACAAATATCTTCTTTATCCTCCACTTCTGACCCCACATCTTTAAAACAACGTCAAATGCATAAATCTCCAAGCATCTATGCAGTGGTGAGAGATTGAAATTACACTACGGAAATTGATTTTGTTTTTTTAAAATAAATATTGGAAGTTTTGTTGTTGTCCAACAAACTGAAAGATTTCCATTCAATCAAACCCAGTTGTTGGATGGTCAGCATTGTCAGTTTGATATCTGCCTCCATGTTTACTGTTGGATAAAGGTAGTGCTAATGCTAACCTACTGTTGCTGCTGCTTCACATTAAAAGCTTTTTTCCCTATTGATGTTGGCTCCTAATGGTCACAAAACTAGAATAATCAACAAGAACGATTATTTTGCACATTACGTCTTGCAAGTCAACTCTCATTTTGTCTTTTATTTTAAATGAAATTTTTTTTCAAATGGAAAAGTATTAAAAGAAATCTACAGTTCTAGCCTTTTTTCACTGTTTTTTAGTCTATTAAATGCAACATATTTCCAAAAGACAATGGATAATCGTGTTCAATCATCTTTTCCATATGAAGCAGCCCTATATTATCATTATTTTATTCCAAAGACAATAGCCTATCCAAAGAGACAAGATGTCCTTTTTCAGCTAAGATAGAATGACCGGTCAAGAAAACTTGACTCACGGAGGACAGATTCAGAAATACATAATAGATCCAACTGTCTGCCTGAGGTCCACTAATGGTTATGTTTAAGATTAAACTGTTTTCCAAACAAGGGTTTTTCCTCTGGAGGCTCAGGATTTAAAGAAGTGTATTACTGATTGAACTCACACAGAACTGTGGCCACTCTGTAACCGTACATTGTGAAAGCTGTTCTTGTCATTTTGATTGTTCTCTGCAGAAAACAATTAAACCTTTTCACCGAATACTTGAACTTCAGTTTGCAGCCTGTCTTTATTCGTTTCAAAAAGGTCTCTTCTTCAACTTAAATTCCTCCCTTGCTGTTACAAGGAACTTCCACAACAGTACTCACCTCTCTGTGTGTTACAGCAGCCACGCTCTTCTTCCTCACTGCCTTCTTCAACATGCCTTCGACCCTCCTCGTCCATGTTTTTTTCTTCTTCAGTGCACCCTTTGACCATCTGCAATTCTTCCTCCATTTTCTCAAGTTCATCTTCTGTCCTGTCTACTTCTGCCTCCGTAGATGGTTGACTAGTTCCATCCATTTCCTCCTGTCTCTCTCCAATCTGCTCCTGTTCAGGCACTACTGCTCCCTCTTTTTCTTCTTCTTCTTCTTCCTGTTCTAGCTTATGCTCTCCAACGAAGCAGGGACATACAGTATCTGACTGCCCTTCCTCCTGGCTGGCTGGGTCTACGTTGAAAGGTGGAGGCTGAAGAATAGACAGGTAACAGCAAATATTGCTCAGCTTTGAAAACTTTTTCTCTTTATTGTCATTTCTAATCTTCTAGAACCAACACAAAACAAATATGTAAGACATGCGGTATATAGTATGGGATGTTGTAGCTGGAGTGAATTAAAAGGAGGCAAGTTACACTTCATTAGAATGCTTTGGGTCAATCCAGAGTCCTCTGCAGAAACCTACATTGGTGAATGAAATGAGTGACTTTACCCAGCTTTCGCTTGGTGTGGTGAAACTCTCAGTCCTGAGATACACAGAGCTGAGGTGGCTGCAGGCAGGGGAGTCTATGAGATTGGCCTCAATCATTCCTGTCATCACCTTCCGGCATACGTCTGTCAAAACACAACACGAGCAACATGGAAAGACCTTTTGTCACTTATTTTCTCTTTTACTGGAATTTAAATGGTCATAGTTGTCCGTCAGTGGGTTTACAGACAGGTTACATTTGTCCTCCAGTAAAGCAAAAGTAATGTAAATGTAAATCTTCTTGTATCTCCCCTCCTGTCCATCTACTCTCCTTAATATTGATCCTACAGTATGGTGCTGTGACAACTAAGTTACAAGGGCATAGCTAGCATTTCTTATGCAGATTTAAATGTTCTAGATATGTGATCCATCTCCACCTGTTATACCTAGTAGGTTTAAACTTGGGGGGACTGCCTAAAAATTTATGGGTGTAAACACCCAAGTCAAATGGTGTGAAAAATAGAGGTTCTTTTCATTATAGTGCACATTGTGTGTGGTTTTACCTGGGCTACGTGGGGTACTGTTACAGGGTGGGGCTTGTCCGCTTACAGAGATAGTGTAGAGTTTCTCCTGAGGCTGAGCTGGAGAGTATGAGATGCAGGAGAGTTCAGCCAGCCCAGCCATGTTAAAGTGAGCCCTACACACACACACACACACACACACACACACACACACACACACACACACACACACACACACACACAGTGAACACCAGATTGTTTTTAAGTTAATTGAATGAGTGGCAGCACAGACATGCTCCTATTAATATTGTTGTTAAGCTGATATGCTGTTATCTGTTTCACAGTGATTATAGTTGTTAATAGACTTGGAGGTGATTAGCAGACTAGTTTCTCTCTTAGACAGTGAAAGTTAGATGTGGACAGTGTTATATGTGCTACTAGCAGGCAATTTTATATCCGATCAAAGTTCATATTTGACCCCCGAAGTTCCCCTTCCCTATTTGTAAAAATTTACTTTGCAGGCATCAGTAGGCCAACTCTTTACAGTAAGCATTTCCTAAAGCTTTCACTGCATTGTTTATGTGTGTTTATCAAAATAAGTAATCTTTCCTGACTTCCTGCGTTTTGACTGACACTCCAGGAACTAGGGCAATCCTATATATCCAAACACATTCTTTTCTACAATCGTCTTTGGCCTTATCGTGCTGTAGATGTGCCTTAATTATTAATACTTTTTGCTTACACACTACTCTATGTTACCTCATCAAATCCCATATAAATCCTAAATACACTACAACATAGCACTTAGGTCCATATCAGTGTCCTTACGTGTTAGTGTTGGGTGTATACAGAGCCTGTGTTACACTGATTTCAGGATCATAGTCTGTTTTCTCAGAGTTGTTGGGAAAGCTCTCATATTCTGGGAAGGAAAACATTGAAACTGAGTTAAACATTTACACTGGTTCGCATACATCGTCCTCACACAGTCTTTTCACACTTCTGTGGCAGGAAATATCAATGTCTTACTGGTGTTGTGAGTATCTAGCAGTAAACTCCCACTAGCTGCTGGCCTGCACACCTCCATTGTAATGTCTGCATTTTCTTGTGAATTGGATTTCTGGAGGAGACATTTCAGTTTACTCTTACTTGAACCGCTTGGCTTCGGGCAGACACTCACTCCCAACCCCGGAGGGAACAACAAATTAGGAAACTCAGTATAGAGATGTGTGTCTAACAATTGTAAAACACTGTAACAGTCTTGTTGAGTAAACCCATGTACCTGCTGCTTCTTCACAGAGACGATGTTGAGAAGGCTGCTGTCCAGAGCTGATCTGTACTGGCTCAGCTCCTCTGTGCTGTGATCAGCTACTGAATGGCTCGCCGTCATGTAGCATGCTGAGGAAAGCCAAGGCGGCGACCAGCCCTCCTCATACTGCTGCTGTTCAGCTGGATAGCGACTCAGCCATAAAGCCAGCTCTTCCTGGCTCAGCAGTTCCCAATCTCTGCTCAGAAGCTGGGCCTCCAGGTTCCTTCCCCAGTGATCTACCCTGTGCGGTAAGAGACAGTACTGTTTCGAACGTGGTCCAACAGCAGCGCTAACCCCTGAAAGATTTGTGGAGGACATAGAGAAGGAAGAAAGGGAGGAGGCACAAGAGGCGTCGGTGTGGATATAAGAAGGAGCGTCTCTGAGCCGGGTTGCTGAGTCTAACCCTGGGTGGTCCAGCTGAGGGTGTTTCTCCACTGTGTCTAGGCTCCTGTTGGCCTGCTGCAGCAGCTCCCGGGACACTTTGAGGTTGACCGCAATGGTACTGATCTGCTGATCTGAGATCAATTTCAGGCTATCCAGCTGCTCCACTAGCTCCTTGTCTATGCCTGCCTCTGGTTCGGGTTCTTCCTCAACACTAACTGAGTCAAACTCAGCAAGCAGATGAAGCATGTCTTTGTAAGGGTACACATGATGGAGCATTGTGTCTCCCTCCATAAATTCATCTCTTTCTCTCCCCAGCTTTGGTTTTTCTCCTCTGTACAGCTGTCTTCCCACTACTGTGTCTGCCTTGGCAACTAAAGGAGACGGAGGAATTTTATAATCAATTTGTGATGAATTGTGTGCCTGTCTAAAGCACATTAGTTGTCTATTTGCACACAATATCAATCCTTTTTGATACATGTGAAGCCTACATGTCCATGTTTGTGTGTTGTGCTCAGTACCACTCTGTACTGGTTCCCCCACAATGGTTTGCTCTGCTGTGGTCTGGACTTTAGATGGCCCCAGATCTTGTTCTGGGTAAGCACACAGACCACCACTCAACTGTTCCTCCAGGGAGAACCTCTACAGCACACACATACAAACAATCATGTAAAGGCATTTCTCAGGATCATAGCACAGGATGGAAAATGTTTGGCGTCATGCAAAAACTTAATCTTTGATATTTGTTGCAGGGCTCTACATAATCCCATGTCCATTTTTAGAAATTACTATTTGAAACATTATAAACAAAAATATTTCAAGAATATTGTTGACAATGGGTGCTAAGGTAACTGTGTTTATATTCTTTCTTTCACTCTGTTTTGTTTCTGAAGAGGAGACTGTTGCTGTTATATGTTATAGGGCTTTGCAATTAATACATCTTTTTAAACGTGATTACGATACCAAAGACAGAGTCATTGAGAAAAATTACTATTTTGCACATTACCTTTTGCATGTCTTTTTGTGTCTTGTGTACAGGATGAGAAACGGGAAAAGCATTAGGGAAAATTTGCAGTTCAAGGTGTTTTTACTGTTGATTTGATTAACTACAGTTTTTAAAATTCAACAACTGCAACATCTTTCCAAAAGTTAATGAGAAATCGTATTAAAGAATCCTATTTTCAATATTAACAAAGTAATTGTGATTATGCTTTTTCCCACAATCGAGCAGCCCTAGTCTGTTAATACCAAATTCCCACTTTGGGTTACTATCCCTGTGTAACAGTGTCTGTGGAAGGACAAAGAGAAAATTACATACTAAACAGACTTTGGAAGATACCTACCTGCTTTTTTATTCTTTTTTTTAACTCAGATTGCTAAAGTCTCATATCAGCTGCAATTGAACTTTAGATTGCATTTTTGCACAGAATTAGGACTGTGGATTTTGTTCCATTGTAAGTGCTTGAGGAAAGGATCTCTTTTCAGCCAGTATGGACAAGGGGAGCAATTACAGCAATCAATGTATTGGTTTCAATGTTCAAATGGGCATGCCAATATTGTTTTAAAATATAATTAAAACTGTCCTTAAGCACAGAACAATGACTCCATGAATACACATACACACACCTTGACCTTGCAGAGACTGAAACCCATAGAGTGAGGCTACCTTGATGTCATGTTGTAGCGTGTAGCGCAGGCTCTGGAGGCTGCATGTGCGGGCCCGTGGGTGTGGCTGCAGGCCTTTCAGGACCACATCATAGTAAGGCTGTGGAATGCTGTTGTCTACTGCCAAGGCCCGTCCTGCATCCATCGCCTGTTTAATTCCATTCAGGTCCACTGTGTCCCATGGTTCACAATCTGAAACGATGCAATGTTGGAGACTGACGTTAGCTATTTGAACAAACTGTCACCTATTATATGTATTACATTACCGTAATTCCTCAAATAATGACTGGTAGTCAAATAAAAGCCGTAGTCAAATAAAAGGGCGTGGTCAACACGGAGGCCAGCCTCAAATTAAGGCCGGGGAAAAAATAGTGTGGATAATCTCCCAAGTGCCTTTCATATAATGTGCATTCAAGTTTACTGTAATGTACATTTCTGCCAATTAAATTTAACAGATTCAACAATGTTTTCATGCTTTTTTTCTGGGTTATGATACTCATGTAAAGTATTATTTTCCTACCGGTCTTTTAGTCAGTGCGGCTGTATGTGTTACTCAACCAAGTGTAGTGTGTAGTAACGAACAGGTGCCAACAGATGGCAGCAGCTACATTGGATGTAACAGGGGTCTCATTTAGTGACAGCAGAAAACGGTGGACTTTTCAACAACAAAATTAAAAGAGTTTTAAATTAAGGTGAAAAAGCTGCGAGAAATTTCGACATTGACCCCAAGAGGATCCGATACTGGAAGAAACAGAAGGATGATCTGACAAGATGAGCTGACAGGAGCAGAGCACGGCTAGCTAGCTGGAGGTGGGAGGAAAAGAGTTAGCCTGGAGCTAGAAGCAAAGCTAGCTAGCTACCGTCTGTAATGTTAATCAGATACTGGTGTAACTACTGTATGCTCTTATTGTAATCTACCAGCAATACTGTAGTACCTGTATTTGAAATAAATATCCGGTAGGCTACATTTACATCATCAAATCATCTCAACAATAGGAAAGGCAACAACATATTCCCGGACATACAATGTTGATGTCCAAAATGAGAAGGCAGGAAGTGAGAGCTACCTGTGTAGAGTTCCTGGATCACAGCACACAGACTGTAGATGTCCGCTAGCTCTGTGCACGGCCGCTGTTTAATGACCTCTGGAGCAGCCCATCTGTAGAGGCTGGGGGGCAGGACTGTGTGCATGGGGGGTTTCACACATGTACTTTGACTGCTGGACACACACAGATACATGAACTATGATTATTCCCATCAGTGCAGTGAAAAACATATTTATCAGGATTTGAGACCCTCTATACTTATGGGAAATATTCATCACATTTGTTGCATCACATCTGTCTCATTTACATCTAATTTAATCTACTGTACACATTAAATAACCTTTAATAACATTAAAGTTTCCATTCATGGTACCTTGTATTCACTACAGATCAACAACTGTCTGGCACTGACATTGATGCCCCCTGCCATGTTCTATAGTTTGTAGACTCTGCTATGTACAACATTGTGTTTAATATGGTTTTGGTTTCTCCTTTATTGAGAAATTCTGGATCTGGCCTTGCAACCTGCCTTCCACTGCACTAGGTTAATCGGTGAAAGAGCAGTGCAAGATGGCTAGAAACATCTGAGAGACTCAGCCATACATGTTTGAGCCTCACAGCAGGTTCAGACCCAAGGCCCCAAAGTGCTGCCCACTTCCTTTCGGTGCCCATGGTAACTAGGGCTGCTCAGACCTGGCCACAATCAGCACAATACCTTCAGCGTGTCTGAACCCGGCGCCATTCAGACTCAGATCAGGAGTCTGTTGTGCACCAAAAACCAGCATCTAGCACACGTGTGGTAGGTGTATTTAGCGTCTATTATTTGGGTATGTTGTTTGTTAGCCTGTTAACTTGTAACTGGCCGTGGCTGACAGCTACAATAATAGTGTTTACGTTCCCTGTACTGACATTAGTCAGACTAAATATTGAAATAGTCATTTAGTCTAAATCAGGCTACAAAAAAACAGATTTTATTCTAAATTCAATGATATTTATTTGAAACACTTTTCATCACTCAGGAAGTTAAATTTGTACCTCCTCCATAGAGGATACATTGCGCCTGGTGTAGGCTTGGGCCTGCCTACCTGGGGACCATGAAGCAAAAACCAGTTAGTTTGGCTACTGTGAACTTTGTGAGGACCACACTGTGGGAAGAAAGGGCCCTCATCACCAGGCCTCCTCTGTGGATGTACTGCAGACCTTCACAGACCTGCAAGATCACTGACAGCAGCCACATGTCCTGCAGCACTGGAAACTCTGCACGCTGCAGGGACAGGGACACACACACATATCACACACACACACACACACACACACACACACACACACACACACACACACACACACACACACACACATACACACACAGAATAAAATTCACTTGTGAATGTGCATAAATGTAAATATCATAAATGTGTGTACATCCTTGTTGATGTTGCTATGTGTATTATTTTGTGTTGGTGCATTGTTTAATACATGATCATCTTTATACATATATGTTTAAATGTTTCTTCTTTCATGTTTTTGTGCCCGATCACCCTCTTGAAAACAAAATGGTGAACCTCAAGGAGTTTATCCCCGAATTCAACTTAAAAAGGGCCTACATTTAGTGACAAATGAAATTCAATGATGCATTTGATTTGATTATGGTGTACATACACTACCGTTCAAAAGTTTGGGGTCACCCAAACAATTTTGTGTTTTCCTGAAAAGTCACACTTATTCACCACCATACGTTGTGAAATGAATAGAAAATAGAGTCAAGACATTGACAAGGTTAGAAATAATGATTTGTATTTGAAATAAGATTTTTTTTACATCAAACTTTGCTTTCGTCAAAGAATCCTCCATTTGCAGCAATTACAGCATTGCAGACCTTTGGCATTCTAGCTGTTAATTTGTTGAGGTAATCTGGAGAAATTGCACCCCACGCTTCCAGAAGCAGCTCCCACAAGTTGGATTGGTTGGATGGGCACTTCTTGCGTACCATCACCGTCAAGCTGCTCCCACAACAGCTCAATGGGGTTCAGATCTGGTGACTGCGCTGGCCACTCCATTACCGATAGAATACCAGCTGCCTGCTTCTGCTCTAAATAGTTCTTGCACAATTTGGAGGTGTGTTTAGGGTCATTGTCCTGTTGTAGGATGAAATTGGCTGCAATCAAGCGCTGTCCACTGGGTATGGCATGGCGTTGCAAAATGGAGTGATAGCCTTCCTTATTCAGAATCCCTTTTACCCTGTACAAATCTCCCACCTTACCAGCACCAAAGCAACCCCAGACCATCATATTACCTCCACCATGCTTAACAGATGGCGTCAGGCATTCTTCCAGCATCTTTTCATTTGTTCTGCGTCTCACAAACGTTCTTCTTTGTGATCCAAACACCTCAAACTTGGATTCATCCGTCCACAACACTTTTTCCAGTCTTCCTCTGTCCAATGTCTGTGTTCTTTTGCCCATCTTAATCTTTTTCTTTTATTGGCCAGTCTCAGATATGGCTTTTTCTTTGCCACTCTGCCCTGAAGCCCAGAATCCCGCAGCCGCCTCTTCACTGTACATGTTGACACTGGTGTTTTGCGGGTACTATTTAATGAAGATGCCAGTTGGGGACCTGTGAGGCGTCTGTTTCTCAAACTAGAGACTCTAATGTACTTATCTTCTTGCTCAGTTGTGCAACGCGGCCTCCCACTTCTTTTTCTACTCTGGTTAGAGCCTGTTTGTGCTGTCCTTTGAAGGGAGTAGTACACACCGTTGTAGGAAATCTTCAATTTCTTAGCAATGTCTCGCATGGAATAGCCTTCATTTCTAAGGACAAGAATAGACTGTCGAGTTTCAGATGAAAGTTCTCTTTTTCTGGCCATTTTGAGCGTTTAATTGACCCCACAAATGTGATGCTCCAGAAACTCAATCTGCTCAAAGGAAGGTCAGTTTTGTAGCTTCTGTAACGACCTAAACTGTTTTCAGATGTGTGAACATGATTGCACAAGGGTTTTCTAATCATCAATTAGCCTTCTGAGCCAATGAGCAAACACATTGTACCATTAGAACACTGGAGTGATAGTTGCTGGAAATGGGCCTCTATACACCTATGTACATATTGCACCAAAAACCAGACATTTGCAGCTAGAATAGTCATTTACCACATTAGTAATGTATAGTGTATTTCTTCAAAGTTAAGACTAGTTTAAAGTTATCTTCATTGAAAAGTACAATGCTTTTCCTTCAAAAATAAGGACATTTCAATGTGACCCCAAACTTTTGAACGGTAGTGTACTTTAGAGGTTTCTGTGTAAAATGCCTTTAAGTTATTAGGAATGAAGGAATGCTACAGCTTTCCTTCCATTGCTATAACTTGCAAATGACACAAACTGTAACTTCAGACTGGTGTTCCTGTTTTAAACATAAATCATACAGTATGTTTCTGGGACAGAAAGTGTCAGGGTTTGTACACCTTTTCCAAGCACTTTCAAGTTCCATTTTAAAGCTTTTTCCAGCACCTTACACCACCGTAAATTGCAATACATAGTCAAAATTATTATTTAGTGTTTTTGTCACTATAAAAGACATAATGCTATAAACAGCCACAATTGTGTTTTGTAATAGCAGAAGGATCAGATATTAATAATATGCAAAAAGTTTTATTTTCAAAATATCTCACTGTCTAAGTAGACATTGCTTGCTATCTAACCTTTGAACAGAAATATTTGACAGGCCTTGGTTTTGGACACATTCTTGATATATGAATATACAAGGTTTGATCAAAATCTGAGAGAGTAACAACGACCTGTATTTCCATTTTAACCCAGAAGACTGACAGTGCACAGGCACCTGCCTGAAAAATAGCCTATATTAATTAAGAAAATGTATTTCATTGCCAAGACATATATATGTATCTAATAGAGCAGTGTAAATATTATATGAGGCCATCCTCAACCTTACAGTAGGCTACTAGCTACGTAGCTAGTAATGTTCACTCAGCGTTTTGTTGTTAAAATGTGTGTAAAAAGAGCGGTGCCGTTAAATCACCGGTTTCAGGTACGTACAGTACCGTCTGGATGGTTTCAATATTTTGCAAAGTGTTCTTTCAGCCAAATTTTAGGAATCATCAGAAATCATTACAATCATACTGTATATTCAAACATAGCATGTCCCATAGCAACAATAGAATCAAAGATATAATGGAATAGAATCAATAACCATTTGGATTGAAAACATAAGAATACATGTTGTTGTTGTCATAACAACACACTGAATACTGATAACCCTAACCCTCTTATCTGCCCCACTATCAGACAGCAGTTTGTATCAGAGAGTCATTTCACTGTGACAATCCAAAGGTGCACATTGCAACAGGAGAAAAAACACTGGAAAACATAAGAGCCACCAGAGAGATTCAACCAATCAATTTCTATCTCAGTTCACTTGAAGAACAAGTACGGTGTGAGCTGAAGGACGGCGAGGCGACGCTCACCCAATGTGAATCTGAGGGGAGAGTTCACCTGATCATCCGAAAGGACTTGCTGGCCAGTTTCCTCAATCAGCTCCAACAACAGAGAGAGGGCAGCAGTTGCAGCCATGACAAAGAGCTAATGCAGAGGGAGATGTGTGACATCAAAGTTCAGCTGGCTGAACGTGTCCCCTCCCCACCCAGGGAAACAGAGCATCTGAAATCCCAGCAGGGAAAAATCAGCAACAGGCTGCAAAAAGCCCAGAAAGATCTTGACCTGCAGTACTTCATTACTGAAGACCTGAAAGTCGAATTGGAGCAGATGAAGGGAGAGAAGAAGGCCCTGAAAAAGGAAGTGGAGACTCAGAAGATGGAGCTTTGTAAAGAGAGACAGATGCTCAAGGTAAGTAAGACCAACGTGGAGTTAGAGTTGGAGAGCTGCCTGGAGATGGAGAAGGCTCAAGCTCAGGAGCTGAAGGATAAATTGAGCAAGATGGAGGAAGCTCTCCGAGAACAGAAGGAGGAGGCAAAGGAGATTCTGGAAAGATCCCGGGCTTCCCATAGAGCACAGCTGGATGAGGCTCTGGCTGAACGTGTCCACTCCCAACCCGGGAAAACAGAGCATCTGAAATCCCAGCTGGAAAAAGCCCTAAAAGATCTGGACCTGCAGACCTTCATTACTGAAGACCTGAAAGTCGATTTAAAGCAGATGAAGGGAGAGATGCAGGCCATTAAAAATATTGTGGCAACTCAGAAGTTGAAGATTCAAACAGAGAGACAGATACTCACGGTAGGTAAGACCACCAACGTGATGTTGGAGAGCCATCTGGAGATGGAGAGGGCTCAAGATCAGGAGCTGAAGGATAAATTAAGCAAGATGGAGGAAGCTCTCCTAAAACAGGACAAGGAGGCAAAGGAGATATTGGAAAGATCCCATGCTTCCCATAGAGCCCAGCTGGAGATGCAGGACCAAAACAACAAGAACCTCATGGATGCTTTTGAGAAACAGTTTGAACATCAGCTGGAGAGTCATCTCAACCAGTGGAAGGAGGACAAGTCATCCCTCCTTCATACCACAGAAAGCCTGAAGCTGACTCAGCAGGAAAAGGAGCAGGAGTGGGAGAGGACTGAGAACACCTTGAGGTCCCAGCTGGTAGATCTTCAGAGCCACATAATGCAAAAGCCAAAGAAAAAGAAGTGGTACAAAAAAAGCTTCTGCCTGGCTGAGGAAGAGAAAATGCATTTGTACTGGTATAGTATCTGTCTGTCTGTCTGTTTGTTTGTCTGTCTATGTGGATCTGTCTGTGTGAGTCTGTCTGTGTGTGTGTGTGTGTGGGTCTGTGTGTGTGCATGCATGCGTGTGGTTCTGTGTGTGTGTATGGGTGTGTCTGTGTGTGTGTCTGTGTGTGTGTGTGTGTGTGTGTGTGTGTGTGTCTGTCTGTGTGTGGCTGGCTCTGTCTGTCTGTGTGTGGGTGGGTCTGTGTGTGTGTGTGTGTGTGTGTGTGTGTGTGTGTGTGGGGGTGGGTCTGTGCGTGTGTGTGTGTATGTGCGTGTGTGTCTGTTTGCTCACAGGGCGTGCGATGCGTCTGTGCAGTAGTGTTGGCGTAGTAGAGCTTGTAGTCAGTGCGTGCTGCATACTACATGCTACATGCTGCATGTTGCTCCAGCTTGCCACTCTCTGCTTCCAGCTACTGCCACTGGACAGCCCTTTGTTTTCCATGGCACACATGGGAACTGGTCCCTTGTGGTTCCAGGCTAAGTTGTACAGGATCTCGGAGCAGCAGTGGGCCCCAGAGACGTGGTATGCAGGCCCATCGGTGAGTGCAAATGCCCTGATGCCCGTCAACCACTCTCCCAGTTATGGGTAAATACCCCCAGCTATGGGTAAATAGTGAAGACCCCAACAGTGGTGCAGGTGGAAGATGTTGGTGTGAGAACAACCACAACGGCTGGGAAGGAGGAAGAAGGCAACCCCACAGCCGCGTGGGTTAAATCGGGAGGGTACAGTGGCTAGGGGAGCAAACCCTGTGGCAATGTGAGAAAACTGAAACTATTCCTCACGACTATATCATAACTACTGCATTCATACAAACACTAGCTATAAAAATGATGTCCTGTTTGTTGGTGTGACAGCCCTGGGCCTGTCCTACATGTGTACTGTGGTTTGTCTTGTTAACTTGCAGGTGTAGCGGAGGCAATAATGAGATGACTGTGACCACCTGGCCGGTCCTCCCAGACTATTTAACCCTGCGTGACCCGAGACCGGGCGGCCGCATTCTCCCGACGGCGCACCAACATGTTTTCTCTCTGTTTGAGTTTTCCCTTTGTTAACTACTGACAACATGCACCTCACATTCTCCATTACATCTATCCACCTTCATTCATCACTGATACTGACAATCACACCTCATCGTGCTCTTGTTTGCATCATTTAATAAATGTCACTTTATTATTGTTACGTTGCTGTGCATTTCCTTCTTTTGTTGTGGCCTGTGAGCCGGTCGTAAACCAGTTGGGGGCTTGTTTGCCGTGAGTACAAAACCAGGACCTGGTTGGTGGTTTTCTTTAATTAATCCTAGTTAGTTGCTGTTGAGGCAATTTGGTTTAGTTGAGCTAGTCTATTGTTATTTAAATGTTATAATATAAATGTGTAATATAGTTTGGTGTATAAATCAGGGGGCAAACGCTCATTTGCATCTTAAACTCCCAAAATATAAATTGCTCAAATTATTTTATATGTTAATTATAATCTACTAAATATAGGTTTTTGTCTGGAGGTACATGTTGGTCATCCGAAGAAAATAATTAAATAAACAACACGGGAGCATTTCTTTCAGGGACATTTTGCAGGTTTACTACGATTGTCATGTAGCTTTAGACTTTAAGACAAAACAGGTTGATTTAGTGTCACAGAGCCTTTCAAAAGCAGCTGCAATTCAAAGTTTTCTTTAGAAGAAATGCTTTAGAATATACACGGGTTTTTGTTAAATCAGCTACAAACTTGAATTATTTGGTAAATATCAATTTTCAGTTTACTTCTTTGTTTTGGGAATAATCAATAAATCCTATGATTTTAATCAGGATTCGTACACCTTTTCCAAGGTCAAACTCAAAGACTTTTCAAGCACTTTCAAGTTCCATTTTAAAGCTTTTCCCAGCACCTTACACCACCGTAAATTACATACCAATACAGTTTTATTTTCAAAATATATCACTGTCTAAGTAGACTTTGCTTGCTATCTAACCTCTGAACAGAAATATTTTGCAGGCCTTGGTTTTGGGACACATTCTTGATATATACAAGGTGTGATCAAAATCTGAGAGAGTAACAACAACCTGCAATTTCAGTGCACTCTGCCTGAAAAATAACATATATTAATTAAAACAATGTATTTCTTTGTAAAGACATATACATGTATCTAATAGAGCAGTGTAAATATTCTATGAGGCCATCCTCAACCTTACAGTGGGCTACTAGCTACGTAGCTAGTAATGTTCACTCAGCATTTTGTTGTAAAAAGAGCGGTGCCGTTAAATCACCGGTTTCAGGTACGTACGGTACCATCTGGATGGTTTCAAGGTAACGGTAGGTAGCTAACATTAGCAGATAAGCCAGTTGAAAAAAAAAATATAGAGGAAACACTGTAATGCTAACATTACATTACATACATACATCACACCAAGCAGGGCCGGATTAACAATTTCATGTGCCCTGGGCAACAAGTGTCAAGAACCCTGAAGTGTTCATCGTCTGGAAAACATGAATATCTGTAGAGAATGGCAATCTGTCGCATGTTAAAATGTTTCAGTCTGACTGACTGACCAACTGTGCCATTCCTAGAGTTGGATGCTGCTAGCGTGGCTAAAAAGCCAACATAAGGGGTGCCCCGTCAGCCTTGTGGTTAAGGCACATAACATATAACCACAGTGTACTTCCACTGATTCCAGCTGGGGCCTTTGGGTGCATGTCCTATCCCACTCTGTCTCCCCACGTTTCCTGTCTATCTTGACACTGTCAGCTCTCAAACAAAGGCAAAAGGCCCAAACAAGTCTGACAGGAGTAAAAAGATGTTTTTGCTCGTCTTGACTCTAGTCTCCTTTTTTGTTTTTCCATTAAAAAAAAAGTCCCTGGTACCTGCTAACAATTCAGTTCAATTCAATTTTACTTATAGTATCAATTCATAACAAGAGTTATCTTGAGACACTTTACAGATAGAGTAGGTCTAGACCACACTCCAGAATTTACAAGGACCCAACAGTTCTAGTAGTTTCCTCCAGAGCAAGCAACAGTGCGACAGTGGCGAGGAAAAACTTCCTTTTAGGCAGAAACCTTGGACAGTCCCAGGCTCTTGGTAGGCGGTGTCTGACGGGCCGGTTGGGGTTAGAATGAAGAGTGGCAATAACAAAAATAGAAAAAATAGTAGTTTGTAGTAGTTCTTTGTAGTAGTTCATGGCATAGCAGGGCACTGTGCGGCTAACAAGTACTTTTTTTTAGCACTACCACAGTGGAGGTTCCAAGCGAGTTGAGGCGATACCAAAAGGTGATGTGAAAACTTACAGACTACTGATTGGTCGGAGAGAATTTTCACTAATAACTGCGTCATCATTGCTAGCGACAGATGGGGGTGTCCTGAACAAACCCGCCATTTTCAAATTGTTTATGAAAAGAATTTTGCTGCCTCCAGCTTCTTTTGAAACTACATTTGTCTTCTGGCTGTGGCAACCGAATCAAAATCAACATACCGTTGACGTTCTGTGTGTGTGTCGCGTTAGGTCACGGCAGTTTCCTGCGGCGTCACTATGACAACAAGCTACGTTCACGCATGAGGCAGTACTAAATCTGCAATGGAAAATGGAGGCCGGGGCAGAGTCGAGTCGAGCAGAGCTGGTACTAGCGGTGGGTAAGCGTTATAAAGTAATCCTCCAGGTGTGTCTCTGTTACCCTGTTGTGCAGCAGGCTGTGCAGCGTGCCGACGTTGACTGGTTCAAACACAAGACTGGTCCTCTGGAGGTCATCAGATACACTCACTGCCATGAACTGCAGCAGCTGTGGGTGGAACAGCTGGCTGACACACACACACACACACACACACACACACACACACACACACACACACACAAAAATTATTTTTAAAAGATTACATAAATAGCTCTGTTGGAAATAATAAATCATTCACGACTACTGCTGTGATTTTGTAGGGGAGTGCATCTACATAGAAGAAATAAATGAAAAAGGATCTTTTCTAATGTGAACCATTCTTTGTTGAACTTTAATGCTTTACAAACGTAACTTACTCTTCTGAAGTGGTTTTGGAAAAGAAATTAGGTAGAAATACGCTGGTTGACTAGCATGACACCATTGTATTCATATAATAATCAATCCAGGCTAACGTGAATGACAGTGACTGCATGTTGCTTCCTCTAAATTCCAGGTTGTGGTCGACTAGCGGAGCCAGCTCGTTAGTTTGATAAATTGATCAGACCTGCACGTAATGCGCACTAGCAACAAGTATCAAAAAACAATTAAATCAGTGTAAATGATGTTAGATCAAACACAAACTTCTGTAGTAGATTAGTGTTACGTTTTGAGTGTCGCGGCTCCGAACCATAACGTTAGTTGCTAACTATCTTAGCTTTAGCCTGGCTGGTAGCAGCTTTCTGCTTGTTTCTTTAGGCTGACTATATTAGCTTTAGCCTGGCAGATAGCAGCTTTCACGTTGTGATTATGTTGCATTAATCAGGTGATTTAATTGGTATTTGCAGCAAACATAAAACACTGACTACTGTAGCTTCACTGACTACCCATCGAAACTATGCGCATCACTGTGTCAGTGGCGCTGGTGCCTATGGTACTTTTCTACACATGGTGAGCCTCACTTCCCATAACAATAAACCTTGTTGGACTAACGTCACATACACACGTTGCCCACATGGCTACCTGTCTTAAAGGGGAAGGGTCGGACGGTAATAATCATGTAAAAGAAGAATGGTGGACGTTTACTTTTCTATCAAGCAGCAAAGAAGTTTTAGTGTCAACATCGTAACGTCCTGCGATGTGACTACTGCACATGCGCACATTGCAATGTTGATGCTATTATAATATATATATAATTTATACAATATTATAATATTGTTCAGCCCTAGCTGATATGCAGCAAAATGCTCGCACTGTACAACCCTGATGCCTATTTCACAATGTTCACTTCATTTTATCCTATTTCTCAATCATGTGGTAATTAAAAAAGGAATTCGTATAACTATTATAATAACTATAATAACTATTATGATGTTATCTTACTTTAGTAAACAAAACCACAACCAAAGAAATTACTTTCCTACACACATCCTGTTCTCTCTCACCTGCAGTACTCTTGTTCTATAAGGAGCAGGTCCAAATAGGCTGTCTGATTGTCCCTCATTGTCTTCACTGTCACCCTGGAGCCCCTCCAGCTGTAACTGAAACACAGGAAGACAATTTGGTCAGCGATGTAATAAATTATCTCTTGGTTGAAGAGCAGGTCTGACTGAACCCATCATTTGTTTCTTATTGGTTGTTCCTTAATGGATTAAATACTTTTAAATACTCCTTTTATGCTCATTTTTATACTTATTAATACATATGTCAATATCCCTTTAATAACTTGAGATTGACTGACCTATTTTCCAATTATGATTTGCTAATGATATTGTATTGATGATATTGTAAAATGAATACCAACATATGTATGAATCAATCCATACAAATACATGAACTCTAGTTGTCTTTAGTACAGATGATTGAAAAAGTAAAATGTCATTCCAGTGTTTTGTTGTGCCGCAGCCCCCTCTTTCCACACTAATGGTTCTTAGCACTGTGTGTAACATTATTGAGAGCTAGTGACAAACAAAGTCAAATTCCTTGATTGTGTCAACATTGTGATTCCGGTGTGGTTCTATCTATGGTTCTGAGTGATGAAGGGCGCTTTCACACCTGCCCCATTTAGTTGGGTTGAATCGTTTACAGTTCGTTTGCCCCGCTGGTGCATTTCTTTTTGGCACATGTGAACGTGGCAATCGCACTCGGATGTGCACCAAAAGCGAACCAAACAAGCGTAACGAGACTTGCTTGAAGAGGTTGTCTTAGTACGCTTTCAAACAAACTCTAAAGCGCTTTGTTTGTGGTGAGAACGTGATTCAACCTGGAACCACACCAACAGACAGCGGCACAGCAGAGTGAAGTCTCAGTGAGCAGAGCAGATGTAGTAACGTTGCTAAAAACAATGTCTGATTATTGAAATGAAATGAGCTTGTTTGACCATGGAGATGCTAAAAATTTGCACTAGTCCAAAACACAGGACCTTCTTCCTGTATTTACTTTCTTGCTCCAGCCCTGGACACATCCGACCAATAAGAGGAGTGAACGGTCTTCTGTGATTTGGAATGACACATTTTGGTACGCATGGATTTTTCCAGGTGTGAAATGAAACTGAACCAAGAGGAAATCACATGTTTCCAAACTCATCATCTGCTGCAGGCCAGAGCAAAACAAAAGTAATGCTCTTACTTGGTCATGGAGGTCAAAGAGCCACATGTGAAGGAGAGCAGAGGTTCATCATCATCAGCCTGGCTCAGATCACTGTCCCTGATCAGTGGAATAGATGCTGGCACAGCCAACGTCGGGCAGGGCTTGTTAACACACAGCTAGACAAACATACACAAGGAGAAAACTCAGTCCACTAGTATCACAGGGTGATTTATTATATTACAGTGACGGTCAGTCTGTGTTTTTCAGATCACAGGGAGAGTATGGGGAATATCCATGACACACCTGCCTCAGCCTGTTGGCGGGGACAATCTACATGTGCAACTAAATGTTTTCAATAAAAATGGTTTTCCAAATGCAAAAACATGTAATCCGCTATATAATTCTGACTTTGAAAGGGTCTCAAATGCTGATACATAACTATTAGCATGTCTAATTCTGCAATGAATGATGTAAGAAATTCTAATGTAATTAAAATCCTTTTTAATTTTTTTATTTTTAATGTGTGTGTGACTCTGTCGTGGTCAGTGGGGCAGACTTTACTTCCCTTACCAATTCCACAGCTTTGTGAAGCCAGTTTCAGCTACAAAAACATGATTTCAGAATTGAATGAATGTGGGAAACACTGTTTGTGAAATGTTGTAATTTCTGTTTTGTTTGGAGAAATGTGTTGAAAACAGCATGACTATTATGCTTAGTTGGTTTGCACATTATATAACAAGCACCAGGAGATTGTCCACCCTTGGCTTAGACTGCATACATACCAATGTGTAAATCAGCATCTACTTTACACTGTATGAAGTGATATACCTTTCCAAAACCTAAACAGAGGGCTGTACCAGAAGACTTGCTGTTCGTCCTCTTATTGAACTGCTTGTCATGTCCACTGAAATGAGTAGAAACACAAAAACAAACAAAAATATCAGTTAATTAAATATTATACAAACAACAACAGAACTGTGCGCAGGTAATCACAAAACAGTGTGTATAATAACTAGTTATTCTTTCAAATACGTTAGATTTCGTGGTACATTTTTTGTAGAACAATTCCTCTTAAAGTAATCTATCTTTGAGGTGGACGAAATACAATGCACAGCATATTATTATTATTATTATTATTATTATTATTATCTGTTCCTCTGTTTTACAGCATATCCTTTTATCAGCTTTAATATGCCATCTTTATAGGTCGGACCTGAGGTTATTACTGTGTGCAGGGGCATGGGGCATTTGTTGTTGGCGAGTTTTGCACCACTCTTTTTGGAATCTATTCTCATCTGTTATATTACACAATACTCAACCTGACGGTGCTCTGCACTCTGAGTAGGGGATGGTGATTAAGACTCTTGTTGAACCACCTGCTTGACTTTCAATTACAGATTTTGCTCTGCACTTAGCTTATTCTAAAGTATACTAGAAGGAAGTAGAATTAGGCAAATTCCTGGAAAGTAGTGGGACCTTCATTTCCAGTATTAAATTGTAGTATTCCCTGTATAGTAGGAAGTGGATAGTCTGTGTACGTCAGAAGTTGTGTGTTGTTCACACAGGATGTGGTTTAGGAATGAGGACCACAATACATTCCTGAGCAGAAATGGAGGATTCAATTAATGGTCTCTTTCATTACATTGACTTCTTGGTAGAACCCTGGTTTGGTTTTCTGTCAGCATGTCTTGTGTAACAAATGTTTTTTGGGTTTGAGCGTCTGTTCAAGCATTAACAAAATTATATAATGTTCTTTAAAAACAAAATTCTGGATAGAAAGCTCCTCTAAATAAGCCAAAAGACTTTAAACATTAAATATGATGTTGTATAGGTTTTTTTTGTGCACCATACCGTGCTTTTAGACGATCCAGCAAAGATACAGGATGTAGCAAGATAGATGTTGACATGTGGGACGAGCTAGAGTTGAGCTTCGTCGCGGCTGGGCTTTGACACAGCTGTTGCATAGAGGACATGCAGCTCTCCAGGAACTCTTGCATCTAGTGAGATATAAGCAGTTTGAGCTCCAGGTCTTAACTAAACACTGATGCAAATGAGTAGAACTCTGACTGAGCAGTCTATTTTTTCCTGTCATTTTGGACTTACCTACCTTTTGGACATACCTAACATGATTGGTGCAGTTCAGTGATCTACATAGTTATGCAACATGAATTGGTAACCCTGGACATATTTGGATTTTCCTAGATCCTACATGAGAAAGTAGGAGTTAAAACAGAGATGTGTTGTGCTTGCATATAACCCCACATGTTTTCGCAATTATACAGTAAGACGTTATGGAGAAACATGTATTCCCATTGACCAGATGGAGTTTATTCTTAAGGATCACTCCACTGTTTTTGCACATGAGGGCTGGTTTATTATTATAATTATAGATTTATTTTGTCCTATGTGGCTCTTGAGGAGCTTTGTTAACTCTCAAGTGTTCAGACTGACGCAAACAATGTCAATGAAAAGAAAAAGGAGAGCTCTGTGGAGGAAAATAAAAGAACTGGACTTTCTGCTACGTTTGAGATCGGAGCTGTCAGTAAATACACTGCTAGCTAGCTTGCAGCTAACTTCTGCAGTTGGTACATTGGCTGTTTGACGGCAGGACCATTTTGAATGTTAGTCACACGGGTAGTCCAAACTGTGAATACACTTTGCATTCTGTGTGAAAACAACAATTACTAAACAATTCCTGCTGTTGTCATCCGGTTAGGGTTTGGACAGACTGCTTTACTAACTGTAAGTGTGCACAGCAACGTTTTATTGAAAAATGCTATGAAAAGTCGGATTTTGCATGGATAATCATAATGACAATGTTTTTGGAGTATGACACATATTGACTACAAGTCAAGATACCCCTGACTCTGTTGTCTTTGATTTTGACATTAAAAAACATCACTCAATCTCTGTTAGTCCCTTTACTTTATGGAAGTGCAACGTTAAATCACTGGAGTACTGATTTTTTTGTTGTTTTTTTAAATTATTTTTGAGGATTTAGGCATTCATTTCCACAAGACAGATGAAGACATAAAAGGGGAGAGACAGAGGGAATGACATGCAGACAAACTGTCCGCTCATTTCAAGTTCTGCCTCCACTGTTGTTGCAACTGTGCATGTCCCACTTCACCAGCACCCAGTGAGAAAACACTGACAAGCTCAAACTAAATTGTAGTTTCCATTCAGCAGTGTACCTTGTCACTGTCTTCCTGCTTCACAGCCCTGAGCCAATCAAAGGGCGTCCTGCCTTCCACATCATGGAGTCTTAGATCTCCTCCAGCATCCAGCAAGCCACTCACCACTGAAGGGTTGCAGGAGAATACGCCTGCATGAACTGGGGTGCTCCCGTCCTCACAGCGACTGGAAGAAAGTAGATTGTATTTCAATATCCTGTCACGTGATAGCTATCATTTTCGGTGTTGTTAAACTATCAATGTAAACGACTCATTGTTTTGCAAGTCACAAATAAGTGTCAAGTCTTGGCTAGGAAGTTCTGAGTCAAGACCAACAAATCTCAAGTCAAGTCCAAGTCCTAGCCTTGCACCATTATGTGCCCTTCATAAAATATAATGCCATTAAAATGTTTTAAACAAAAACAGCCAGTAAGAATGTTATGTTTATAGACACAAATGCTTTTTGAAATTTTTATTTATAACTTTTAAAAGTATATTATCCTGGGACTAGGGTTGAGGTTGATATTGTTGATATTATAGGCAAAAGTACTGCAGGTTATACCATATTCTTAACTTGTATAAAACCTGAGATTTGCAGCAGAAGATATGAAATACTGATAAATCATGTACCACCTGACACATTGAAATATCAGCTGTAGCCTACTTTATATTCATGAACTACTATTTCTGAATGATTAGATTGTTATACATGGATATATATATGTATGAAAAACTGCTTCACAAACAGCGACCCTTGGTCAGTGTTGAGAGGGCTGCAGACACTCCCAAACTACAGGAGACCCCCCAACACTGAACGACTTGCTGACAAGCTGAATGGATTTTACTGTAGGTTTGAAAAGCCCACAGTCACACCCCTTCCCCACACCAACTCACACTTCAGTCAATCACCTTACCCCACCCGTACGGTGTCACCTGTTTGTGGACTTCAGCTCGGCGTTCAACACCCTCATCCCGGACATCCTCAGCACCAAACTCACCCAGCTCACAAACTATTTAATGTGCTGTATTTATATAGCGCTTTTCTACTTTCAACAACTACTCAAAGCGCTTTTACATCATACAGGATACATTCACCATTCACACACATTCATACACTGTGGCCGAGGCTGCCGTACAAGGTGCCACCTGCTCATCAGATAAACACTCACACACATTCACACTCCGATGCGCAGCAACTCGGGGTTCACTTCGACATGGGACTGCAGGGCCAGGGATTGAACCACCAACCTTCCAATTGGCAAGCAACCGCTCTACCGCTGAGCCACAGCCACACTGGCATCCCCCTTGGGTGCATGATCTTCTCCCTCTACACCAATGACTGCACCTAAGGAGACCCATCTGTTAAACTGCTGAAGTTCACTGATGACACAACGGTCATTGGCCTCATCCGTGAGGTTGATCAGCTGGCTCTCTGGTGCGGTCAGAACAACCTTGAGCTTAACACGGTCAAAACTGTGGAGATGATCGTGAACTTCAGGAGGAGCCCCACACACACACACACACACACACACACACACACTCTTCCCCCCCATCACCATACTCAACAGCCCTGTGTCTGCTGTTGGTAGGTTTCTGGGATCCACTATATTCCAGGACCTAAAGTGGGAGCCCAACACTGACACCATCAAGAAGGCCCAGCAGAGGCTGTAACTTCTACAGTCTGTCCTCTGCACGTCCATCACTGTCTGGTTTGGATCTGCCACCGAAAAGGATAGGAACAGACTACAACGGACAGTTAAGACTGCAGAAAAGATCATTGTGCCAACCTGCCCGCTATTCATGACTTATACACTTTCAGAGTCAGGAAACGTGCAGGAACCATCACTGCAGACCCATCTCACCCCAGACACAACCTGTTCCAGCTTCTCCCCTCTAGTAGGCGCTACAGAGCACTGTACGCCAAAACCAACAGACTCAGGAACAGTTTCTTTCCACAAGCCATCTCTCTGATTAACAGCTGACTGCTTACTCACAGTGTCAGGTTCAATTCCTGTGCAATAACCCAGCAACACTGTCTCTAATCAGTCTGTTTACTGGTTCAACTTATTATTTATTCATCATTCTCATTCTCTATTTCAGAGCTGTTCATACTGTTTGTATTGTAATATAATACTTATATAATAAAATAATACTCTTTATTCCAGCACCCTTTGCACTATGCTCCATAAATAAAATTATAACAACTGTCATAATTATAATTTACTCCTGCATACTTTGCACTCTTCATTGCACTATTGTCTGACCCTGTCTATATTGTTTCTATTTATAGTGTGTATATATTGTTTGTTTTGTATGAGTAAGCGCATTGTGAGCAATACGATCCAAAGCAAAATTCCTCGTATGTGTCCTCATACCTGGCAAATAAAGCTGATTCTGATTATATTGATATAATATGAATCAAAGTCTAACTGAAAGATTTCAGCCACTGAAATGTATGTGGTGGATAGATTGCAACTCTGTTTTCTCTGTTTCCACTAGTGTACTGCAAGCCTCGAGGCTCACCAAGCCTAAGTTGCCCCCGAACAGGCCTAACCCACTGGGAATGATTTTGTAATGTATTTTTTAGAATGTTTTTACAGTTACAGTGGGGGCGGCTCAGTTGTAATCTTAGACACAGTCATATTATCAAATCTCCAGTTCTCAACTTTGCATTTCCTTCCATGATTCTGTTATCATAGAAACTATTGGGCACATATTACACACATACTGTACATTAATGCTGCCATCAGTCTGTGATTGGCCCAAGCAAGGCCCTCGCCAAAAAAAGACACTTGCCACCGGCTAATCAACTTTTCAGGGAGAAACATTCCTTGTCTAAGACGTACCGTCCACTCAGGATATTTAAGTGACATTACACAGTTTTACATCACAAAAGATCTTTGGTTCAGTACGAACACCAACTTGCAGAAAGGACATGAAAAAGACATCAGATAAACATGTAATTCTGGATGTTTGGCAAGTAAACCACAGCATGAGCTACAGCTGTTATAATCTGCCGTCTGAGACGTTTATTGTTTAAACCGGCAAAAGATTCAAATTAGAAGTGTACTTACTGGAATGTTTTTAATATTTGAATGTGATATTGTGCTGGTTTGCACTGCTAAACTCATATATCTCTCCTGCTTGTGCAAAGGCTGCTGTCAGATTGATTCAGCTGTGAAGAGGTAATACGAGGCACACTTTTGTATGACAACATTTTTTTATATTTGGGTTTGGGGTAGGATTAAGCCATTCCAAGTCAGAAAGCTAAAGTCTGAGTGAAGTCAAGAGTCATTGGTGTTAAAGTCAAAGCCAAGTTGCAGTTCTTTTTTTTGTATTGCCTAATTGAGTAACTTGTCAGATTTCAGCCCAGACTCACTGGTTGGGATCAGCTCCATAATGCAGGAGCAGCTCCATCACCTTTACTTGGCCCAACAGAGCAGCACAGAACAGTGGAGTCTGACCCAAGTGATTCTCACAGTTCACATCAACACCTGGAACACATCAGAAAACACTGAGACCATGGTTTTGTTTTGCATTTTAAAGTACAGGTTATTTTGAGCACTCTGTGTCTGACTTAAGAATAGTATTGACTTAATATATATATATATATATATATATATATATATATATATATATATATATATATATATATATATATATATATATATTATGCATGATGCCATACACTGATGTATAACTGGTACAAGCTCAACACAATACTAGAACTATTACAGTTAGTTACATACCCTTACTTAGCAGTTTCTCCAACTTGGTCAAATTTCTTTCCAAAGTGTATTTGTGCAGTTGAGCGTGTGCACCTCCAGTGGTCACAACACCCATATGTACAGGACAGGGGAATAGCAGCGCATTCATCCTGTTTCATCTGGTCCACACAGCTGTCAGCAGATGGCACTGTGAATACAGTAGGGTCAAAGTTGTCAAAGCTGGTTTGTCTTGAAACAGTTATGTGTTGTGATTGCATATAACTCCATGTGTTTCAGTAGAGAGGCCAGCGAGGTCATGATGTTTTAGCGGTTGTTGCAGTCATTTTAAGCTGACATAGGGTGTCTGTCAGTCGGGTACAGAGCTCAACCTGAGTAGGGACTTTCATGACTGTCAACATGGCCAGCATCTAACTTTAGCTACTCCGCCGTGGTGTCTTGCTAACTTGCATCAGTCACTAGAATTTGAGGTTTCTTCCTGTATCCATTGATGCTGTGGTGAGGCAGGATGACAGCATTGTTTTTACCTGCAGTCCATATGACCATAGGACCACCAGAACTAAAGGGCAATAATGTGTCATTTTCCCCATACCAAATAAACTGAACTACAGGTGTGACCCATTGGAAGTGAAACATACGACTTTTCTACTGTACTGCATTATACAAAATGTGTGCAGATTAATTCCTGGTCTGTTTATTGGTTTGATTTACCAAAATTTGACTCTGTGAAGGTACAGAGTAAATTACTGAAAACAAAGTTGTACCAAATATTCAAAGTGGATTCTCTGTACATGGGCAGGCTTAAGTAAGTAGGCAATACATTTTACTCAAGTACTGTGCTTAAGTACAATATTGAGGTACTTGTACAATAGTATTCTTCTAATCAAGTATCAGAGAAAATTGTACATTCACTATTTTCTTACTTGTTAGAGGTCATAACAGTGTATGAGGCAGGTAATATTAACACTAACAATTAGAATTATCACTAAATAAGAACTAGTACTTTTACCTAAAAGGTTTGAATGCACTAATGCATTCATTTAGGCATATCGTATTTGTAACGTATCTCTCTGCGAGCTTATCTATTTTGTCTTGAGTTGATGTAATACAAAGTTCCTAATGCAGGACTTTTACTTGTGATTAATCATGTTTCATATTGTAGTAACTTATTGCTAGTTTTATTTAAGCAAAGCATTAGTATATTTCATCTCGCCCCGGTTTCTGCTACCAGAAAAACCATCCTCTCTCTAGGGTCGCCATTTTTTGTCGTTTTTAAAATGTTTAATGTTAGCCATTTGAAGTAACGTTAGCTAGAGCTATGTTAAGAATTGGATATAACGTTAGCATTAGCTAAAATATCCCGTCGGATAACACTGTACTTCAGGTTCCAGCATACATGTAAAGATAACCAAATAATTTGGCAAATAGCTACATTAGAGAAACTGCTAACGTTCATACGATGCTAACGTTAGCTAGCTAACTTTATTTTTTCGTATATCATTAGCTAGCTAGTTAAAAAAAAAGACACCTGTAAAATAAATCTGACAACTGACAAAACTAAAGTGTATACCATGTAAATGCTTCATAAGCAATGTTGAGAAATACAATTTAGACTTACATACAGATCACCGTTTGTTTTAACTTCTTTTAGGCGAAGTAACTGTTTTAATGGAGAAACTAGTCTCCGACCCGCTGGCTCGTCACTTTCAGCCAATCAAACACGAGTAACGGTCACCTTGACTAAGATATCAATTTTTTTATACTATATTATTTCTGTTTTCTACATGCCTTGCATACCCAGAATAAAGTTTATAAAACTAGATATAGACTTTGAGATAGGCTCCCTTCAAGACATAATAAAATAAATGCCACATTGAGGTTTCTGTAGTTTTATATTAGGCTATATTGTGCTTCAATGATTCAAACTAATTTTCAATTGTACAAATTGACCACAAACTAATTGCCACACAGTGACCCTTGGGCAACAGTATATTAAGTTTTATCTGGTATTATAAAATCATACAGCTTTCAGCTCTTAATTCTCCCAGCTCCACACAGCTTTCTAACACTGCAGGTAATGCTGCCAATTTTAAAGTCCGACCTAACATGTAATACATGTAGTAACCTTGATTACAAATGCAGCGTTTGAGTAAAACAATGGGCTACATCTTCATGTAGTACATGTACATTGTACAGGTGTAACTCAACAAATAACAGTAATGTTTAATGTACATGTACACTCTAAGAAAAATCTGTAAATTAACAGTTGTTTGACTGTATATTTTAACAGAAATTGTCCGTAGTACGTGATTCACAGGTATAATTCTGTTAATTTACACATCGAATTGCATTATGGGAACTTCATCTCTGCCTAATCATTCTGGCGGCCATGTTCCCTCCACGTACAAAGCGGGAGAAGGACAAAGCGGTACAAATCTGACCTGCATCAACGGTAAGTCATTTTATGGAAAATATTAACAAGGTGACTGTGTTCTTAGCAGTATTAGTTTTGAAATATAATATTGTCTTTTGGTAGCATTCAATTGTTAATTTTTAATGGTTAATGCTAATAACGTTAGCTAATATTACCGTTAGCTAGCTAACGTTAGCTGGTGTTCAACAGCATTACAGTGTGTTATGTATGAGCTCTTTGGGATTAGGAGATTAAAAAACGGATTTTTTACAAACTGAGCAGCTTTGTATGAGGTATATTTGTAGCATTAGGTCAAGTAAGCATCCATTATGTCCCGCTTCAACATTATTTGTGGGTCCTTATCTAGGAATTATTTACAGTAAATTGTCCGTATTTTTAATCCGAGTTGACTTTCGCGGCATATGAAATAGCCCCCCCCTCCCCCCCAACCGCTGTCTGAACAGGCAAACGGTTAAAGTTGACCTCCTCCCGTTACGTTTGTGTAAAAGGTAATTATTTCATATAAATTTAGAAGAATATGATGTCGATTTTGTCGGTATTGTGAGTGCGTTTCGTGTGGTTGTGGTCAGAAGGTCCGTTAACTTGGTGTTAATGTTGATATCGCGACATTAGCGGCTCATCCAACGGTCATCTCGTTAACGTTGTTCCGAGGGCTTGTCTCTGTTTGGCAGTGACGTTAACGCGATGAGGAGCAAGGCTGTTAACGTTACGTGACACAGTTCACATTATCGTATAATAGGATGCTAAATGTAGTCTTAAGTCCCCCGAGCCCCCGATGTTGTCATTGATAGTATTATAAAATGTTTAACTTTTTCGAGTGAAATCCGAAGTTGGCTGCCACCTGTAAATTGGCTGTTGTCGAATGAAATCAGAACAAATATATAGCACCTATACTGAGAGTATTTTTTAATATTATCAAGCATAATTCACTTGTCAGTGCCCCATTTCCGGCTTAACATTGTTGCCTTTGAAATAAAAGCTGAGACTCACCGTAAGCTAGCCGGTGCATTCAGTGACCAAGTTTCGTGCTTTTATTTTGAAGGTTTTCCGTTATAACTGTTCGCCGGTGCTAATGTTTCAACTCGGTTGAGGATAAATATATTTAGCAACGTTTTGAGAGTGAGTAAAAAAAGAATATTTTTGGAGATATGTTGTTGACTGAACAGGCTTCATGCTTACATGCATATTTTAACATTGCTGTTGGCTAGTTATTTCTACGGGAGTGACTTCTGTGACGTTACAGAAGCTAACGTTAGCTAGCCACAGTCGTCTTTGCCCCAGAAATCATTACTTGTCACGTTACGTTTCCGGCAGGCACAACTTGGTAAAATATTAGTGTGTAATGATCGCCTTAAATCATTAAGTATGTTGTCCACATATGAAGAAAAATATGTTGCAAAATCCGAGAGCTAGTACATTGACACACTTTCAGTTCTAATCACTATGTATACACGTTTGAGCTGATAAAGTGGGAGCTGGTAAATTTGCTCTAACTGACATTTTTACTCACAGAAAATACACACCCACTTTCTTAAAAATTATTAAAAATGTGTACATTGGTGTTTACATGACTACAATGACAGCTACAAACTTTTTTTGTTTTACATGTTTTCGCATTTTGCAACATTTACCTTCATATCCAATATGAATATGAATATACCCTTAGTGGTTAGGTGTATGTGCTTTTTTGACTTACACTTAAAAAAAAGAGGCAGTACATTAGAACAATGGGACTACAATGGCTTGGAACTAAAACGACTGCTGTACTTGTTATTTTCAGGTTTCTACCAGTGCACGCAGCAGTTGGACATCTCCGAAGACACCATAGAAAGCCATGCAGTCTTGCTAGCCTTTACACTGCCTTACTACTGGTACATTATTGGAGACCGTGCTATTTTTTGCTTGCTCTCACAATGATATTTAATTGTGGTAATCACAGGAGTAACTACAGACCCATTGAAACTCCTCCAGGGTCTAGTGAAGTACCTCGCAGAGGAGCAAAAGGTGCTTTTAATAAATGAAGAAGTAAGTTCTGCTGCAAGACATCAATTCCTTAATTTGGTAAATTATGATTTAGCCCAACAAATATGTCCCCTCACTAACTTCCCCTCTGCCTACTCTGTCTTCACCTCTCTCACAGGATGCCTTAGCAGAGCTGCCGAGCACCCCGTGCATCATAGTTATGTGTAAGGACATGCATGTCTACTCTAAAAATACTGGGAGGTGTTGTGTATTTGTTTAATTGAAAGATGTATGTCGTTATTTCTGTTTTGCAGATGAAGGAAGATACAAGATGTCAGTGGATAAAGTCACAGTTAACATCATCGGCTGTCCACTAGTTGCTGTGAGCTATATGTTCAGCCTGTATTATGTGCTGAACATAAAGTATCCAACGGGAGCAGCCCTGACTCTGGAGTTCATACAGAGGTAAGTTTTGACCATATTTTTTGTCCGTTTTATAGTATTTATTTTTGCAATTTCAATTGAGACATGTTTGTATGCCACAGGTGCCTGCTAGGGATAAACCCAGAACGGGGCACGAAAGCAGAAAAGCGGAAACAGTACAACATCCCTCCAAAACTGCTTCGATTCCTGTCGGACCTTAATGACTTTAAGAATCCGTGGAAGATTTAAAGGTAATTGCACACACTTTTGTTCAGGGTAAAAGTATTAAAAAAGTCTTAAATTTGATTATCTCAAATTAAGGCGTTGAACAAAGTCTTGGACCAAACACCGAGTGGTAACATTTGCAAAGATTGGATCTGAGAGCGCATTTATCTGCTCAGTGTGCGTCTTATAACAAACAGAGTGAGCAGCTGCCGGACTCTAACATCTGTTGATCTGAGCAGGACTTCCCTGAGCAAACTGTTTAGAGACGACGTGACCGTTAAAGGTAATCTGCTGCTGTAGCAGAGCTGCAAGTAACCGCTGAACTGAGCTGTGTGTTTCAGATCACCAACAACAGTCGTGTTCAACACGACTGTTGTTGGTGATCTACACATGGAAGAGGAATCTTCGCAACAGTTATTCTGACTTAAATAAAACTCGGCACAGCTGTTCCGCATGGGCCATCGAGGCTCTGTGCCAAATTTGGCGTCAATTGGTTATTAGATGGCACTTTTAATTTTTAGAATTCGCAAAATCGCTATATGCGCCCAGATAGCTCAGTTGGTAGAGTGCGCGACCATATATAGAGGTTTACTCTGATGCGGTGGACGTGGGTTTGACTCCGACCTGCGGCCTTTTGCTGCATGTCATTCCCCCCTCTCTCTCCCCTTTCATGTCTTCTGCTGTCCTGTCAAAATAAAGGCTGAAAATGCCCAAAAATAATCTTGGTGGACCCTCATGACAAAAACTTATTAAAAGAATTTTGATAGTTGAAAAAATGCAAAATAATGAGTCATTTTATTTTTGTTTTCCAGCAGAAGAAGCATCTCAGAGAGAAAGGAGAGCGATGTGTCTGTGTACAGCTATCTTTATGGAGGACAACCATGGTATTATTAACGTTTTTTTCCAAAGTGAGGACATTTCAGCCGACTACACTTTATTTACATTGGCCTTTAGAGGCTGTTTACAATTTTCAGAGAGATCCTCAGAAACGTGCAAACATCTGTTACTGTGCGTCTACGCCTTTGTACTCTGAATACAGACTTCTGCTCTCTGTTGCCCTCTACTGACATGGATTTATTTGCACTGGAACAACAAAAACTAGAGGAAGACATGTCATATGGTTTTAGTAGGTGAAATGAAATGCATATTCATTGTCTAGTTTGTCTGTCAAATTCTTGTTTTAATCGTCTAATTAAATAATTTAATGTTATGTTGTAGAAAGGATGTTCATACCCTGTCTGAGATGTTCTTAAAATGTAAATTGCTACATTTTTAAATTCAAAATGGACTTACTCTAAATGTATAGCCTGTTGTTGTGCCTGACTTATGTTACAGCCAACGCGTTCTCACTCTGATTTTGGCCAGTGGCTTTCCGCGTCTGATGTAACGAAAAAGGCGTCCTTCGGCGTGTGTACACCGTCCCGGGGGGAGCAGCATCTAGCGAGTAGTATGTAAGGGGGAATTCCTCGTAGGGAGGTTGGTCGGGGGGTGGATGGGTCAAACACAGGACCTTCACTCAGGAGACCGGGTTTAAGTCCCGCGTGTGTCCTTAACCGTCCCGTTATTGCCGGGTGTCACGGAACCATAAACCCCACAAGCTTTTCCTAATAACCGATAGTCCCAACCAAGCGTGTGTTACAGTATATGCGGTAAAGGAGACTTTTAGTGTCAGTAACAACTGACCAAAAGTCCATATCTTACAAGATGGGAGTGAGAACGTATTGGATGTCTCATTACTCTGTGTTCTGCTTTCATTCAGGACACATCCTGTGTTCATCACACACCTTGTCTATTGTGTGACAATTGTGTTAATGTTGTTTAAAGTTATTTAATTTCTCTTTGGGTTATGTTTTAGTCCTTTTTGTATTTTTAAAGAATTTTGAAAGATGAGTTAAATCTTTTTTTTGGTGTACTTTATTTTTTACCAAAATAAAGTACACCATCAAGTAACAGAAAAGTTACATTTGTATTTCTGTAAGTAATAAATCTTATATATAAAATATCCTTATTTACTGTAGTTAAACCTTTTAATTACAGGACAAAGTCCAGGTAACAAGCTGCCAGTACATTTGCTGTTTTTTTTACAGATTTATGTAAAATTAACAGAAAATGTTCCGTTTTTTTACTGTAGAAACACCATTAAATAACAGAAAATGTTCTGTTTTTTTACTGTAGAAACACCATTAAATAACAGAAAATGTTCTGTTTTTACTGTAGAAACACCATTAAATAACAGAAAATGTTCTGTTTTTTTACTGTAGAAACACCATTAAATAACAGAAAATGTTCTGTTTTTTTACTGTAGAAACACCATTAAATAACAGAAAATGTTCCGTTTTTTTTACTGTAGAAACACCATTAAATAACAGAAAATGTTCTGTTTTTTTACTGTAGGAACGCCATTAAATAACAGAAAATGTTCCGTTTTTTTACTGTAGAAACACCATTAAATAACAGAAAATGTTCCGTTTTTTAATTACGGTAGAAAGTCCGGGTAATGAGCTGCCAGTACTTTTTCTGTTATTTTACGGAATTTTTTCTTAGAGTGTAGGCCTACATTGTGCTGACTTTTAGACGATGATGCACACAAAGATGAACATGGTGCTGATGAAAGACTAGAAACCAAAGTTCCAGATGTTGGCCTCCCTAAATTCTTGGAGGGCAGGAGAGCAGCGTGTCGGACAGTAGCAGGACGGGCTGCAGCTGGAGCCGTGCACATCCCAGGAGGCGTTGGGAAGTTTGAAGACAAGCTGCACGATAAGCAGTTCTTCCAGCAAGATGTACAGTAATTAAATGTTTCAGTTTGCGAGGAAATTAGTTCATTGGTGGGGGGGAAGGGTGGCAGATTTTACAGAAAATGTTATAGAAATGTTACTAATAGTGATAACCTCTACAGCCATTCAACACACCTGCTTCGATTGAAATTTAGATAAGGCACTAGTGTACCCACATCCCCATTTTTTATTTACTTTTAACTTAGTTACTCTATTTTTATCTTTATCTAATTCTTTTTATTTCTATTATTATGTATATATATATATATATATATATATATATATATATATTGTATATGTGCCTATTGGTGTGTGTGTGTGCATCAAGTATTATGTTATTTAGCCTAATTGATCTTTTCTTTGCAAATTTAGTTAATATTTTGTGAATTGAAACGGGAATATATATATACAGTGAACCGTCGCTATATCACGGTTCACCTTTCATGGTTTCGCTGTTTCACGGATTTGCATCGTGCGTTTGTCTTTAGAAGAAAAACACACCTGCACCGCGGGCTTTAGAAGAAAAACACACCTGCACCGCGGGCTTTAGGAGAAAAACACACCTGCACCGCGGGCTTTAGGAGAAAAACACACCTGCACCGCGGGCTTTAGAAGAAAAACACACCTGCACCGCGGGCTTTAGAAGAAAAACACACCTGCACCGCGGGCTTTAGGAGAAAAAACACACCTGCACCGCGGGCTTTAGAAGAAAAAAACGCTACAGAGCGGAGTCGGGATGCAGCGGCTCCGTCAGAAGAGCAGGAAATACACCTGAGTCACGATTTTTCCTACTGTACTTTACTTTGTATTTGTTTTCATAATCATTTTTCATTTTCTCCCGTTCCAATGACTCTGGTCGCGGTGGGTGGGGCGGGGGGGCGGTGCTGATCTCCGCAATTTGAAGCCTTCAGTTCATATTGATGATTAAAATTATTATTTTACAGTACAGTAGTTATTTGTAAAAAAACGTTTATACAGTACTTTTATTTGTTAAACAAATGCTTGGGCCTGTAAAAAGGTTTTGTTCTTTGGTTTCAGTGTATAATGGAGTATTTCATCGTATAATAATGGTAAAAAAAAAAGGTTACTACTTCACGGATTTCACCTATCACGGGTTCTTTTTGGAATGTAACCCCAGTGATAAACGAGGGTTCACTGTATATATATATATATATATATATATAGATATATATATATATATATATATATATATATATAGATATATATATATATATATATATATATATATATATATATGAAGTTGTTCAAGTGACGTCAAAATGAATGGCAATCAATAGGATGGTAACGGCGGGTGATGGCTTTGTAGCATTAAAATGCATTAAAATGCTACAAAGCCATCACCCGCCGCTACGCTTAGAGAGGAGAGGCCAAAGACAGTTGAAGAAGTGCTTACCCATAGACCGTTAATATCAATATCAATATAATATACAGTCTATGGGCTCATACCCCTTGCATTGACAGTACATGAACCACCAATGAACGACTCCAGCAGGTGGCGGTAATGCGCCTTAAAGCTTGTTACAACCCGCTTTTAAAAACATCAGACGAAATGATGTAGCAGTTAGCTTGACACCCCAGTTCAGAAGTAATGTTGTGACCGCTGTGGACGCCAATTAGGGCCACGATGGCACCCTTCCTGTATGCTGGTTAAGATGTTAATAACATTGTGCTACGTCTATCTGTGGGTGCGCTTTCACAAGTGCTACTCGGTGCTGATCCGCAACAGCCTGTCCAGACTGAACAGCAGCAGCTTCAGCTTCAGCTTCACAGTGTGCTCCAGCCCGGCCTCAGCAGCAGCCACAGCAGCGCCGACGGGACGCCACACAGCCGCCGCCCGCAGGCAGCCCAGCCCGGGCCTATTCGAGGACAGCGTCTTCCTTCAGCTGGGAAACAAGGCTGTCTATGTCACGGAGCCTCAGGTTGGAGCTTGAGCTAACGTTTGAATGATATGTCACATGTATACGCTTTCTGGGCCTTTCACAGCCTTGTTTACATTTCTCATTTACCTCCAGAACTGCTCTCAAATTCCGACTGTAACTTGAAATGACACCTGAAGGCCCATTAATCATAGCCTGTGATCCAGAGCTCTGCCGTACAGGTATAAATAAGTGATATCATACTAGGGATGTCAATTACCATGGTTTCATAACTTAAAATTATGAAAACGTTTAAGTCCAGCTAGCACTATTGGGTCATTTGTCTTCTTCTATCTGAGTGGCAGGCTGCAGACCGGTTGTCATTCTCTACTCTAACCTTGCTTTTACATAGGGCTAAGCAATACATCAGTATATATTGATATCGTGATATGAGACTAGATATCGTCTTAGATTTTGGATATCGCAATATGACACACAGTGTTGTCTTTGCCTGATTTTACAGCCTACGTTACTTTCCAAACTGTTCTTGCAGTTCTTTTATTTGCATTTACCCACTTAGTCATTCCACATTCCTGATGATTATTTATCACAAATCTCATTGTGTAAATATTAAGTGAAAGCACCAATTGTCAACCCTAAAATACAGTATTGAGATATTTGGTTCTAAAATATTGTTATATTTGTTTTTCTCCATATTGCCCAGCCCTACTTTTACATAGCGTTCTATATGACTTGATGTCTTTTTGTGGCTTTGGTCAAAGTGTGTGATAACTCCTGTCACTAACTGCTAATCAATGCGATAACAGCCTTGTAGTGTGTGAAGTTATTCTTTCCTGTGCTGTCTGTGCTGTCCCCAGGCATGTGATGACCTCAGCAAATGGACTGTGCTGTTGGGGTCCTCTCTGGTTTGTGGTCCACGAATAGAGAATATTTCATTCATCATAGAAGCTACAGGACACAGAGTGGGCTTCCATTCTCCTCACACATCGAATAAGAAAGTAGGCATCACACATTGCTTAACAAGTAATATTCTCACAACAATCATTCAAATCTAGCAAAACCTTTAGGCCTTAATAGCAAAGAATAGATGTTCTTCTTCGCTCTCCATTGTCTATTACGCACGGGCAAACGATGTGCAGCGGTCACAGTCTGTCACAGCTTTCGGTGCAACACCGGCGTCCAAGTGGTACATTTTGCCGGTAAAGCATCCGGGCTCTCAATATTCTCTTTAAATCCCTCTCGGTAATAACGATTCCTTGTTTAGAATATCTCTGTAACTCATTCCCAGCCTAAAATACAATTCAATCAAATCATCTCTGTCCATGAATGCACCTTTAGCTTGCTCTGGGTACTCCATGTGTCCCACTCAGGTATAGCAGAACTTGTAGTTAGACTACGTTGTTATCCCCAAAACACTATTTTGTGACCACAAATTAGCAATTTTATGGCCACAAAATGCTAATTTGTGGTCACAAAATAGTTTTAATAATTTTTTTTTTTTTTTGGACGTCATGTCTGGGGCTCCGTATTCTCTAAAAATGGAAGTAGTTGTTTTATAAACCACTAACCATGGCCTTTTCTTGTGAGCATACCTGTAATTCCGCAGCAATTTCCAGCACGGCTTTTCTCCCTTTTAATGCGCTCCCTCTCCCCTTCGCTTTCTCAGCTTCTCTCTTTATCCTGTGCTGTCCATTCTTTCCTCCACACAGTTCAGCCATGCACAGCTATGCGCTGAAATGTTGTATTTCTGCCCTGTGTTGTTTTTGCTGTGATTTACCCATTTCAACACTGGCCTAACAGTCCGGGCTGATCAGCTGGCTAGGTGCTACCTGCTCTTTTAATCTGTGTATACATATGTTTTTACATCATGCAAGTCCCTTCGCGGAGAGATATTTGATAAATATTGATGCTTGTGCATTAATTCTGGACCCACATATTTGGATATATAACTTGGTTAACTGTGTTGTTTGCTTAAATAATAAATGTGAAACCTACACATACATTTTTATTTCTCTTTTCTCCATTTGGAATTTTCTAATTGTTAAAAAATAAGATACACCTTTACTAATCCCCAGTGGGGACATTTGGTTGTTACAATAGAAACAACAGAAATAAATACAGATAGGTATAAAAAGTAACAGAAATAAATAAGAATTAAAAAAACTAGTTGTGCAGCTGTAAACGGAAAACTGCGGCACATCATCATGATTTCTACTTTGCAACTGGAAGTTTGGGGAAACGGAAAGTCAGTTTGGGAAGATTCATCAATAACTCTGTCCTGCTCTGAGGTAGGACAGGTTTTAGCTTTGAGACACTTAATGTCTCATCGTAGAATTTTGTGTGAGAGCTCAGTGGAAGAAAAGGCCACTTTTAAATGACACTGTATTAGGTACACCTAGATAACTCTGTTGCAGCAGCCCTGCAAAATCCTACCTTTCATGAAGGTCGCCATATTCAGTGTTTGTTCAGACTGTTCATTCAACGTCTGACCCATTTTGGAGACTGGAATTTTTTAGCTTGTTTTTTTTGTTGTTTGCTTGTCTTCTGCCTTCATCATTTCTTTTCTTTTCATTATTTTCTTTGTGATAAAATCACATTTTTATAGTCAGAAATTAACAGATACGAACAATTCCGAACAAAAAATCTCTTACAGTATCGTCAAACTTTTGTTGCTCCAAGCATGGTACACTAGCCAATGGTTAGTTTGTATTATTCACACCCATGGGACGCTGTCCTTCCTCTTTATACCTTGGCTTGGTCCTCCCCCTCTGGTTAGGGCTGTTTCTTTCTAACCAGTCTGAGGTGAGGATCTTCTGGTCTAGGTTGGAATGTCCTGCTAGCAAATGCACTCAGGTCTCAATTCACTCTGTCAAAGGTTACATTGATCAATGAGTCAGCATGATATTATGTCTGTCTGTAGCAGACAGACATAATGAGCTCTGTGGATTAGTTCTGGGTGTCAGCTAACCAGAAATGTGTGTTGTGTGCAGGTGCTGAAGTGGTCTGATTACTGTCTTCCTCTGGCCTGTAGCCCTGGCCAGCCATTCCGGGCTGTAGCTCAGGCCAGTGTAGATAACTTCAGTCGTCTGGGTGTGGCTTTTATCGAGGATCGCCTTCAGCTGGACAATGGACTTTTGCCCTCAAAGATAATCCGTAAGTTGCCTTCGATTACCTTCGTGTTTCCCTTTATTCTATTTGGTTCTATTTTGTGTTCATTTATCTCTTTGGAATGCACATTTCATTGAATTTGGAATGCATTATGTACTATTTTGTGAAGTTAATTAAGTAAAACAATTAGTTCACCTGCACGTGCGACCTGTAAGAAAACTTTATTTCATCTACATTTTGCAATAGGTCACTCGTAGTGACAATGCACAGAGCATTATAACCAAGTCTGTAGTTCTGGTTTTACAGCCAACAAACTCCGCTCTTATTAACCTTCTTCCCAACACACAGCTGTTTTCAGTTTTAAAAAAAAGCTCTGATAGACCTGTACTCAACCTGTTCAGCACCAAACATCAGAGCAACATAATCAGAGACTAGCTGGTGAAAATAGTGAAGCTTTTAGCAGCTAAAGAGCTAGATCTTTTTCTCAAGAGTCGGTGGGAACTTGAACATTGAACTTGTATTTATTGTGACTGCAAATGAATGCCAATGCTATCTGGTAAATGTGCAGGGCAACTGGTTAATAATGTTCAAATATCAACTTCGTAAGGCAGGTGTTGAGGACCACATGGAAATAAGTCCTGGACTTTATTGTGTTTTTATCCTTGTATTGGATGTCTTTTCCTGTGTAAGGAATTCTTAATGCAATTAAATCAAAAAGATGAAGAACGAGCTTTTGTGCTCCTAATTGGCCAAAAGAAATCACTTAAGATAAGATAAGATGAGAAAAACCTTTATTTGTCCCACAGTGGGGAAATTGCAGTTTGCAAGAGCAAAGATAAGAGCACAGATAGGTGTACAAAATATAACAGTATTATACAATAAATTACACATGAATTATTAAATTGCACTTTGAATATTGCCCAAATGAAAAATTATGCACAGATGTAATGATAATAGCACATGGGATACAGGATATATTGATATATATTGGATATATTGAGTCAACAGTGTTTGTTGTTCAGTCTGACGGCCGCTGGAAGGAAAGATCTGCGGTAGCCCTTTCACACCAATATAGTTTTTACTGACTGTACTCACATTTTTGTAAATGTTTGTGACTTTTCCATAGCTGTCCTCCTCCAAGAATCCACTCTCAGTGAGCTGTTGGCGAAGCAGTGTCCAAAGACTGAGACGTCATCACTTTGGCTCTCTGGCCCCCAGTCGGGAGAGGGTGTTGCTGAGCCGTTGCGTTGTCGGCTGTCCCCTAATCACCAGCTCTTCCAGTGCCGTAAGGGCAGCCTCCTCCTCACCCCGGAGCTAAAGAGGAGGTTAGGGGAGCGGCGAGGGTCAGAGCCGCTCCGTGGCACCAAGGATCCGGGAGCTGTTTGTGACTCTGAGGACCATTCACTAGGGAATCATCACCACATGGAGGGCCACAAACACCACCTCCATCTGTCCAGCTGCCACGAATGCTTGGAACTGGAGAACAGCACCATCCTCTCTGTCAAATATGCCTCAGCTGAGAACATTCCAGACCTTCCCAATGATAACTCAGTCGGGCTAGATAGTGGAGATGAGACTCTGGATGATGTTGAAGGGTTTTCTGGGCAAGGAGGTGGATTTGACTGTAAAAGCAAACCGCCAAATATTCTGCTGTACACGGGTGGTTGCCAGGAGCGTTTTGAGGCACTTCGTCAGCTTTTATCCGAGTGTATAAACATGGAAAACAACATAATATATCCCCTCCAACCACAGCAGGCTCTGAGCGACCCTTGGCTGGACAACACCAGGCTCCTGGTACTGGCAGAGGAGGACACCCTCACCCCCCAACTTCAGACCCGTTTCCTCACCTACCTGAGCCAGGGTGGCAGGGTCCTGGGCCTAGCCTCCACCCTGTGCCCTGCAGGCCTCTGTCTGAAGGTCAGGGAGAGGCAGCGTGGGAAGGTCAGCAGGCTGAGCTTCACCAGGGAGGACAGCACTGAGCTGGAACTGAGCGTGTTGGCGAGTGGGATGGTCTACATCAGGGATACTCAGGGAGGAGGGGAGGTGGAGCTCTGGGGGGAGTTGAAAGGGGACATCCCTCATCAGAGGGATATGGTTATAGTCAGGGTGACCCACAGAGGGGATGACGGTGAAGCTGTCCTCTGTCAGGTAAAGACGTATGTTGTTGTTGTTGTTGTTGTTATTTGTCTCATACTCAAACAGCTCAGCAGGCACACCTATTTTTTTTAATTTTTTTTTTTTAATTTTTAAGTAATTGCGCAATACACGTTACATCAAACAGTACATTTTCCTCCAGTTTTTCATTTTTCGTAAAAAGGAACAAGATTACCTTCCCCCTCCTTTCCTATACCCCTCTTGTCAGCTAGTGTGTTCACACAACCAAAAAACATAAAAATAGTAAAATTAAAGAAAAAAATGAAATGCCATTAATGTACATTCTCACTTTTATGCATCAAAATTACTTATTTTTTTTTCCTCCTTTCCTTCCCTTAAAAAAGTAAACATTCATAGAAAAAATAAAAGGAAGAGAAGAAGTAGACTAAAAAATAAAAAGGTGTCTCATACTTCAGGCTGTACTTTAAGATTCTCAAAACATGTCACAAAGGGTTGCCATTTTAAGTAAAATTTATGGACTGACCCTTTCAATGTGAATTTGACTTTTTCTACTTTAAGAAAAATATAAAACATCCCTTAACCATGCGGCCGCCGCTGGTGGAGTAGCGGATGTCCAAACCAATAAGATCCTACGACGGGCAAGAAGTGACGTAAAAGCAACAATGTCCGATTGGTCCCGGGTTAAAGTTAAGCTCTCGTTTGGAATACCAAATATTGCAATCAACGGACAGGGCTTAATTTACCTAAAGTTTGGAAAACAGATGACCAATATTGATTTAGACAGGGGCACAACCAAAATGTGTGTGTTTAAATCAGCTGGAGAGAGGGAACATCTATTACATCTCCCGTCCGTTCCTGTGCACCTGTAAACTCTAATGCAATCCAATACAACAGCTCAGTCGTAAGTTTTACGTTATGTTCGGTTTTGATTGACACTGCCAGGTGTTGATTTGACTGAATGTTTATTATCACGGTTGCAGTTTGCAGTGGCGTTGAACTGGACTGCATTATGTTCTAATAATTCATTTATGTAGGCGAGAGGGAATGTTAGAAACACAAAAATGCACTCAGTACAACACCCCCACCCACTACGGGGTCCAGTAATACACATTATTAGAATGATCCCCTTAGTTTGACCACACATCTTGCCTGTAGGACGCTGTCTTATATTTACATCCCCCTGAGTTGCATGCAGCAACATGGCTCAACCCATGACTTATATGTACGTCACTTGAGGGCAAATTTTGTTGCCCAGCATCACTATAATATAGATTGCTTGTCACTACTTCCGCAGACTCGCACTAACTATGCTTACACGCGTGCGCATAATTTTCCGGTTTTTGCCCTTATTCCAAAAAAGACAATATTCAGACTAAGCTGTTTACATGGTGATTGAAAATGAACATTCCACTAATATTCCTGTTTTGCAAAAAAAAAAATGTAAGTCTGTGCGGACATGCAGGAAATTGTCACAGGTCGGACTTAAACCCTGGCCCTCTGTGTCAAGGCATAAACCTCTATATAAATGTGCACCTACCCACTGAACCAACCCAGCCACAATAGCAGATTTGTTAAATGTATGTTAACATTGGCAACAGTAAAATGGCTAATTAAGTCAATATGTTTGTTAGACATGCTGCATGTTCCCTGTCTGCAGGCCCACCTGGAAATTGCTCCTGACTCAGAGCAGAACTTGACATCAGAAGGTTTCGGTGAACTGAAGGTCAGCAATGCCCTCCGTTATGAAGTCCTGACAGAGATCCTCACCTCGCTGGGCCTCAACTGTGAGCGAAACCATACTCCAGCCCCAAGCCCAGTCCACCTGCTGGCCACCTCTCAGGTAAGACCCACACTGCTCATCTGTCGGTGTCAGTCGTGCAATAGATTTGTCTGTGACTCTCCTCTCTAACTTGGGAATGACATGCAGCAAAGGGCCGCGGGTTGGACTCGAACCTGTGGCCGCAGCGTTGAACGCTTTTTTTTACTATTTGAATTTAGAGTATTCGATGACAGCCTGAGAAACGACACACACACACACACACACACACACACACACACGCAGATTGTTTTTATTAAAGTTAATTGTATGAGTGACAGCACAGATATGCTGCATTCTACACGTGGAAACTATTTGGCTTCCTAAATGTATGCAAATATATGAGCATATATGCTTCCAGCAGGTCTGTTTACAGAGGGCGAATCCAAACGTGAGGGCAATAAATCAGTCTTTGATCAGCCGTCACAGTGACTGGCCGCAGCGAGTGCCACTCAGTTTGGGTACCATACGGTTAGATTTTTTGCAAAACGTTGAAGTTCAGTCTAAAAGGCGGTCTAATTAATAAAAAGCTAAAAGACTATTTTTTTGGTCTGATTGAAAAAACGAAATTTGAAGTGTATAGGTACAATGTGTATCTAATCTGAATTTTAATTTTCAAGAAGGATTCAACAAGGAATTGTTCTTATTTACATATGTCTTTTGTAAAATACTTTAATGGATGTGTAAGGAAAATGACAATAATTGCAGCATTTTCAAAGGATTGAGGAAGTCTGTCAGGGTGTGTTTGTCATGGAGTTGGAGCTCAAGAAGTGCCACTAGGGGGAGTCGGAGCTCTAGGCTGCTAAGATACTGGAATCAAGGACCAGAGTAATTCTTCAGGGCAACCCTTCCAGTGGCTAGTGTCAGTGATGGGAGGTGTCCAATCTGGGCACAGAGCCTGGGCCTTCCTAAAAAAAAAAAAAAAAGTATTATTGTAGTAATATTGGTAGTAGTTGTATGTTTTGGCTTCATTGTTGTATATTTGGATTGGTGTGCGGCCTTTGACCTTGCTGCCCCGGCCACTACCCTCCCCCAACCCCTCCCCACTTGAATTCCCAACAAGAAGCTGGCTTATGGAAATTGGGGGCTGCAGAATTGTTTCCAGATTGTTGTGTAGGTTGAGAAGGAGAACTGGTAGCTGTGTACCTCAACATGTCTGTAGAATGGCCTCTCTGCTCCTGGTGTACTATGCTTGGATTGTTTCCAGTAGCTTTCATTCAGTCCTAAAGTTGTCAGGTTGTTTTTGTCAATTCATGTTTTGGTCTTGACTGGTGTTAAGTATGAGTGGTGGAGGTTTCCATATGTGCTTGTTGTCAGGCATTGCTACTCACTCTCAGCAGGTTGGACACTCTTTACCTGAAGAAGTAGAATTTTACACATTCCTTCCCAATCATGTGCCAAATATAAGTAGTATTCTCACCAGGACTTTGAAATCAATGTATTTGGAGCCCAGAAATCTAATCTCTGCAGTCTTTGCTGATATTGACTTTTTATATAGTATATTATTATAAATTAAATAACTGAATTTTGGACTGTTGATCGGTCAAAACCATGTCACCAGAAATTATAACGGAAAGTAAGTAAAACAGTAAAAGTAAAAGTAAAACAAGGAACAGTGATGTAATAACCACTCAACATAACTGGACTGTATAACATGACATGATCATATTCCAAACAATACATTGACAGGGGCAATATTATTGGCCAGTTGTATTATTATTATTGGTGTGTATACACATTTGCTGATAAGTAACAAGACATGTCAGAACAACAATGTGAGAGACACTGTATACACATGTAGATATTATAAAGCCAATAAGAATTAGATCATGTAATACCCATGGAGAATGATAGCCATTCAACTGGCACAATCCCCTGACACAATATGCATACATCTCACTTGGATCATTTTCTATCTCTCCATTAAGCAAGGACACGGGTCAGTTGTGTAGTTTTAAAGGTGTGTGGGGCCAGGGTAACATTCACAGCACTTGATCGTGCCACTCCAACAGCTGTGAGGCTGAGGCACTCTGCCGTAGTCGGTCTAGTAGCAGGACTTCTCGCAGGTGATGAAAACCCTCTCTAGCACACACTAATGCATTCAGTGTGGTGGTGATCAGTGCGGCTGCCTTCCATCACTGCTCAGTGGGTGTTCCTGTTCTCTGCCGTGAGGTGGTAAATCACCATTTCCCTCTCTCTGGAAATTAAGTGGGTTCTTAAGTCAAATAGAATCAGGACGGGAATGGATTTGCAAAGCTCTCTCTTTAATACAAAACATAAAGGCTTGTTGTGTGCCAAAGCTGGTTAGAGTTAATAGAGTTATTTTCTTTAGTTACAGTTATCAATAGACCGTAAATGTGACAGTGTGAGCATCCCTATGGAAGCCCAGTATTTATGTTAAATAATGTTTTGGCCTATTAAGGCCTGCAGGCTGTGCTGTCATAAGTCTAATGTAAATGGCCTTTATTCACATAGCGCTTTTCTAGTCTTAACAACCACTCAAAGCGATTTTACATAGTACAGGAACCATTCAGCATTCATACACCTGCTCATAAGATAAACGTTCACACACACTTATACTCTGATAGCGCACCATCGGGAGCAATTTGGGGTTCCGTGTTTTGCCCAAGGACACTTCAACATGGGACTGCAGTGCCAGGGATCGATCCACCGACCTTCTGATTGGTAGGTGACCTCTCCACCACCTTAGCTACAGCCACCCACGACAAGATGGGACCAACAACAGCCGATTCCATTCTCTAGCCTTGACCTAACTTAACTTTAAGATGCCTTTAACTCCTACTCTCACCCAAGCAAAGAGCAGATCCTCAGTGGCCTTATATCTACTGTCTGCTTAGGCTAAACTGCCATGGCCGTGCACATTTGTCAAGCCAACATTCCTGCTTATCTAGCTCCACTAGTCTTACAAATACTAGCTGTCAGCTGTCTTCCTGGCTGTCACTTTGTCACTTTCTTTCTGTCCACTGTTAGAAAGGGTCCATCCTCAACCAGCATGTATACTGAGATTGAATAAAATACAAAAAACAAGGGGAATTGTTGCAGCAGCACTATTTACCGCAAATAGTGTCAGAATACAAATCCACCATATGAAGGCATCTGAATATATTGTTGCTTTCCAGTGGAAACCTCATATTTCCATGATGTAAATAATTTAGTACTATTACTACTATCCATATGTATGGGTTGTGGTTAGTATTACAAATCAATGAACAGGACTATTATATGAAAATATTGGATTTTTATATGGAGTTGGTTCATATGGGTTGTTGTTGAGTAATTCTTCTTTTTATCTCAAATTAATGTTAACATCATGTTTGTTGTCTGAATGTATCACGTAAATTATGTGACATCAGACCAAACACCCTCTCCTCATTTTTGATTAAGCTGAATTCTGTTTGTGGTGGAGTTTTTTTCCTCGCCACTGTCGCACTAAATGCTCTTGTGGGACTTACTAGAGTTGTTAGGTCTTTGTAAATTATAGAGTGTGGTCTAGACCTACTCTATCTTTAAAGAGTCTTGAGATTTGATACTATAAATAAAATTTAATTGAATTGATCATTTTGTTCTTGTAGCTTAAAGAGCCCATATTCTGCTCATTTTCAGGTTCAGAATTGTATTTGGAGGTTGTACCAGAATAGGTTTCCATGGTTTCATTTTCAAAAAACACCATGTTTTTGTTGTACTGCACATTGCTGCAGATCCTGTTTTCACCCTGTGTGTGTTTAGGTCTCTGTTTTAGCTACAGAGTGAGACATCTACTATCTATCTTTGTTGGGAGTCACACATGCTCAGTAGCTAGGTAAGATCCCATCAGCTAGATAACTCTTTCTCCAGCTTTGGTCAGTCCAAGGCAGGATTAGCTGGGAGACTTCTTCTAGACCAGGACCACTTAGGGTAAGGGTTAAGGTTAGCCTGCAGATACAGGGACAGGAAGTAGTTCTTTTGGAGATTATGGTCAACTAGTGTGTGTCGTAGCAGTGTTTTGCCATTGAGAACGAGCTAGCATGCTAGCGCTAGCATGTGCTACAGTTAGCCACTCTCTCAGCTAGTGACGTAGAAAGCCGTGCAGATGTTGAACAGCTCCCCCGGAGACTGAAGGCAGAGGACATTCAGAAACCGGATCTCACTCAGAACAACATGGGTAGTTTCTTTTTTCCCAAGTTTGTATACGTGTGGAAGCACCAGAGACACAAAATAACAACACATTTTTTTTTTTATAATATGGTCATGGTATGGTTGATTCTAACCTGGAAACACTTAGTCCAAGTGAAATGAAAGTGCTCATACCAGATCTGGACTAAAATTTGATATATATATTTTTTTTAAGACAAGACTTAAATATTGAGTTTTTGTTGAATAAAAATTAACCAATACAAACAAGGATAAAGTTGACTAAAATTCAGATGTACGTTTGACCACCAAGACTAAGAATAGATTTTAAATTACACAAATATAACAGCAACCATGAGCAGATTGAATCTGGCTGGAAGTATGGCCAGGGTTTTACCACACCGTTTGGAGAGTTGAAGTTGGAAATCTTGTTAATCGTGGCCATCCGTTCACTCCTGCTCTTTCATACAGTTGAGTTAAAAACAATCTTTGTCATGTATCAGACTTACGAAGATGTCTAACATTGCGACCAATCTGTCATGCTCAGCCAATCCTGTGACAGGATTTGAGTAGTAGTAGTATGGCTCATCTTAAAGTTTTAGAGTTTAACATTTTTTATAATAATGAACGTCTGTTACATTCAAGCCGTTTGCCAAATGAGTTGATAGAAAGTTAATTAAGACTATCACCTCCTCACAACTTTGTGTTTTACTGCAACTATGTTCAGAAGATTGTCGTCCGATGACCATCGCACACAGAAAATCAAGCAAACATAATGACTTCTTCTGAATAGTCCATGTTTTTTTTTTTTAATCCTCCGTTTCCTCCTTGGCTATTTGCAACTACATGGAGGGGTGGGGGTAGGGGTGGGGCGGTTTCACGGAAGGCGTGCGTCATGTGGATGCTCCAACAGTTTTCAGGTCATTACTTTAGAATTCCTCATGGGGGCGACAGAAACTACGCACTACATCTTTAAAAATGAGTTCATCACCAATCTGTGAAATGTCAGTATCGTACTGAGTGCAAGCCATATCCTGTTATGTCTTGTGAGGATGACTTCATGTTAAAGTCAAATCAAATCAGCCTTCATTTACATTTTCAGACAGAATTGCACAATGAAGTGCTTCTCATTATTACATCACATACATTAAGATTACAAACAATGAGAGAATCCAGTCCAGTCGAATAAGAGAGGTGAAGGAAGTCCATAACACAATAATATATTCACCATAGAGAAAACATGGTAAACATTCAGACATGTTTTGTGCGAGAGAAACCTGATTAATAGGAAGTGACTGGAACAGAGCAGACTGGGACTGCTGCCTAATTACACCATGTCATTGATTAGCCACACACACTGAACAACTCATTCAGCACATTTATTTCTAACGGAAACTCCATCACATACATTACGACTCTTATCTTGGACAGACTATTCTGAATATGAACTATTTCTCTAAAAACTTGGAATGAAAGATGGTGAAAAGCCAGTTTAATAACTACAGCATGTGTGTATGCTCATTGTTGTCTAGAAGAATTGATTGTGATTATTCGGCTAAGTAATGGAAATACCAGAACCCCTTAAAGTAACTATGAGGAACTTTGAAATGTTTCTGAAACTAACTTTAAATCTGATGATCATAAATAACCTATAACAGCAAACGAGACTAACGAGTGAAAAGAACGTTATTTTTGATATAGTTTTTGTTAATGCCTTTGCCCGTGTTTGATTTTCCCCCCCCTGCAAATTTACAAAATGATTTTCGGCAGTCAGAGCAGCACTACAGTAACACATTCTACAGTAACAGATTTCAGTGCAACACCAAAAAAAAAAGCCTGTGTTAGCAAGTATGCAGCAAGGTAAAAGGTAGCGGGAGATTTCTTATTGTATTTTAATGTTATTTTAGAAGTGATCTGCTGTATTCATGGCTGATACTGGGGCAGGACCATCACAGAAAAGAAGGAAATTAAACAAAGTACTACTAAAAGGGAAAAGTGGCAGACGTCAGTCTGGGAACAGATGGAGACGATAACGGGATTGTAAAGGATTCAAAACTGACCCTGAATATGAATCAAGTATAATGTGTAATTCCGACGCCTGACATTATATTCCACTGTACAACAGAGCTTCATGTTGTCCAAAAAAACTATTAAAAACGCATCAATGAGCCACATGATTCCACTGAGTGACATGTTTCTTCATTGCCATGAACACTTGCAAAAGCAATTCCAAACTTTTCTAAGAGGCCTCAGGTAGTATATCGAATAACATTACAGAAAATGCATGTGTGGACTAAACTGTAGGCCGTGTGTCTATAGAGACAGGTGTACATATATATATTTTTTTATATAAAAGAAATAACTGATGGCATTATTGTCTTCCTCTGCTCTTCACAGGAGACCAAGTCCATCTTCCTAAATTGGCTGAAGACACGTGCAGATCAAAATGGCCTCCTCACATTGTCCAAAGCCTCCCTCAAGATGCTGTCTTGTTCTGAGCTCCAGGATGGTCCTTCGCTGCCTGAGGGCTCTTTGGCCCTGGTCACCAACTCTTCAGAGTCCCAGAGCTGGCCGCAGTTCAGTATGGAAACCTACAGCAAGAACTTGAAGACCAGCCTGCTGGGTCACACCTTGCTGTACGCTGAGGTGATCACGTCTACCATGGACCTGCTACAAGGGTAACACATGCTCCTCTGTGCCTGTTTAATGTTTGAAATGTACACTGAGGCTGGTAGCAGTGTGTTCTCACAGGCAAAATGGTGTCTTTGTGACCAAAAAGACATGCAACACTTGGTTTTGATTGCTGCAATGTGCACAGGCTAACCAGCTGTACCTTTTCACGGCTGCTCTTATCATTGTAAAGCACAGTTCCCCGCAGCTAGTTAAATAAACTACTTCAGCTTACTTGCAATGGTGATTGTTCAGAGCCCCCAAAGACCAGACGATATATTTTTATCCTGTGCTCTTTTGAGTAAAAGGGAAAACAAGCTTTTCAATGGTCGCATTCATAGGTTGTTTGTGACCCAGATGAATTTGAGGGTTTGAAATGCAGTCAGCTGTCATTGCAGTTTTGGTTGTCGCACACCAATTGGGATGATAATTCACAGTATGGATCTGGTGTCAGTTTCCAACAATTACACACATTCTCAAAAGGCTGCGTACTGTATTTGGTTAAAACATTAAGGGTTACTGTGTAATGCCAGGAACATATCTTTAAGTTTGAACAAAAACTGCTTAGAAAACATCTAGAAGTAGTGCCACATGTCTTCATTTTCAAGAATTGTTCTATGGCCTTTCTATAATTAAGGGGCTGACAGGCTACAGGTCCAAGATTCTTTAGCTTCCCCATCTCGTTTTCATTTTGATGTACCCATTTCATTTAGGATTTTTAACACTGGCCTGACACTCTGGGCCAATCAGCTGGCCAGGCCTCTGGTGCAACGGATGACACATACCCACAAGTGGAATTGTGGATCTGTAACCTTTTTAAGCCACTTGTAAAATTGGTGCAAAATAGTGTATTATGTCAGTTTTTTCAAGCTGTGATCGGTTGCTTTGTTCATCTTTACCGTTAAGTAACTGTTATGAAAGAGCTCTACGTGTGGAAAAGCCATCTGCAGAATTCACAACATAACTTAATTAATGCATAACTTAGCAGTTTGATCCTATACATGAAGTTGAGATCAATGTAAGTTCACAGTGTTGACATCAATATAAATTCACTAAATATATAACACTGCAGACAGTGTTGTACTGACAAACCTTGTGATAAGGATTTGAGCTGAAATCAAACAGCCTTTGAATAGATTAACAAATAACACCCTGTGCAGGAAGCAGACCACCAACCACCTAATCTGAAATATTCACTCACACGTGCATGCATACATGTGTGTTTTGTTTGAAGCTTCACCATTGTTCCAACCTCTACTACACTTCCGTCTCTATCTTGGGGAAGGGAGAATCGGAGCCTGCAGGTGAATGCTGGGGTGGAGGTGGAGGTGGGGCTTTTGAATAGCTACAGTACATCACCAGCAGCATTAGCATAGCTTAAAGGGGAATGCTGTGGCAACAGAAGAGTGAGTACAACACCGGCAACTTAAGTACACCGCCGTGACTTAAAGGGTCCGTATACATGCAGAACGAGTTGATGGACAATAGTGAAAAACAATACATGATGTTACAAGGACTTTCAGATGCTTATTTATTATTGAGTCTCTTTGGCAACCGACGAAGATCAAAATTGACACTAACCAAGTGAAGTAAGAAAAGATAGGTGTGCGTGCGTGCGTGCGTGCGTGCGTGCGTGCGTGCGTGCGTGCGTGCGTGCGTGCAGACAGGCTGGAACTAATTTAATGCCTAAGTGACCTTACTGCAGCAAAGGCGAGTTGCACCTAATAGACTTCTTTGTCTGCATCCACACATGAGTAAAAGTGGCTGTTGTGCGGGTCCACCAGGCAGCAGGTGGGAGCAATTAAAACTGTCATAAAGTTTGAAAAATGGATTGTGGAGCAGCACTGAGTTGATTGGAACAGACAGTGTTGTCATTAAGGTTATACAAAAACTAATGCCGGGTGAATGAGTAGGCCATATAACCCCAAACCTGTTGCTGCAGTTTGATTTCACTGCTAATGTTTGAGTTTCCAGATGTCCCTCTGGAGCAGCCTTGATTAATGCTATTATCAAGGAATGTCTGTTATATTTCTTCAGACTTTGTGTTTATTAAGTATTCAGCATGATACTGAATATTTTCAGAGAAAATCGACCTTTTTGGTAAGATTGACAGTTGTTTTTTTCAAAAATCTAAATCTTTTGATTTAGTTTTCAGTATGTGTATAACAACGTACAAAGCTGTCGATTTGTACAGGTTATATGAATGGAATAAAATTAAAACAGCGTATACTACATCTAACTAACAACAATAAAAGAAAAATCAAAATAATCCCTCCCAAATCACTGCCAGTGAGCATATGTCAGTATCAGCCTGTCCCAATGATAATCCACAATAAGTGAATGGTTAGACTGTAATTCAATTAAACTGTGGTTGATTAATAAGTATTTATAGAGCCAGGAATGAGTGCAATGTCCCCATGTCTTCCGAAACCTTAATGCTGAAGCGAGAACTTGATTTTTTTTTTTTAGCTTTAGGCAGGACATGATATCTGTAAGCCGTTGTTATCAGTGGGCGGGGCAGGTTCAGGGTTGACAATTTTTAAAGGATGCTAGTGGGACCAGGAGAATACACGCTACTAACAGAAACCCTGCAGGATCCACAGTGACCCATATTAGAGACTAAAGTCAGGTTGTCTTGGCCTTGGCTGCTCCAATTTTTTACCTTTTTTGTGTCTCTTGCATCTTTGATGTTTAATTTTAAATGACCGTAGGATCCCATTTTAAGGCTTGATATTGATTTAATTTGTGTCATAGCCTAACATTTATAATTATAATAAAATAATACATTTTATTTAAAGCGCCTTTCATGACACCCAAGGCCACTTCACAAACAAAAAAGGACATTAAAATTATAGTCATCTCATAAAAAATACGCCAGTCAGTCCACAAGCCTTCTTGAAGCGATATGTTTTAAGTCTATTTTTAAAGTCAGTAATTGAGTTACATTGAGTTATATTAGTTTTAGTCCAGTATTAGTAAAGCACCTTTGCCATAAAACACCATAAAATGTAAATTAGTTATTTTTTTTTTATTTTTAAAGCACAGATCTTATGCCCGACCATACAGTACGCTATAAGTGATCTCAACAACCTTGAATTAAATTCTCAGTTGGCTGGGGAGTCAGTGGAACAATATCGGGACGAGGCCTTTTTGATCACACGCCCAACAGCTCAGCAGCAGCGCTTTGGGTCACACGTGAGCATTGCAGAAATGTTTTGTTGAGGTTGGTGAAGTTGGTGACAAGTGTGAATAATCCTCTCCATCTCAGCTTACACAATAGGCCTCCGCAATGTGTCTCACTTGTCATAGACATACGGTTGGTAGGAAGGTACATTTCTTTTATCAATGCATATTATTTGATCTAGAATTTTAATTTTACAAATGCATATCTACATTAGACATAAAGTAACGATACAGAACCATAAATACATACCCTAATAAATCCCCTATCAGGTATTAGTAAATTAAGTGCATTCTGTAAATCTAAAGGCTGATCAGATGCATTGTGGGAACAATTTAATTGAAGCTAATCTTTAGCATTGACACAAATATTGTACCTTGAGCAGCACCTCTGGACTGGACATTGAATTAAAATATCAGTGAACTGGAGCGTCGTGGTAACGGAGTGGTTTAGATGCATACCATCCAGCCGGTTGGAGTCCAGCAGGGCGCCTTTGTCGCAGGTCATTGCCTCTCCGTCCCTACTCGCTTTATTTTCTTGGCACATGCTTAACAACAGCGGTGACTCAGTGAAATATGCAAGTAAGCTCCTCTTTGTGTGATTAATACCTAGATGAATTAAGTTGCAGAGATGCAAGTAATACAAAAACATATACACAACAGTACATCAAATACACCTGCAAAATCTGGCACATTTACATGATTGACTCAAGTGCTCATGTTAATTATTGTGCATAAAATACTCATACATCTATGTATAGCTGCAAAGATTAATGAATCAGGTGCCAACTATTAAATTAATTGCCAACTGTTATTCTGTTTATTCACCGATTTGAGTAAAAACAACTTCTCTGATTCCCGCTTGTTGAATGTGAAATATGTTCTAGTCTCCTCTTTCCTCTGTGACAGTAAACTGAATATCTTTGAGTTGTAGACAAAAACAAGACGTCATGTTGGGCTTTTTGGTAAACGCTGTTCCATTTTCTGACATTTTATTGACCAAATAAATAATTGTCAACGGATTTTGTTTTATTTTTTTACTTTTACAAGGTCATTGGTGTACAATGCAAAAAAACATCATGGAATAGTATCTCAATTAAAAGAAACGTAGGGTTTATTGTTTGTCAAATAAGCACACACTCAAACAGAAGATGGATTTCAGATGAGTCAGTTATTAAGAGTCCTTTGAAGTGACAATGACTGTGGCCTTTCTTCTCCGTGGAGTATAAATAAAGGATTGAGAGGGCCTAATAGGCAGAGAGGGAATTGGTTTCAGGCAGGTCAGTGCCGGCTGAAATAGAGAAGCTGATGAAAACACAGGTTCAGCCACTTGAGTGCAGAGGCTTGAAGCTGAGGCTCAATGGCTGGCAGCCGGTGTGTTTGTCCAGGGTATTAATGCTTTGTTTGGCAGGGAGCGGCTAATAATAGCCAGTACTGAGACACAGGATCGTGTGCTCACAAGGGCACACCAAACTGGAA